>PJRA01000297.1:780228-800096 GCA_016987375.1 Brachionus koreanus
ATTTAATTAATCATGATAATTAATAAATTAAAATAAAGAAATATTCTTACAAGCCTTCTATTTTATAAATAAATTCAACATAATTATTTGTTCTGAAAAAAATAGCCGTGCGTCTAAACTTTTGTCCAATACTGTATTAACTAATCTTTAAAAATTTTTCTCTTTTTTTATAATAATTATTGTACCATTGGATTTATTTCTCAAATCAATAATTATCCTTCTTTTCAATAAAACGTTCAAAATCAAGACCAAGTTTTTTAGATTTTAGAACAATGGTAATTTTTTGGTCATATCTTCTTGAAAACTAGACAGAAAAAACAATCACTGCGTCATTTAATCAGAAAAAAATTCTCCATAAAATGGTATATTAAACTAGCAACACATTAATGGTGTCATATGAGAACAACACCGGTCGCGGCAAGAGATCAATTAAAAGGCCAGAGTGATAAATTTTGAAAATTAGATTCAGAAAAAAATGCTTTAAATCGTCTAAGTTTCATTTTTATATCATAGTTGGTTCATCATTTTTTTTCAAAATGAATTTTAGAACAATCATTTTTGGTCACCCGTTAGTTCTTGTAATTCAACTTAATACAACACAATTATGAAAACATTCTTTTTTAATTTTTAAATTTAATTAGAAAGAAATGAATAGAAAAGAAACGTTTTTCCAGGAGATCGGATAGACAGCCCCAAAGGTATTAATGTAAACATTATAACTCCTATAAATGCAATATGGTCGAGCATTCACAATAGTTATTAATGTGTGTAAAAGAAATCTCTGAAAATGCACAACATTCAAATTCATTAAAATTAACTTATTCTAAATTTATCTTAGTCCTATAAAAATTAAAAAAATTTAAACAAAAAAAAAATAAAAATCGAAATATAGAAAATTTCCAAGATCTTACTTTTGAAGTAAATAGTATCCAAATCATGAACAACATATTCAATCTTATTTTCAAGATTAATTCTACCAGGCTTTGATGCAATACCAATAGAACAACATGAAGTTTTGAATGATTTTATAATTGGAGATGATTCAGAAGTAAAATTAAATATGATGTCTCCGACAAAAAGACCAACTATTTTATTTTTCAGACATCCTGCATCTAGACCAATAAAATCATTTGGATGATTAGATGATAATTCTAGAATTAAGTATTCATCGTCAAGTCTTTCGATTTCAAATGAATTTTCTTTTGAATTTGCCAAGAAAACAATGCTAGGTTCAGATCCAAAAATATGTTGATTTAGTTTAATTAATGAAAAATTACTAGAGCTAAATCTCAGAGAATTTTTTGTTTTTAGCACAAAAAATTCATCACCTAAATTGTCATGATAGCTAACACTTAATTTTGGATCATCTCCTTTAAACATTCTGTAGCTAATTTGCTTAACTTTAATAAGATAATACAAAATTTCTGTTTTAGTTCCTAAATAAACATTTGTCTTGATTGCAACAGAGCATTCAGGTTTTGCATCAAATATTTTGAGCAGGCCTTGAGATGAGACTTGAACTTGGCCGTTTTCACATTCATTTTCTCCAAGTCCGTTCTGAATTTCATAAGTTATTTCGTAGCCTAGTGAGTCATAATTTGTCTTCATTTGAAGAACAGTTTTTGGAGTGGTCAATATAACATTTTTTGGTGAAAATTTAGACTCAAAATTTGAAAAAATTAATTTCGGTAATATTTCTATTTCAATAAAATCTTTAAATTCTTCATTCTTGTAAAAAACATTGACATAAATTTTGACTAGCCCAGGCTCTTTAGTTCTAATGTGAATGCTAAAACCATCATTTCTAATAATCTCAGCCAATGAATAGTCATTCAATGACCATTTGTATTGAAAATTTCTCGAAGTAGCAAAATAAAATGGGCTTAAATTATTAGCCAGAATATGTAAAGGTATTTTATTACCAGATTTAATAGAATTCAATGGTAAATTGATCCTTATAAACTTCAAATTTATAATTCTAAATTCAATCGAATCTTTGGTATTTAATCTCATAAAATTGGTGAAAATAACACTGACTTTAGCCGAGCCCACTGCAAAACTTTTTACCAAACCATTTTTATTAACACTAATGATGTCATTATCATTTGTTTGATATTCAACTTTAATATTATTGGAATGAATAGGACCACCAGTAAATCTAATTTGATAGCTTGCATCCAAAATTAATTCTATCACTTTTTGTTCAACTTTAATAGGAGAAAAAATTTCAATATCTTGTGGAGTGCTTTTAAAAATATTTTCATTTGATCTTGCTTCAAAATAAATTTTGACTATACCTGGTTTTAAGCCTATCAAAGAATATTGTTTAGAATTATTGTCAACTAAACTTTGGGGTTCTATTTTAAGCAATGATGAATCTCCCTCAATTTTGGCGTTTAAATTCATTAAATTAAAAAAATTTGATTCAATAAAATTTCCATTGCAATCAATCAATTGAACATATATTTCTATTCGTTCTCCTTCTTGCACTTGATTTTCTTCGTTATTAACCAAAATTGAGTTAATGCAAAATTGAGATTTATCTAAAATTTTAGGGTTGCTACACTTAACTAATAATGTAAAATAAAATTTTTGGGGACATTTATTAATATTAGTTGGCTTATTCGAAACAGTAAATTCAATTTCACTATGGGTGTCAGCTTTATCTGAACAGCTAATTTTAAACATATTGCGGTTATTTACAGAACTACAGCCTAAATTATCTACTTTGACATAATCAGTTGTACTAATTTTTATTTTTGTATGAATCATTTGTAAATCAGTATTAAGAAATGGTCCATCTGATAAACTGAACAAATGTGATGAACTTTTTGTTAATATTAAATTATTTTCAGAACTTGTTAATTGAGAAAAAGAATAAATATTAATTTCTTGACTTTTGAGTTCACCATATGTAACTTGTATCAGTGTTTTACCCACTTTTTCAGCATCTAAAACTAATTTGGCACAATTCTCGCCGGTTTTATCTGCATTTGTTACTTTTACGTATCTAAAAATAGTCTCATCTTGAATGCTTAATTTGAAATTTACTTTTGAACAATCTAAAATTGGCATCTGTTTACCATTCTGTGTCAAGCCATTCATTTTGACATTAATTTCTAGCTTAGAATTTACCAATGTTTCAACTGGACATGGTTCTAAATAAACACTAATTGGCTCCACTACCATCACTTTACTTTCTGTTTTAATATCAAAATTTTTTTGATCATTTACTAAAATTGTAGTTTCACCAAGTCTATTGGCATTTATTCTAAGCATACCATGCGAGTCTACTTTTACAATCAAATTATCTTTTGTTTGATAAAAATAAGATCCAGATCCACCATTAACTTCAAGCATATACTCATAGAAAGCTTCATTTGGTGAGTATGCAAAGACTAAAATGTCAGGTACTATTGATATCGGATCAAATATTTCTATTTGCTGCTCGCCTCTAACCATATTTTCTCTCAAAAGACCTTTAATTAGTGTGACACCTTTTTCAAAAGCTTTCGCTACCACAAAACTTCCATTTTTACTTTTATCACGAACAGAAAATTTTGGAAATTCTGACTCAATTCTTAAACTATCAGCTGGATAAATCAAATTATCTTCTTTTGTACGAAGTAAAATTTCAAATTGATATTCGCGATCACTTTCCAAAATCCATGATCGCCAATTTTTCAAAGAAAAAACCAAATATTCAGCCTGAACAACATGAACTAATACTGAAGGTGGTTTCAAGCCAATATTTTGATCTTTGAGCAACTTTTCATCCATATTACGATCAACTAAAATAATTTCAGTAGTTCCAAGCTCATTTGCTATCAGTTGACTTCCTGTCGAGTCAAACTTGGCAATAGTGTCAGTACTTGATTCAAAATAATATTGTTGACTTGGTAGTGAAATTTTTTCAACTGATGTTTGTTTTATCAAAAAAACACTGTAGCGAATACTGGTTCCTTTTAGTAGATAGACTGGATATGAAGGCTCTATACTAATATTGGCTACAACAATGAGACAAAATAGAGGAGCTTTCAAAGTATCCTTGTAGAATGGATCTATTAATTTTGCTTGAACTTTTGCCGAACCAGTCTTGAGACTTTCTATTAAAATTTTGTGTCCATGCAAACCCAATGATTCAAGTTGCTTGATTGAATCTGTTGTTTCGTACTCCGAGTCCATAAATTTAGTAATTCGAATAACATTTCTTGAATCGTCATGAGCGTTTTCATCATTTAGCACTTCCCATTCGAATGGAAGCCCATCAATTGTAGTAAACGTATTCGATTCGGAGTCTAGAGCTTCAGCGGTAAGACTTTCGGGTAAATTTTCCAAATACAAGTAAGTTGTAGTATGCTTTATTCTAATTGAATGTATTTGATCCACAATCACGTCGCATTGGATTATTTTATTTGTTTTTATATCCTTGGCAGTAATTATTGATGTCATGCGCTGAGAATACTTGGACAATGCAGAAACTATTACTCGTTGTGAACAGTCAAAGCCATTAAATTCAACGTTTAGATTCTCATAGATCGGTTTAATTGAAACTACATCTGGACGTGAAGAAGACCATACAAAGCAAAATTCGTCAACTTCAAAATCATTCTCAGCCGTGATTTCTAAAGTATAGTTTACTATTTTTGATTGAGAAATAGGCAGGAGTACTCTGGGCACATTCAAACGATGCAAGTTTGAATTTACCAAATTTTTATTGACACATAGAAAAAAAATTAAAAAACATAGTTTTAATTTCATTTTCAGAATTTTATTTTTATAATGAAGTTTACGTTTAAAATAGTTACCAGAAAAATTGCTTTTTCATAAACCCATACCTTAATTTATCGAATATATTCCTTTTTATTATTAAGCATAATAAATTTTTTTGGTAAATTTAACAACATTGTTTCTAGCTGTTTTTTTAAAATTTATTATTACTAGTTCTTTCAAAAATAGTGAAAATTTAAAATACTAAATTCCTAGGAAAATAATTAATTTCTAAAATATTATAAATCAATTTTACATAAAGTGTAAATTTTTCAACGATTGAAGCTTTTTTTCAGTAACTGTTTTCAGAAATTATTCTGAGTAACAGAAATAAATTAAATAATAGCAAAATTGATTTTAGATTGAGCAATCTCTATGTAAATTCTTTAAGCAAAGCTTTAAAACTCGTCGCTTAGTTCCTTTAATTATTAAATATGTTTTTTTAGTTATCATTAACCACCGTTTTTCAAGGAAATTGTCAATTCTAAAATATTATTAAATTGTTTTAATTATCAATATTTATCTAAAAGAGTCTATTCTCGAACACAAACACGTATAAATAGCAAGTTTTATTTCAATTTAACATTTTTTTTAAAATCATTTTTAAAAAACTTAAACTTGAATATTTTTTGATAGAAATAATAATTTTAAAAAATTTTGTTTTAAATTCTTAAAAATTCTTAAAAATTTTAATTAATTTTTAGAAAAAATATTTAGTTTGTCTCATAACTAGCTTTAAATTTTTTTTATTAATTTTTTGATCTTTGAACAACTTTTCATCCATATTACGATCAGCTAAAATAATTTCAGTAGTTCCAAGCTCATTTGTTATCAGTTGGTTTCCTGTCGAGTCAAACTTGGCAATAGTTTCACTGCTTGATTCAAAATAATATTGTTGACTTGGCAGTGAAATTTTTCAAATAAACACTGTAGTGAAAACTGGTTCCTTTTAGTAGATAGACTGCATATAAAGGCTCAATAAGAATATTGGCAACGACAATGAGACAAAATAGAGGAGCTTTCAAAGTATCCTTGTTATTAATAATCTGCCGGATTTTCTAGTGTTAAAATCTTTTGAGTATTCAATCAATTTATCCAATTATTTAATTTGTTCTGCTGTGATTTGATTGATTTTGAGAAAAAAACGACTAGCCTTTGATGACAAAATGGTTCAATCACTGAATCTTTGATTACTTTTTCTAAATTTGTGGTGATGTTTACTGACGTCCATTGAAATTTTATTAACTAAAATTTTGCAAAAATAGTATTTTATAAAATTTAGGGTTCAGTGAAATTTAGTGCAAGAAAAGCGAACAAAGCACCTTAAAATCTAAAAACTTTTTTGAAATGAAAAATATTTTAGCAATAATTTTTTTTCAAAAAATGGTAAATCCTTTAAATATCAAAAGAATTCTTCGGAAAAAAAAAATTCAAAATTAATTTTTCTTCATACAAAAAATTTATGAATTCTATTCTAGATGATTCAACATCTCTAACAAGATACAGATGTCAATAATATATCGTAAAACAGGGTTAAACCGATCATTAATTACTGTGTTTAGGTTTTTCAGTTTTTTCTTATTAGTTTTTAAAATAAAAATGGTCTTATTATATGTTTTTAGAAACTAGAAAAAACTTTCTACAAGAAAATATATAGTTTGATTTTTTAATTGAAATTAATTGTCTTTTTTATTCGAACAAAAACTATCCTAACCAAAAAATTAAACAATTAATTTTCTTCACTTTAAACTTCAGAGAATAAGCCTATTGTTATTTTACTTTAAAAAAAAGTCACATCAAAATTTTCCGAAAAATTCAATTTTTTTTTACAGAATTTAATTTGATTTGTCTTTTCAAAAGATGTAGTGAAAAAACGGGTTTTCTCAAAATTAAAGCTAAAACCGATCAGCTGAGGAAAAAAAAATTATGCAGTTAAAATTCATTTTTTGCTTAATCATCTTAAATAACATCTCTACTCGTCAAATATTTCCTCCTGTTTATCCTTTTATTAATTAATAAAGTAAATGAATTCACTTGAAAGAGGCTGAAGACATAAGAAATAACAAGCCAAATGAACGAAAAGAACGACCGAGGAGGATGAGGAGAAAAAATGTTTTAAGTGCAAAAAATGCAAAGAAAAAAACAAGTTGTTTTACGATATTTAAGAAGTTTAGCATTATAGATCACTCAAATAATCAATTAAAAAGTAATTCCATTCTGATTCTAATGAAAGTGAGTGCTTAACACTAGAAGCACCAAGCATTTTTTCATGTTTTTTTATTCAAAAATATTTTACAAAAAAATTATATTAATTTTTTAAAGCAATATCATTTTTAAAGAATATTTTAAAATCTACATAATTCAAAAAAGATATATTTATTTGAAAAATCTATTCAAAAGATACGAGGCCTTAAAGTTTTTTCAAACGAGTCATTTTGACTCGTTTGGTGCTTCTAGTGTTATAGTATGAGTAACATGTATTAGTGTAGCATTAGAGGTATCACTATTTGGTCTGTTGCTTTTCATAGAATATGTAAGAGTTAATTCATGGAGATAATATAAAAATAATTTTTAGTTAAAACATATAGGTGTATCAAAAAACTTCATAAAAATATTAAAAATGTATCTATATGGCGAAATAAATCGAAAACTTAGTTAACTTAATTTAGTTAGAATAGCCCTGCTTGCTAGCAAGAATAACTTATGATTCTTTTGACTTCTGAGGAGACATTTCGATTCAATTTTGATAAAATTATATTTAGATCAATCAAAAATTTTCATCAAAAAAAATTAATTAAATAGTAAATTTATTTTTTTGATAAAAAATTTTTTCTATTCAAACGTTTTTTCAATTTATTTTTGATAAATCTTTTATGGTTTTCGTTTCCCTTTATTTTGATATCATCTAATGGAGTGGCAATTTCAATTTTTTGTGTGGCCAATTCGACGCCTTCTTTCTTTTTTAACAACTTTCCAGATTTTTTATCCCTTAAATATTGTTCCCACTCTTTTTTAAATGTTGTATAGATTCGCATTGCAGCTTGGGCATCCTGGGCCGAATTGTGTTCACCATCTTGTATTGATATTCCTAGCAAAGTTTTAGCTAAATTTTTCAACGAAGACAAGCTACCCAAAGAAGGAAATTTTTGCCTAAATAATTTACACTTTTGTGTATCTCTTAGTTTCTTTTTTGGATGACTTAGCAATAAGACTTGCAGATCATTGTGAAGAGCATGACCGACAAGTGTTTTTCCTTCTATTAGTTCAGCCACTTCTTTTTGGACGTGATTAAATGGATGTGCATTGTGTTTTTTGAGATCTTCGGGTCTAATACCGCTCACATGAGTTCGATAATCAGTGACTGTCTCTGTTGGTAAAACAAATTTATCATAAATAACCTCACCAAATTGGTTAACAATGCTGACTCTTGCTAAAATGGAATCTTTTCCGGCTTCGCCAACACCTACCATCTCACAGTCAATCCCAATGACTTTTGTTATTTTTTCTTTCGTAACAAAAGTGCAATTTTCATTTTTTTGCTCAGCTTTTTCTGGCAAAAATACTTTATCAACTTCGAACCAAATTTCTTGCTTTTCATTTGATGAAGATGTTGGTTCAACTAAAGGAGGCAGACCTTTTTTAGCACGGCGTTTATCTCGTAGTTGTTTTAAACGTTTCGCCTCTTTAGCAGTGTCTTCGAGTACTTTTTTTAAATTTTCCGAATTGGTATTTTTTAAATCGACGATTACTTTAAAATTTTCTTTTTTCTTTTTTTTGTTTAAATTTTTAAAAGATCTTTTGGATGATTTGGTATGGGTTTGTTGGTTCTTTTTAGCTTTAGATTTTACATTTGATTTCATTGTGAGTTTTTTTTTATTAAAAAATTTTTAAATGATTTTGGTATAAAATTTTGGGATTAAATGTATAGGAAATTTTCTAAAAATTTTTTGATGCAAATATACATTAACTTAATCTTAAATTTTAAAATTTTTCTAAGACAAACTTAAAAATCTTTACAAAATTAATATTTATTTTTATTTTATTTTAAATGAATTAAATAAATTAAAAAATTTATTTATTTATTTAAAATATAGTTTAGAGGGAATAGTTCCTCTTGGCAGCTCCGAACGGCGTAGTGCCTTCTTTTCAGCCAGCCTGTTAGGAATATTTTGTAATTTAAAATTGTAGCTTATCATAAGCTGTTCTGAATTTTTGGTGTGATTCATTTGATCTTTTAGAGAAGTAATCGTGGATTTCTTTTGCGATTAGTTCATGTTGAGCTCTTGTTTTCATAAATTTAATGAATAGTTGGTTTGATCTGTCTTCTATTTTATCAATTTTAAGCACTCTGTGTATAGTATCAATGCTTGTTTTGATTAATTAAAAAAGAGAACAATTATTTTGAATTTAATTGAGAGAACTTAATTTAAAATTCATATATTAATTGACTGAATTTTATTGAAAATACGTTGCTAATTAATATTAGCTAAGGCAGCTAAAACATTATTTTTATCAATAACGTTTTTGAATGAATTTACTGACTTGGCGTTTTTTAATTCACGTGGTAATTTGTTTCAAACATTGACTATTCTGTTATTAAAAAGTTTGAACGTTGTTGATTTGATTTTACTAATTCTTTGATATAATTATCTTTTTTTCATTTTTACTAGATACAATAGGCTTCCTATACCAGTTTATATTATCCATTTAATGTAGTTCTTTATATTTCTCACCTCTAATGGGTTGCAATTTTAGGCTTGTTAAACCCATGTTCATACATCTTTTTTCATAGTTTAAATATCTAGTTAATTTAGGTATTCTAGTTAACCCATGTTGAATGTCCTCTAATATTTTTATATCTTATAATAAATATGGTGACCAAACAGGTATAGCAATATCAAGATTTGGTCTAATATAGCAAATATATAGTATAGGCTTTTCCATATATCAGTTTCAAGTGTTTTAAAAGTTTTCTTCAGTATACCTAGCATTCTGTTACTTTTTTTAGCAGCTGCTATGCATTGATCTTCAAATTTCAGGTTTTTTCTAAATCTTTTTCTAAGTTTGCTTTAGTCAGCTTAATTTGTTTATCACCATCATTTGAATAATATTTGTATTCGTTATTGTTCTTACCAATATGCATTTCTTTATATTTATTAAAATAAATCATCTTTTTTTGTTTAAAGACTTAATATATAAGTGAATAAAATTCTGGAACGATTAAGCCAAATATATTTAAATTAGTCACTGTAATTTAAAGAATTAATTCAGATTAAATAAATTTTAGTTGTAATATAAGTTAAATTTAGATGTCTTTAAGCAAAAAAAATGCTATAATAAAATTTAAAAATATAAATTTTTTAAATATTAAAATTAATTGATCGATGATTAATGGAAAAAAAATATTTATGTTCTTTTTTTAATCATTGAATTACTAAAAATTGATTTTAAGTCTTCAATATCGACTTTTTTTCATAATATGCATGAATGAATGTTACTAATTTGTTTTTAAATTGATTTAAGAAAATATCTATCAATTTTTCTTCAGTATAAATAGCTGTTTTTTGTTTCATAAATCATAAATTAATCAATTTTAAAATTTAAAAACAAAAACTAGAAGATGTCTTACGGATTATCATTTGCTGATCCATTTACTGCTGGTCCATTAGGATGTAACCACTGGAACACACTTCCATTTACCTCAAGTCCATTAGGTCACAATCACTGGAATGCTTTTCCGTTGAATTCAGCTCCATTCACTTTTGGAAATTGGAATCGTGGTCGATTGAACTTTGGTTATGGTTCAACTGACGGTTTATGGTAGATTTAACTTTTACTTATAAGAAAGTTGTCTTCATGGCATATTTTTGTTCTTAATTTTTTATTTCTTATTTTCATTAGAAGAAAATAGCATTTTCTTTTTTTATTTTCTTTTTAAAGGCCTTTAATTATACCTTTTTCCTAATAAAATATATTCAGTCTGAACCAATTTTATAAATTTTTTTTACAAAAAGCCAAACACCACTTTAAATTTATTCTAAAAATATGTGAATAGAATTTTAAATAAAACAACTGTTGATAGAATTATAAACTTTAAAAAATTAAATAAAATAAAATTTTAGATAAATTTTTTATTAACAAAAAAAATATATTTTGAATAAGAATTAAATTCTTTACGTTTAAATTTCTATCTAAATGACCTTGGAGTATTTGTTAGTGAATTAATATCGGAAGTCATATTAAGAATATAATTATTTGCCTCATTTTTGGAAGATAATGCATACTTGTTTACATTTCCAGTATTATAATTAATATCCCAGCAACTTGTATTCACTTCATTCCATAGCTTGGTCGTTTTATCTATGTTTTCTACCGAGTTAAAGTTTTTTTTCTTGCTAACTAACAAAACAGGTGGTGAGTTGGATTTAACATGTGGAAGATGTGCGTTGGAATTGTTTACCGGTGATTTTAAATCAAAAATATCAGTTGATAGAGCATTCAATTGTAATTCTCTTCTAAGTTTATTTTTTTCTTTTATTAGATCTTCAAGTCTGTCGTTCATATTTTCAGTTTCGTCATTTAAAAGCTTTATTTTACAATTGAGCTGGGCATTTTGACGTCTCAATTCGCGTAACTTTGAGTCTCTGTCAGCAAGTGATGCGACTAGATTATTTCTTTCCTCAACTAAAAGATGATATGATGAATTTTCGTTAGTATTAGTTATTTTATTTTGAGCATTTGCCAAAAGATCTTTGTACTTGGTTCTCTCTTTTTGTAAATAGTCCCATAGTCGTTCAATTTTATTCTTCTGTTTGGTCTTTCTAAGCTCATATTTTTGCATTAATAAATCAAATTTTTTGCTATAATCGGCACATTTTATTTCCGAATATTCTATTTTTTTCCTCAGCTCATTTAATTGCTCTTGTAATGCAGAATTTTTTTCCAATTCTGTATGACTTTTGTCCGAAACAAAATCCAATTTTGATTTAACTCCACTCAATTGATTTCTATAATCAATATTTTCATGCTTGAGCTCAGCATTTTCATCATGAAGAAGAGTTAACTTTTGTTTTAGTTTTTTAGTTTCTTCTTTCAATTCTTCGTGTTTTGACTCTAATTTTTCACGACGAGATTTTTCATTTTCAATTTCGTTTTTTAAACTTTTTATTTCATCCAACTTTTGATTGTAGCCAGATTTAAAATGTGTAAGTTCGTTTATGACTCCATTGGACTTGATCAATTCATGTTTTGTCTCGTTCAAACTATTCTTAAGATCTCCGATTTCAATTTCATGCTTGCTGTTTGTTTCGAGAACTTTTGATAAAGTTTCACGTTCTTCATCCAATTCTTTGATTAAGTGTTCAAATTTGAACTGAAGGTTTTCAAGCTGAAAAATTTTAAATTTAATAATTTTATTTTTTAGATATTCTCGTTTTATTTTAAAAGAAATAATAATCAAAAAAAGTTTGTTTTTCTTTTTGAATAAAATTAACTTGAATTTATTTTTAAAAAGTCTAAAATTTTCGGATATTTTTGAATTTTTCAAATATTTTTCATAAGAAAATAATATAAACAAAATTTCGGAGCGGGTTTTTTAAACCTCTTTTTTAAATCAAATATAAAAGATTTCTTTTCAATTATATACATATATTAATAACAAGAAAAATATTTAAAAATAAAACGTCAAAACGAGCTTCAGCAAAACTTGCCTTGAAACATCAGGTGTTATATCGGGAAACCAAATGACGGTGATGAGACAAAAATAAGAAAAATGATTTTTTTCAATGAAAAAGCTGGCCAAACAAGTTATGCAACTACACATTTAGATAAGATTGATTTGTCAGCCTTTTTACTAATTTTTTATTTGAATATTACTCAAGATGGGTTTTTTGTGACCAGTGATCCATCTAAGAGAAATATGGTTAGGAATGAACTAAAGACAACAGTTCTTTGTCAAAAGTGTTTTGAAAAAAGATAAAATACATTTAATATGAGGTTAAAATAAATTTTAATTGAAGGATTTAATAAAGAGTGTTTTAAACCCCGCCCCATGTTTATGGTATCAAACTAATCATAAAAAATTATTGGGCATTCTTATGTTAAAACAATTCAATAATCTAAAGATGTAAATAATTCTAGTTTTAGTCTCAAATATTGTTAATAAGTAGTTCAACTACGAAATGGTGAAAAAATTGGAAAATTCATTCAGCTAATGACAAAATCATCCAAAATTCGCTATAGTGAAATAAAAAAAAAAAGAAAAATTGTTTTTTTGATAAACTAAAATTTACAAAAAAAAATTTTTTTTAAAAGAATACTGCCAAAAAAGGGCAACATACTTTTTTTGTTTAAAATATAAAATATTATTTTTGATTTAAATTAAAAACATAAAATAAAACTTCAGTAAGATTTTAATTTATTATTGATTTGATTTTACTTTAAAAAACAAGGTGACTTTAAAATTCAACGAGATCAATTTTATAAAACTTAATCTGTTTTATTTTAATGAAAATTTAGCAAATATGATTTAATGTTTTGATCAACAAATTAAATAGAAATATAAGAATAGTGATTAGATTAAAGTCTTTTTAATAAGTGTTCTTCCAAAATATTTTTTTAAGAAATGATGAATCATCATAATTTTCATTGTTCTATTATTTTGTATATTTTTTAAACAGAGAAACGGTAACATTTAATAAAAAAAAATTTAATCTGCCAAAGAAGCTAGTCATGACATTTATCAGTCGGTTTTGTGAAATTTGGTACAAAATAAACAAATATAACAAAAATTACTGCTAAAAAGGTTTATATCTTTTTTTCTATAAGTGCAACAAAGTGAAATATTCTTAGTTGTCCCAAAAGTTAAAGTCTGCTAATGATGTGCAAATTCTCTGCAAAATGCACTATAGCCAAATTTATCCTAATTTAAAAGATGCTAAAATTTTAAATATTTTCAGATTTTTGCCAAATTTTTGATAAAAGTATGTTGCATTAATAGATCAATTAATAGATCTTAATTTCACTTTAAAAAGAATAGTTGTAAGAATTTTAACATTGTTCTATTCTATTGTACTAAATTTCACAAAACCCATTAGTCTTTATCTAAAAGCTGAAAAAATGTTTGTAGGAGAAAGTATAAATAATAAAGATCGGCTTAAATCGATATTTAAAATTTTAATTATATAAATTACCTCTTTAGCCTTTAATTCTAATGTTGAATTGTAACTTTCTATTTCATTGATAGTGATATTCAATTCTCCAATTTTGTTCAAATTCTGAAAAAAAATTTTTTTATATATTTTTAATATTTTATAATAATTTTTCAATTATTTTTTTTTTTAAACTGAAAAATGAACTATTTAGTCAAATACTAATTATATTCTTACTTTTTCATTGATGCTTTCTAATGCTTTCATTGTGTCATAAATCTGATTTTTTTCCACCTTTTCCTGTTCTAATTTCAAATTAAGATTATTTTTTTCATCTTCCAACTTAGTAACCAAGTCGCTTTTTTCACTAAAAATTTTGTTCTGCTCCAAATTTGCCACATTAATCATTTCCAACTCAAAACTTGCCTTGTAGTACTTTTCCTGCAGACTTAGGTAATCATGCTTCATTTTGGAATTTTGTTGCTCATTTTGACTTATTATAAATTTAATCTCTTTATTTAAGCTTTCAATTTCTAGTTTGAAATCAAATTCTGATTTTTGGTAAGAGTTTATTTTTTCTTTTAAATCTAAAATTTCCTCATCAAGACCGTTTATATGAACTTGATAACTATTTTTCTCTTTTTCCATATTTTCCTTTAGAGCATCGTTGCTATTTTCCAAATTTTTAATCTCTGATTTTTGCTCTTCTATTTTACTATTCAATTCAAGAATGGTGTCATTTTTTTTCTTAAAATTTTCGTTTAATTCAACAAATTGTTCATTGAGATCTTTTTTCTGAGACTCAAGTCCCATTATGCTTTCGTTTTGTTCTTTTACCAAACTTAATGAATCTTTGTATGCCACGTCCAGACTACTCAATTGAGACCAGAGATTATCATTGCGCTGTAGCAAGTCCTTCAGACGCTCTTCACCTAATTCAATGCTTTTTTGATGTTCTTCCTTCTCATGATCCAAATCATTCTCTAAATTGATTATTTTTTTTTGCAAAATCAAAATATCATCTTTAGTGGTTTCGTTTTGTTCATATTTTTTAATAAAGTCTTTCATTTCATCATCTTTTAAAGCTATCTGAGACTTCAGTTCGTTGTATTGGCTAATTTTGTCATTCAATTTTGTTTGAGTTTTTTCTAAATCAAGCAAAAGCTTTTCGTTTTCACCTCGAATCCATTCAAGTTCTAATTTAGGTGTCTTTAAATGTTTCTCTTCATTTTTGACTTGTGGAGCAACAGTGTTCTGAACTCTGGGCGAGCTTAGCTTGTCACTCAGCAGTTTCTCATGCTGTTTTAGACAAGTGCTAAGCTTGTCGTATTCTTTTTTCAAATGTTCATAATTCAGTTTGTACTGGACCAATTCATCTAGTTCGTTGTTTAAGCTTTCGATTTCTGCCTGAAAGCTTTTGCTCTCTTCTCTCAGTTGTTTTGTCTCTGACTCAAAAATGCCGATTTCATCGTATAATTTTTCCACTTCGGCCTTTAAATTCTGATTTTCCTGTTTGAGTTTTGTGTTTTCGAGCTTCAGCAAGTCATCACTGCTAGACGAACCACTTGACTCGTCTTCCTGAATTTTTTTATTCAATTCTTCGACTTGTTTCCTTAAGCTTTGTATTTCGGCTTGATGTGAGTTGAATTCTTCGAGCTCTTGAGAAAACGGCACAGTGTTCTTAAGAGCCGATAGTTCCTCTTGAAGACGATGCCGGTCGGCGAGTATCACAGCTATTTTTTCGTGTATCGGCGCACCAACAATCTTACCGAATCCTTCAAGTATCAGCATTTCAATTGTTGCTTCAGAAAGGTCTTCAGATGTGTCTGAACTAGAGATTTCATGTCCATTTGTCTGGTTTTTAAGACAAACTTCCAACTCATACTGGGTGCTCTCAAGCTCTGATTCCAAATTTTTTATTTTCGATTTTAGCTGAGCATTTATCCCCTCACGTTCCTCAATTAATTGCTTTACTTTCAAGATGGTATCCTGAAGCTAAAAAAAAATCTTTAGATTAGCTAAGTTTTTTTTTATTTTAACTAAAGACTAAATAATTATTTTGAATAAATTTTTTTTTTACATCAAAACATTATGTATTGAGAATTCTTAAATTAGAGAATTTAAAAATGATCATGAAAAAAAATTTACAAACTTATCCTCAGTAGAGAATTAAAACTCGTACTTGGGAGAACTTGACGATTTATTTTGAGTATATGTTTGAAATTAAAATATCTGTGGAAATTTTCAAATTATTTTTGAAACTTAAATTTAAAAATCAAATTCTTTGATATTTGATAAATAAAATTCTATTTTAAAAAAAGATAAATAAATATTTTTCTTCTGAGACAAAGTTGCTTAAAAATAGACAACAAAATAATCGTGTCATTTACCATATATCCTTGCAAATTTTCTATCAGCTAGATGTCTAAATTCTTCGATAACGAAACTATTTGGGATGAGATTCACTTGCAAGGATTTGTGTACTAAATAAAAAATGTCCTTGAGTCTATTTTAAAATTAAATATTCTTGTCCTAGAAAAATATTTTGCTGTACTTAATTTTTAAAATATTTTAGGGAATAATTTTGAGAAAGATTTATGGCTTCGTTAATAGATTTATTTATTTATTTAAAAAATAATTTAGGCGAAGCCTTGGCCGGTTGGAATGGAGACTTAATCCATCCTTTCAGCCACATGATTAATTGTTGATGTCGCACAATGTTGCAAAATTACAAAAAAGTTAATTTAGATTGAGTTTAGCTTTTAAATTTTTTAAATTTTAGAAAAAAAATTAATATATAAGAAAAGTTATTTTATGACTCTTTATTTGACAAAAAAAAAACAGAAAAAAATTTTATCCAAATGAAAATTTTATGAACTAAAGCAAAATTTAAAAATAAATTAATGCTTATTATCTTATTAATGAAAATGGTTATTGTTAACACTTAATGATCGTTTTAAATTATTTGAATAAAATTTTTTTTTTTCTAACCTAAAATTTATTATTCAACAAAAAAAAACTAAAAAATAATTTGATTAAAATTAAAAATTTTTTACAAAAACTCTTAACACAAATTCTAGAAATTAATTAATGTTTATTAGTTTATTTTTCCAACCTAAGATTCATTATTCATCAAAAATCAATTCAACCATTCGATTTTTGTTTGATAGTTTTTTGTTCGTAGTGAAAAGATTGACTCGTGAGTATTAGTAAAAAAACTCTTGTATTTTCTAAAATTAAATACACAAGGGAACACTTTTTATAGAAAAAAATCTAATCTAATAGGGCAGACACAAAGCACCTTTTAATTTTTTTCTTAAAATAATCATTCCATTTAGAAATAGCTCACAAACTATAGGAAAAATTAAAATTTTTAATCATTAAATTTCTCTATTGAGTTATTTAATATAACTAAATAAAAAAAAACATTATTTTATTTTTAATTCATCGTTTTAACTAGACGAATTTGAAAAAACCCAAATGTTGATATAACTCACCATTTTTTTTTGCTTTTAATTAATTTTTTTAAAAACAGTCCATTCAATCAATGCTTTAAATTAAATAAAGTACTAATTTCTTTCGATCTTACTTTGAATTTAAACTGATAAAATTTAAATCAATTTGGACACAAATCAAATATTGAAATAATGTGAGTCATGAGAAAATTTTAATTTAAAAATTATTTGCTTGAGATTTTGTTAAATTTTCAGTCGTAATTTTAATTTTTTTTTTAAATCGTTTTTTCAAAATTAAAAATAGTAATTAGGGTAATTAAGTTTGATTTATTTTTGACTTTAATTTTTTTTGTACTACGACTGAATTAAATTGATTTTTTATTTAGAAATAAATACTAATTCAAAATATAGGCCTTGTTTGCTTACTTTTTGTCGAGTCTCAAGATAAATTGACTGTGCATATATTTATCTCAAGACTAGACCTAACTTAAAATTACCAATTAACTGATTCTCTAGAAATGCTCTTAAATTAACTTAAAACTTGAAATTTTTTGCAGAAAATATTGACTTGATATTACCTGAGATATTTCCTCTTTGTGCTCTTGATCGAAGCGTCTAATGTCCTCTATTTTTGCAAAATACTTGCGCTCCAAATCGACAAACAAGTTGAAGAAATAATTCAACTTAGCATCTGCAGACTCGTCCAGAAATTGGGCATCCAAATTTAGCCGTTGTTGTTCTTGTTCGAGGAAATTATCGATCAAATCCATTTAGCCCGATTTAGTTTCTCGGTCCAGGCCGGTTTGGGTTTAAATTTTTGCTTAAATTAGCCCACGTTAATGACGAAAATTTAAAATTTGAATTTATACAATATAACTATTGCAAGGCTTCGCATCTAATCTTAAAAAAATTTTAAATATTCAAGTAGCGTTAAAATTCCGTATAAGTGAAATCGGTTGTTTAGCACCGATCTACTCAAACACATTCAAAGTAGTCCTATATATAGCTAAGTAGTCTATTTACGATAAATATTAGTTTGAGAACAGGTCTGGAATTAGATCGAATAATAAAAATAAAATCTTTTTTTCTCTCTAAGTAGCCTCGTTCAAGCTCGCTTAAACAGTTCTTAAAAGCATTCAAATTTGCACGTAGTTAAGGCGAATTTTTTTTTTGAAATTAATTTATGTTTAGTTGGAGGTGAATATTTTATTAAAAGGTAATATCAACAAATGATAAGAGCTTTATTTTTTTTCAATCACTCTAAATTGAAGACTATCTCGAGTCCAATTGCTAACCACAATGTATCTAAACTAACAGATCTATCTTTATTTTTAGAGATTAAATTTTAGCCTAAAACCTAGAAAGAGCTGGCTGCATGCACAGTTTTCTTATTTTAAAGCAAAATAGAAATTTGAATTTTCTGCCTTAGAAAAGAAAAAATTAGTCAATCTAAAAGAATCAAGATTACATCAAATTTTTAATTCTTTTTTTAGAACATGACCCAAATTAGATTGAATGCAAAAATTTTGATTCATCTTTGTAAAACAAAATTAAATAATTTACATTTACGGAGTTAAATATTAAATTTTTTAAATTTTTATATAATTAAATAAAAATTAAAAAGTATTTAATTTAATAAATGCAAAATCAATCTAGATAAATCCAATGATAAATATGAAATAAGTAATTTTTTTTAGTAGAGCATTTAGAAGATAATTAGTTCTTAATTAAAGGCAAATTTGACTAAATTGCTTTTACTTTTTAGTGAATATTGGATTCATGTTTCTTATCGCATTCAGTCGAGTGTAACAGAGGACACCTTGCTATGTTAGACTCTGGTCTATATTAAAAAATAAATGCATGAATAAAAGGTAAAAAAATTTATATAAAAATATAACAATTACACGTAAAAGTTAAAATTCACGTTCATCAAAAAACGAAATTTTTATTTTTTGATTTAGTGGGATCAACCTTTAATAAACATATAATTTTCAAAACTTTATAAAAAAAAATGCAAAATTTTTTTCTAAAGTATTTATCTTTAGCGTTTGACCTCGTTATATTTGATATTTATTTTTCTTTCGAATGTACTTAGACAAGAAGATATCGAGACTTTTAAAAAATCTCAGCAACAAATTGATTGACAAGATTGTTTGATACCAGAAGTCTCTATTACTTGCCAAGACAATTTTATACTCTTTTCGTGGTCTTTATCTTCTTCTCAACTGTTGCAATCTTCTCAGTCGAATCCTGTTTTATTGACTTTAATTATTAATATATATTAATGATTATTAATTATAATTCTGGACATTTTGAATTTTGGAACAAAAAAAAAATTTTGAATTTAAATGATTTGTTTTCTAGGTTTTGTGAAATTTGGTACAAAATAAAAAAAAAGAACAAAAATTAATGCTTAAAAAAAAGCCTCTATCATTTTTTCTGAAAGCTTTTGATTAGTTCTGTAAGTGCAACAAACTGCAACATACTTAATTGC
>PJRA01000297.1:811157-843385 GCA_016987375.1 Brachionus koreanus
TAGAAGATAACTCAACTAAAATAAAGCAAATGCAAGCAATTCGCTAAAAACTCTCTAAATATGAATTTTTTGTAAAAGTAAATGAGTATTACTTCCTTTTCAAAGGCAGTGATGAGATCAAAATTGACCTTAAAGCTCATTATTGCTATTGTAAATACTTTAATAAATTTTAAATATGTGGTCATCTGTTGAGTATAAGATATTTATAAGGGTCTAATTAGTTTGTGAACAAACCCAAAAAAATGGGTTTGAAAAATTGAAATTAAACTGGATATATTTTTTAAAAAAATTTCTTAAATTGACAAAAATTTAATTCAGATTTTATGTAAAAAAAATTAAAAATTTTTATTAATTATATTTTTTATTTAAAAATTGAATATGTTAAAATATTTTTTTGTTTTTTAAAAAGGGAGGTATATTTTCCAGAAGAAAATATGTGAAAAAGTAAAGTATGCTGGGATGAAATATGGGTATGCTGAAAGGTTTTATTAGTATATTGAAAAGATTTGAAAGTATATTGGTCATGTAGACCCATGCCCAAACATTTTTTTGGGAAATTTAAATTTTTTTAGAAATGATTTTTTCATTGTTGTTACGATAAATTCACCATATTTTACGTAAAATTACGAGAAATAGTGACGGAGTCATTAATTAATAACCGAAAATTTAGTAAAAATAACCTAAAGTATTTTACATGTTCAATATTGTAAATAAAACATTCATTTTTGACTATATTACCCTTTTTTGAATTTTATTAACCAAAAATGACATTTTATTACGTTAATTTTTGTCAAAAAAGCTATCAAATAAATTATAATATTAGATAAAAAAGAATAAGCAAAAAAATTGTCTTTATTTTTGAATTTACTTGCTTTCGGCATCTTTTATAAGTGTGATACATCAGAAAATATTTCAAAAAAATAAAAAATATTTAAGCTTAGTTTTATAAGTTAATTTAAAAAGAAAAAAATTTTCTAATATTTATGGCTTAAAAATGAGAAGCGGTCATTTTGACTGCTTCCGTTCTTTTCGCTAAACAGACTTTTATATTCTAAACCGATCATTTTAGTGAATCGAGAGTATGCTCATTTTAAAGCTTTTTAAAAATTAAGCCCGCTTGAAAAATTGGCATAGAAAATAAAAGTTAAAGTGATAAAAATATTCAAAAAACTAACAAAAAAAGGTCATTTTGACCGCCTTGGATTTGGTCCTTTTAGTGTTAAGTTTGAAATCAATGCTTGTTAAGAAACCTAAACCTAAACCTAAACGATGCTTGTTATGAAGTTTTTAGTAAAATATGTCTTTAATGTTTTACCGAAGAGATTTTTGGACACAATGTTGTTGGGTTTTTACAGAACTGAACTATGGATTCGTTTTAATTGTTCAGAATGTAGCTCTGCATTTACGACACGACCATTTGGAGCCAGCTAAAAGTGTGTAATTCCTTGAAAGTTCCACTAAACACCTTTTTTATCAAACAATCTTTTTTTCACAATTGACTTAGCTGATTGAGATGTGTCCAACCATTGATTTCTGTTATCATAATTTCGAAAATAGATCCACTTCTTACTACAAATGATAATCCGTCAGAAAGACCGTTTATCCTGGGAATTGTTTTAAATAGTTTCCTACAAATTTCAATGCGTTATTGAATATTATATGAAATCATGAGGTAACGTTTGTTAAATTTGTTAATCAAATATATCGTTGATTGTGATTAAACTGGTTTAAACATTTGGTAACTGGAAAATACTCAGCTTAGGCATGCTCTCAATCAACTTACGCAGATCATTCTGATCGAGAATGACTGGTCTACCTGGCCCTTTCTTCCTCTGAAGACTTGAATCACAACTATTTAAATTTTTGTAAACAAAGAGTCAGACTAATCATTTCGAAGAGCATGCAATTCTGTTTTTTGAAACAAAAAATATGACTTAAAGTTTTGGAATTGCATAGACGCTAAAACCAAAACTATAAAATATTTTATAAAACCCAAAATTTTATTATTCAATAATAAATATAATAAAAAGAGTCAAGTTCGAGACTAAATTCTATTCTAGATTAAAAACTAATATTTGACCTCATAGCCTAACTCTGTAATTCAAGACCTAACATGATTAAATATAAGAGATGAGACCTAAAACCTAAAGCATTAAGAAATAATTACAAATCCTTAGAAGGATCAATTTTAGATTATTTTTTTTAAATTTTTTAAAATTAAGAAAAATTCATTAAAAGAAATATAATTAAAAAAAATATAAAAAGTACAAATAATTATTTTGAAACTTAAAATATTTATCAATTAATTTAAAGAAATTTATTATAATCAAATAATAAAAATCTACATTTTAAATATTTTGAATTTTGGCTTGGACTTGATTTAAGACTTGTGACTTTTAAACAGCTCTGATTGTTATAATGCAAATAATATTTTGTAAGCAAAACAAATTCTTAATAATAAATGAGGTTTCTAAATAGAAATGCTCTTCTTTTTCTTTTAATTATAAATCTGCTATCACGTCCCTGAATATGTCTGGTAAGAGAACAGACTTAAAATAATTTTTTGATTTAAAATAATATGAAATTTAATAGTTTAGAACAAAAAAAAATATTTAAAATTCTTTTGCCTTTTTTCGAAAGATTAAAAACAAATTCTGTAAATACTGTGCAATAATCCCTATCGCTATTTTACTGAGATTCTGGTACAACTCGGCAAATTTTGTTTAAATTGAATTTTGGCATTTTCAGCTGTGGTACATTTTGCAGAGATTTTTATTGTAGACTTTAACAACTGATGCACCATATTGCGTTTACATAACTAGTTTTGTTGCTTATTGAACAAACATGAACTTTACATGAACTGAAAAGTTAACAAGTTGGGTGCAAAATGTTCCAATTTTATTTTTATTTTTCTCGCTTTTGAATTATCTCTTTCTAGGAGTAATTTTAAATATACTTCAAATGTCTTAATTGTCGAATTCTTGTGATAATTTAGCAATGTAAACTAAATTTTTAACTTAATGAAACTTTTTTTTTGGTTTGTTTTTTATTTTAAATAAATTCAAAAATACATAAATAAAATAAAACTTTTTTTTTTCAAATTTTTAAACATTTTATTTTGTATATGTTTATAATACATTCAAAATTGCTGATTTTTGTTCCAAGTTTGTTGAACTTTTTTTTTTTTTAAAAAGAGAAAACATTAAAAATAACAATAAAATAATTTCCGACAAAAAAAAAAGAAAGTTTCTAAAGAATATTTTCCTTTGTATAACTAATTTTTATTAATTTTACTTTTACTATTAACACCAAATAAATTGGTTTTTTTTTTCATTTATTTTTTCTCATACACATATATTAGGTCCAGATTAAAATTGTCTGTTGTGATATTTTTCCGGCTCGTAAAAAGAAGTAACAACAACACGATTGGAAAATTTTCGACCAGTTAACTGCTGCTGAGCTTTCTGACTGTCGGCTTTTGATGCGTACTCAACAAATATTTTGCCCACACCAGCAACTTCAACATTAGGTATAGGCCTTGGAATTTCAATGCTCTTAACACTGCCGTATTTGCCACACTCTTTTTTTATATCTTCCAAGATGTCTTCATACTCTTCGTCATCTTCGAGCTCCTCTTCAGTGACCATGTTTAACAAACAAAGAACCTCAGTTACCGGCACCTTGCTTGCCTCGGCCATGTTCAGTCCAGGCACTTGGACCATGACTGGTATGTTCGGATTGGCGAGTGGTAAAGGCTGGGCCTTGGCGCCTATGCTCGCCAGCTGAACAATTAACTTTTTGTCGCCAAGTTGCATTCCGTGTAAGCCCTGAATAGCCGCGTCGGTTATCAAAGGATCCACGTACTCACAAAACGCGTAGCCCTTTGAAACACCTGTCACGCTGTCTTTTACTAAATTGAATGCTTTGAGTGGACCGAATGAGACCAGAAGTTCTTTGACCTGGTCCTCATTTAAATAGGTAGGCAGACCGCCGATGAATATTTTAAATGGCGAATCTCCGACAATTGTCGAGACTACGCCGGGTATGCACGGCGTATCGGTCATGCCTGGCATGGCTTGGTAGTCTCGCGGGCGGCGTATTTTGAGCGACTGGCCCTGAAAGACTATGCCATCAAAGGCCATGGCCGCTGTAGTCTCGTCAATAGATCGAAATTCGAGGAAAGCAAAATTTTTATCTAAATTTATTTGTACTGCAATAACTGGCGCACCTTCCATTTGAGACAGACCAGTTAGTTCCATTTGTTGATTGAAAAAGTCCATCATGGCCTGTTCGGACACTCCGAACGGAATATTTCCCACATACAAGCGTCGTGATTGCATTACTACATTTGAGCCGACTATAGGTGTAGCTGATGCTGGATTTAGCGAAGGAATTGGCATGTTTACTGGCGCTTTGATCACTTTTCCCTGCATTGTTTTGAATTGCATTGGTGATATATGCTCGTAGCCTACGGGCGGCACGTCCCAAAATTTGTACTTCATTTTAGGTTTTTCTTTGGCAGGCTCGACTTTTTCGTCACTTTTGTTCGACTTACGATTGCGCTCCTTGTCTCGTTCCTTGTCCCTGTGTCGATCTTTGGAGCGCGAGCGACTCCGGCGTTTTTTGTCTTTTGAGCGCGACCTCGTCCGCTTTTTCTTGCGGTCCTTGGAGCGCGAACGCGATCTATGTTTCTTTTTTTTTTCTTTGTCCTTGTCTTTTTCTCTGTCGCGATTCTTCTCGCGCTCCTTGCCATTTTCGACCTTGGCGTTCTCGGCTGGCTCGTCTGCGTCGCCGTAATTTTCCTGTATCGTAGACATCGAGTCCGTGAGCATTCTAACCTCAGTTATTTTCTTCTAATGCCAACTTTAAAATACTAACCATAAATTCAAAATTTATGTTCTTTAGAAGTGTTTTCTTTTTTATGATTTTGAAATTCATGACGAATGCTGTTAAAAAAATGAAGCGCACGCAACTGCACAAATTGCACGCATTTTTACACATTCAAGTACTAGCTAATTAGAATGCACAAATTTGCATTCAGCTTTGTCTTAATTTTAATTTTGAATTTCTTTTTTTTTTTTCTCAAACTTAAAATAGTTGCTGGGCACAAATATGAATTTGTTTGTGAGAAATTTTGTTCAAAAATACCAACGTGTTCTGCGAGTATTTTTTCTTTAGTTTATTTAAATAAATTAAAATATATAAAAAAAAAAAATTTTCCATTTTTTTTTTTCAAGAAAAGTAAACCGGAAAATTTGCTTAAATTACTTTCGGCAATCGAGTACACCGAGGCTATTTTGGAGATAACAGCCGAGAAACTATTTGGCAAAGTGTTTAAGTGGCTGATTGTTTTTGTTACCCAATTGACCAAGTAAACTTTTTGATCAAAATTTGTCCAGGTTTAGTATCTTTCATCTTTAGATGCATCATTAAGCTGCAGTTGCTTATTTTTCACAAGACAGGCATTCAGCCAACGCCTTCTCTATTCAATTTTGGCTCGTTGATTGAGTCCAAAAAAAATGGACAATCAGACCAGAAAGGCGAAGGCTTTTTTGTGCTCAAACACTCCGGACGAACTGTCCGAACAATTAAAAACTGTGAGATTAGACTTAAATAAAGTAAGAAAAGATTAATATTATGTGCGGCGTTTAGCACCGGTTAGTTTAGAAAAGAGAGACTGGAGCGTGCCGACTATGGAAAATAGCATGACTAAAACTGAAAATCAAAATACTCATTTTGATCCAAGTTCGGACAAAATGAGATTTGTGGCCGAATTAATTTATATTCTTAGGCCCATTTGTCATAGTGGGTTTAAAATAAATAATTAAATAAAATATTAATTAAAAAAATTTTATTAGTTACATCTATGCTGATATTTAAGCCCAAATCGTGGATCCAATATGCAGTAGCTTTTTCAATGGATAGCACAAGGTATGCACAAATCGATTGATCCTTTTAATTAGACATTTTTCTTAAAGTTTGTTTTTGATGAATGGAACTAATAAACTAAGCAAAGAGCAAAAGGAAGAACTAAGACGAAGAACAATAGCGCTTCTGTACTATTTGATTCGCAGTCCGTTCTATGAATTCTATTCAAGTTCACTAATAAAGTTAATATTGGCGCTTATCGAACAACACATTATAGGAACTAAATTTTTAATAAGTAATTTGAATTTTTTATAGTTAAAAAAAGTCAAATTTATGTTCACTATTTGTCAAGAATACATTAAGGAATACATACCTTACTGGCAATCGATTTACAACTACTGTTGGACCGCTTAAAAAGTACATTTTATTTTTGATTTAAAATTTTTAAATCAAAATTAAAATTAAATATTGAAGAATTTTAGTTTTTAGATTTTTTTTTTAAATAAAATATTTCCACTTTTTTTTTATTTGATAGTGTGACAAACTTTGAATTTAGACAATCATTTTTTTATTTTAAGAATTGTTAGATTTAGCTTAATTTTAAGTAAACAAGTAGTTTTCTGCTTTCTGAAATTGGGGTAGATATTTTGTTACTATATATGATCCTGTGAAGTCAAATACAACTTGAAAAAACATGATTCCTTTAAAAGTACTTTTTAACATAAAATAATTTTTTTTGAAAAAAAAAAAGACAAAAATTAAAACATCGATAAAATTTAAAAGTCATTGATTTTTTTTTCTTGAATAAAAATAAAGTAAATATTTCAGTTTTAATTATACAGTTTTGGTAATTGATTTACAATAATCGATTTAAAAACTGATTAACTTATTAATCGAATATATTATTTTTAATTAATTGTGTATTTTTCTTTATTTTAAACATTATATTAATTTGAGAAAAAAATTTTTAAATGAAAATTTTTTTTTAAAGCTTGAAAAACACATTTTCGATCGAAAAAAATTATACTAATTCTAAAACTGAGCCTTAAGATGACAGATTAAAATTCTTAAATCTAATGAGTCTAGAAAATCGTCGCTTAAGTGGTGACTAAACTCAAGAATATAAAATTTTAAATTTTAAATTGTCCCAGAAATAAATCGCAGAGAAGATTAATTTCTTATATAAATATATCACAGTGAAACATTGTGGAACAATTTATCAGTGAATGCTATTGATGAGCAAACAATAAATAGCTTCAAAGCAGCATTTTCCAAAAAGTCTTTCGAATGGTGGGAACTAAAGACCGCCTTAACTTTGTAATCGATTTTCAGCACCAAGTATTTTTTAGGAAAAAGACTGGAACAAAGTACGTTGCAGTATTTTTCTAAATTTATCAAAAAGGCAACCATTTTTGTTCAATTTGTTAATGATAAGCTACAGCAGGATACCTGCGGAGTCAGACTAGCTTTTGTCTCGCCATGGTAGCTTTTCTTGACGTAAAAAAAAATTTAATTAGTCCAGGTTTAAGTTAGAATCCATGACATATAGCATCGTTTCACTAATTTCAAATTCGTTACAAATTCATTTTCCCTCTTCTCTCTTTTTCTATTTTTTTAAATATATCTGTAATCTAATATCAGTAGTCGGCCTCAGTGATGGCTAAAGTTCAGCATCAAATCAGGACCGAACCCTAGCAGCCGCGGACTCATTGATAAACACGAGAGATTCCATTTGAATTTCACAAGACAAGTATATCTTGATAAAATTATTTAAAGATAACTATTTTAATTGATAATAAATTAACAATTAAAATTTTCTAGCAAATTTCTTAATAAATTAAAATAAATATTTTTAAAATCATATTTCATACAAAAATATTTTTTTGCAATTTTTTTAGAGACCAAAAAGCTAGTAAAGTTCGAGCGTAGTAAAAATACCACACTATCTGAATTTAAAAGAAGCGACTTTAAATTATTAATCTGCATATTTAAAAACCTTAGAAATTATGTTTTTTTGGGTGAGTAAATAAATAAATTTTTTGACTGAATCCCTCAACGATTCAAAAAAAAAGTATCTTGTCTTATTAGGATATTCATATTATAACATGAGTTATTACAGCTTGAAGACAAGATACTTTATTTTGAATCTTTTAGGGAATCCAGTCAAAAAATTAATTTTTTTACTCACCCAAAAAAACATAATTTCTTAGGTTTTTAAGTATGCTGGTTAATAATTTAGGTCGGTTCTTTTAAATTCAGATAGTGCGGTAGTCTTGTTAGGCGCGAACCTTACTTTTACATAACCTGTTAAAAAATTATATTTTTCAAAAAAAGTCAAAGTTTTTCCAGATATCGTTTTACCAAATTTTTTTCATAAAATTTTGATATAAGAATTTCTACGAAAAAAAGCGTAAATATGCAGTACAATGCAAATTGTCTATTTTTTAATTATTGAGACAAATTAGGATAATAGATAAAAAAATTAATTTGATCAAAACTTTTTTTTAAATAAAGTCACATTAAAATAAATCTCTTTTAAATAAATTTGATTTTTAAACTCATAATTAAATATTCTGTTGATTTTTTATTATAATATTTTGATTTTTGAAGGCATTGCATTATCAAGAGTTGATTTTAAAACAATAAATGAAAAATATAACATCTATCATTTAGTTAATATCATTTAATAAATAACATGGGCGAGATTTAATTTGGTGAATGCTTCAAAAGCGTTTTTTAACTTGTGGTGCAATAAACCTAACGGAGGAATAAATGATAAATCAATTGAATGTCTCTCAAATTCTAAAATGGATTAAATGAAAAAATAAAAAATTGTTTTAAAAAATTCTTATTTTAATCTATAATTTTATCTTTGGTAAATCTGTATTTCGTATGAATACTCTTCTTTTTAATCAGTCATCCGTATTTTTCTATTATTCTTTGGATTTTTTCCACATGCAAATCTAAGATCGATTTGATTACTAAGTCCGTACAGCTGATGGGTAAATGTTTATGATACAAGCAGAGCATCGAAGGTTCAAGCACTCCCCTGAAAGAAAAAATCTTTCCCAATGCCTCTGCAATACAAAACGAATTTTCAAACCATTTTCATCAAAAAAGAGATATCAATTTCGTCTTGGTAATAATAACGATGTAGCTGATCAACTCGATATAGTATCCTTTGTGTCACATGAGATCTGGTTCTAAAAATTTAGCGGAAAAAGAGATTGAATTGATTTTTTTGAATTTAAATTTAAAATAAAAATTTTTTTACTTTTTTAAGTTAAACCGAAAAGCATTTAAATTGTATTTAAAAAAGACACATAAAAAGGTCAGTGAGCCTATTTTTATAAAGAATCAATGTAACGCAGACATGAGGGTTTAATTTATGGCTATTTCAAATCGGTCTAAACCATAAAGATTGAGTGAATCCAATTTTTAATTACATAAAATTTTAGAATTTAATCAGCTTTAAAAAAATTAAAAAAAGTAATTGAATTTTTGTTTAAACATTTAAAAACTATGAATATTCCATTTCAGTAATTTTTCAAAATTAGTTTTTCATCTAATTTTATTAAATAAATAAATAAATTTTTTAAATGAATAATTGTTTTTTTTTAATTCTAAACTACTATAAATTGTATCACATGATTAGATTATGATACAAATATAAAAGTTTTAAATTTAACAAAAAAAAAGCACTAATTTAACTAATTTAGAAGATTTTGTTTAAATTTTCAAAATGTCATCCAATGATATACCAATTCTACGCCTAAACGAATGCCAGTCTTTAGATGAACCACAGGCCCAGCAGACAAGACAAAGGATTAGGTCTCATTCACTTAATCCAGACACAAATACAGTTAAAAAATTGAAAATGACCAATTGTGCACCAGAAGTTCATGAGCTAAACAACCGACTAGATCAATTGGTAAAAAAGTATCGCAATCTTAATACTTCTTATTTTGCTAATCAAACGTTGGATGAAATAAAATCTGCTTATCAAGCTCAATTTAACAGTTGGAATGAAAAAATGAATAAAATTGTTATTGAAAATACAAAACTGAGACTACTTAATGATTCTCTAAATGACAAATTGAACACAGCTGGTAAAAATTTGTCTCGGTTAAAAGAGGAACTCGAAAACTCTATTTCTTCTTTAAAACAACAGCTTAGAGAAAATGTCGAAAAATACGAAAATTCATCTAAAGAATGTCAAAAAATGGAGGCTGAATTTAAAACTCAAATTGAAATGGTCAAATCAGAATTAATAAATGAAAAGAAAAAAGTTACTTTTCTGGAAAATAGAAATTCCGTTCTAGAAAAAGAGCTTGAATTTAGAAATTCACTTTTTGAGAAAGAAGTAGCTGAATATAAGAGAATTTCTGAATTAAATCACAAGACAATAGAAAACAAAATACGCGATGAACTTGATGAGCAATATGAAATATTTAAGGATGAATTGATACAGAAAACAGCTCAAGAAAAAAGTATTTTGAGCGAAAATTTGAACAGATCTCACAGCAATAGGATTTCTCAGATGGAATTAGGCATTAAGAGTATTGAGCGTAGAAAAGAAATAATAGAAAATGAGCTGGAAGAGGAAAGAAAAAAAAATGAAACGTTGAAAAAAGATAATCAAAAAATAAAGATTGATTATAAGAAAAAACTTGAAAGCTTGGAACAAGAATTAAAAACAAAAGATGAAATTCATTCCAATTTAAATGTAGAAATTGAAGCTTTGAGAAAAGAATTCGATAGAGAACTAAGGGAAAGGATCAGTTTGGAAAAAGAAATTAGGAAATATAAAAAAATAATTGAAGATGCAGAGAGGCATATGAATATAACACCCAACTCAACTTCTTCACCCCAAGCATTTGATTCACCAGAAATAGAAATAGAAGAACAAAGAAACCATGAAGTCATATCGCCAATTATATCAAGTAGTTTAAATGAATATTCTGAAGACGAAGTAAGCAGAAAAAGACGTCGATTACAGATAGATTTGGAGGCAGATCCTCATATAAGCTATAAAAAAGGACAGTTTTTAGTTGAATACAATGCAAAGGACAGAATAGAAAGAGAAAATAATGTCGAAAGTGAACAAGGTCCGGTTTCTTTTTTTAATATATTTAGAAAAAAAAAATAGATCTTTTTCAGCATATAATTTTAATTTGAGTCGAACTTATCTTACCCAAGCGTAAATTTTTATAAATTTTTTTACTCGAATATTTTTTCAAGTATTTTTTAAATTAATTAAATTTAGTAAAATATAAATTTTAATTTAATAAAAAAAAAACAATTTAAAATATTTTTTTTTAAATTCAATTTTTTTTAACTATTTCATTTTTTCTTAATCCAAAAACGAAAAATCTATTTTATAAATAGGTTTTTTTTTAAAAGAAAACTAATTTAATAATATCCAAATTTTAGGCTATAAAATAAACCTTAGTACAATTTAACATTAACTTGTACTTGTACTCTTTAAATTAAATTGTACTAAACAAAAATTTTTTTTATCTCAAAAAAATAAATTAAGTTAATTGAATAATTATTTTCAAAAATTAAAATAAATTTTTTTCCGCGAATTTAGTTTGAAAACTGCAATGTTTTTTTATATTTTTTAAAAAAAAATTCACAAAAATAAAGATTAATACTTAATAATGAATACACAAAATAAAACACGTGAATAAATTTATTTTACTAAAAACAATACAAGACTAACTGTACCAGAAGAGGTAAATTTTTTTTATAAATGCAACTACACATAATTAAGAACATTTAAAATCTTCGGAGTCTGTTAGGTTGAAGCAGAATAGCTCGCTGAACTCAATTCATGCTCTTTCTAATTTTTTTAGCTGTTGAGTGAATTTGAAACTGATTGTATAAAGGGTTTTATTACTTTAACTTGAATGTCTTTGAAATTTTTTTTAGACTAATTAATTCTTGTATGAGTTGTGGGGGACTGGGCAGTATTATTTTGACGGGTTTTTTATTGAATAACTAAAAGAAGACTTAACAAGGACATCCTGAGTATTATTTGTCAAACTAGCAGCTGCTTAATCCAAGAACTTGCTTCATTCAAGAGTTGAGAGTAGAGTGAAAGTGATCTTCGTTTTTGTTTAAGGCGTTTCTGAACTCATTTCAATTAATTTTAATATTTTCTTTTTTTGGTATTGACCATCACAAGAAAAGGTTGAAATTGTTGAATAATGGTCACTTATGGAAGCATTTCACAACTCCAACTCATGAAAATATTTTAACATGTTTGAAGAACATATTGTTAAATCATAAATGTTTCACTACGCTTATAAGTTGAATTATCGGTATTGATTGTGTAAGGATTTCATTTTTCAATAATTTCACGAAGGTTTTCTCAATTCTGATTGTTAGCTTTGCAAAACCAGTTTTTTTGCTCCATTTAAATTTCCCATCATTATTAAATTGAGAGAGATTAAAGACTAGTTTATTCAGATTGTCAACAAAAATCTTTTCGCTTATTCCAAAATGATGCAATTTTGGATGATTATTGGCAAGAAAATATCTACTTTTTTTAACTTGAAGGCAAAAATATTCTTTGAAAAGACTGAAGATGTGTTTTTATTAAGTTTTGATAAAGGAGCTGATTTAAAAAAAAAAAAACTTTAACTGATTTAAACAAAAGGCGAAATCAGATAGGAAAAATAATTACAGAGTCTGGAATATAATATAAAAAAATTGCAATTATTACTCGGTCGAAGCTGTGTTCCCATTTTTTGATAAAAAGGGTATAAACATGCGCTCCGTATTGCAGAGATCTTTTTAAAATTAGCAATTGAATAAGAAATTTTATAGATTAAAAATTAACAAGTCATTTTTTTATAATTCCGTCATTAATCAAGTCGATAGAAATAAAGCCAATGGATTTGGTTAACAAATAATTTTTTGACATAAAAGAAGCATCAACATTTGCATGAAAAATTAATAAAAATGAAAAATAATATTGAAAAATAAATTGTGATTTTTAACTAAAACTTGTATTTTTCAGATTCACATTGAAATGTTCAATTTGATTTTAAAAATTTAGATTAATATGTTGTTATAAACAAAATAAAACTTATATTATTAAATTTTTAATGAGATTTCTTTTCAATATTCAGATGACAATTTGTTAGAGTGGTGTTCAAATATTTGGTATTTGCTTTCAAAGCTATGGAAAATTCTGTGATCATTTTAAGCATGCATAATTTTGTACAATAGTCTAACATGGTCAAAAATTTTTTAATATTTTTTTTAGAAAAAAAAAGTATTTTAACACCTTTTTTACAACAACTTTTAAGCATGGATACTTAAACTTTGTTATAAAATTCAGGTATCAAATAAATCTTAAAATTAAAATAGTATTATTTATTACATAATCATGGAATAATAACGCTTTATTTAAACAAGCATGTGTAAAAGTCAAGTTTTCTTTGTTACTAATATCAATTAGCTATTTCGTAGACACAAACTTATGATGGGCATAAAATTAAATAAACATAAATTATTACTTTTAAATGAGAATAGCAAATAAACGAGAATAATAAGAATGGAGAGTAGATTTGAATAGAAAAAAAAGTGTTTAGAATAACTGGAGGGGTGAGCCAAGAGCAGAAGAAGCGGGCATGCATAATGAAGTTCATAATAAGAAAAGTACGACACTCGCATTAGCTCATAGTGAATTCAGAAAGCAATGAAACCGAAGCCAACAATTATATTATGATAGCCATATTTTCTTTCCATCATATTCAAAACATAAGTGTTTTTTTTTTAGTTCACAATCCGTTTCGACTGGTTCTTAAAAAGCAAAATCCTCAACTAATTATGATTCTAAATTTCCAAAAAAATAAAAAAAAGAAAATTAAAAAAACTAGTGTTCGAAAATTGTTCATAAATTGTATATATTGTCTTGGCAAAAAAAAACATAATTTACTATGTCTTATTTTTATTCGTTTCATATACCTCTTTTCAATTTTTTTTATTTTGCATTTAATAATTTCGAATGTCGAAATTACAATTAACGCATCGGTCCAATTTCTCATTTATCATTACCTTCTCAAAGGTGATTCTGATTACGAATACTTTTACCTAGTCTTACCTTGTTCTAATTTTAATTTTTTCTCTCTCAATCGTTTAATTAGCTACCTATGCTTTACCTTCTAACTAATTAGTCGATATAGAGAATTAATTATCTACGTTTATCGATACGACTCAATCCCAATCCACCTTTTTGTTTTCATATGTCATGTGACTTTTCGGTCTTTAGATAAAAAAGAGATTTAAAGTAAACAGAGAGAATTGATAAGAAATGATGATAACTTCAACGACGAACTCGTCTGCGTCGTCCTCATTATCAAATCAATTAAATCAAACTAACCAAATGCTTAGCCAGCAATTTAACAGCAGCAAAAGTCTCGACCATAATCTCATTAGCACATCCACTACACTCCAGCAGTTTGACACTATTAGAAAATGGCTGTCCAAAAATCACAAAAAAGTAGCTCATTTTAAATTTTTTTTTATTTCTAAATTATTTTAATTTTAGCTGTTCGAAAATGAGCCGCCTTCGAACAAAGTATTGTCTCAATTTCTTTGCCAATTCTTCCAATACCAAGAAGAACTCTTGGGAAAAAATTCTAATTTAAATGTACCGAGTGTCACTCGACTTCCAGTAAGTTGTATTCATTTTTTCCTTATTTTTTTTTTCTATCGAGGTGAAATTTAAAAAAAAAATTAATTTTTAGCTCAAATTTTAAATGATTGTCTTAAGGATAATTTAACCTCCGGAAAAAAAAAATTTTTTTTGGGTCACCGGGTAAACAAAAAATTAAACTTCAACAAAAAAATTTCAAACTTGATTTTATTTCAAAATAAGATAATTTATAGCGTTGAACTGTAGTCTAAGAAAAAAGGCAAAAATTAAATTCATTTCTCTCTGAACAGTTTTTATTTAAATGTAAAATTTGCCTTTCTTCGATCAGTGAAGTTTAAATTTAAGCTTAACTCAAGAAATAACTAAGTTCAATGATTCAAATATTTTTGTTTTTGTTGTTGATTAAATTAATTTTATTCTTTAATTATTACATGATTTTAAAATTTTGAATTAAAATCAAAAATTGATTTAAAGTATCCAACAGAACCGAACTTGGAGTTTACCTTATTTCTTAGATTAGTTGACAAAAGGTTTACGTTTATTCAAATTTTGATGCTGATTATTTTTTTCCTTTCTGAATAGTTAAAAAAACCGGGTAACAACAAAAAAAAAAGTTTTCTTTTTTAAAATGAGTCTCACTTTGATAGAAAAAAAATTAAATTTTTTTTATCAAGGTCTTTTATTTTCCCTCCACAGACAAAATTAATTTTTATTAACAAAAAATTTTGTTTTATGACTTTTTTCTTTAATTTGGCGATATTATGAAATTAAAATTAAAAAAAAAAACAAAAATTCTTCCTATTTTGATAAATTAAAATTTACTAAAATAAAATATTTAAAAAAAATTACTGTATAAAGAGCGCAGCAGTATTTTTTGCACCTTTTATACTTAAAAGACAAAAATAAAGCATCATTGATATTTTTTAATAGACTTGATTTCTTTTTAAAAAAAAAGAAAGTAAAAATTTAATTTTAGAAAAACTATGAAACTGTGCTGCAATTTTTTTGTTACAGTATTTTTTAATCTATCAAAATAGGAAGAATTTTATTTTCAAATTTATGCAAATATTTATATTTAATGTGTAGCTAAACATGTTTAATCATAGCCAAGTATTGCGCACTATTGTGGTTGATATAATAAAATATTTGCGGATATAAAAACTAAATTTAAAAAAGAAATTATTCTATGATAAAAAATTTTATCAAAAATACTTTTAAAATGCCTTTTTTTTTTTAAAATTGAATTTAGCAAGAAAAAAATTAAAAATTAAATTAATTTTTTGTTTTAGTTTGAAATACTGATTGATTTTCAGCCTGGCGGAGCATTGTGTCACTTGTTCTATGAAATTTTCAAATACAAACACGAACAAAAAATGTAAGCTTAATTGAATGAAGAATTTTTTGCTAAAAAATAACTTTATTTTCTCAAGTCCAAAATTAGATTTGAGCCTATTTGGCAAAAAAAACCAAATAATAGATCTGTTCTCGCAAATCGAAGCATGTCTGATTGAAAACAGCCGTCTTCTATTTCCGACGTGCTACTTCAAGTCGGAGTTGTTCGAGTCGGCCGAGCAAAAACAGCTACTAGATCGCTTGCACGAAATAGTGCGCAAGCACAAGGGCCAAATAGCCGAACAAATCGAAGACGCGGACCATGTCATATACCCACCAGTATTGGACGACATATCCGATCCGACAAACAACAATGACCACTGGATCCGAGTGGTGCGCAAAAGGGGCAAAGAGGCCATTTTGGTCCATAAGCTGTTCACGCCTGATTCGCACGACGAATGGTTCAACTTGGACATTGACGAAGACTCGGATCTAAACGATTCGAGCGGCAGTGGTGGCGGCGAAGTGTGGGAAATCAGCGCCAATTGGTTGCTCGACACCGAGTTGTACAACGAATGGATGAATCAGGAGGACTATGAAGTAGATGCCGAACTGTGCCGATCGGGAAAGTGCAGCCTTAAAAAGCCAACCAAAAATCGCAAGACAATGAGCGAATTGCTCAAGCGCGTCAAAACAATGCACCGCTCTCCGTCTCCAGGTCCACCTCAGAACAAAAAAATGAAAACAAACAATTCAAATCGAAAGCGAAAACACGACGACGAAAGCGACGATCTAACCAAGCACATGGAGGCGCCCACACCTCAGCCTATTGTCGAAGATGTTCCAATACCCAAGAATGTAAATCTAAAGAAAGAAGCCGACTATCAGCCATACCGCAACGGCACTCTAATTGACATGGACGAAGATCAGTCGCAGAACAACGAGGAAAACAAGGATCCAAACGGACTGAGCACACAGAGTGTGTCAAATGGCTCGAATATTCCATTTAACAACACAACTAACCATCATTTAAACGGCGATCAAATGAAACAAGAGATTCAGAGTGAAGCGTGCGAGCAAACACATCACATAATTGTGCCCTCGTACTCGTCCTGGTTCGACTATTCGTGCATACACGAAATCGAAAAGAGAGCATTGCCAGAATTTTTTAACCAAAAAAACAAGTCTAAAACGCCTGAAATTTATATTGGCTATAGGAATTTTATGATTGACACATACAGACTTAATCCTGGCGAATATTTGTCTGCCACTGCTTGCCGACGCAATTTGCCCGGGGACGTGTGTGCTATTATGAGAGTGCACGCGTTTTTGGAGCAATGGGGCCTTATAAACTATCAGGTTGATTACGAAGCCCGGGCTCAGCCGTTGGGACCGCCATGCACATCCCACTTTACTGTTCTGGCCGAGACGCCGTCGGGCCTAGCGCCCATTACTGGACCCAAACCGACCACTTCGCAGAGCTCTAAATTAATTGACTTTAAAAAAAAGGAAATAAATCAAGAAAATTTAACTATGGAAAATTTGGAAAATAATTTGAACATTACAAAAGAGCAAAAAAAAGCAAAATCAGGTCTGATGCGCTCCAGTGAATGGTCCGACTCGGAGCTATTGCTATTGTTAGAAGGCCTAGAGTTGCACAAAGACGATTGGAATAAAGTAAGCGAACATGTGGGCACCAGGACACAAGAAGAATGCATAATGAAATTTTTGCAATTGCCAATTGAAGACCCGTATTTGGAAAGTCCGGGATCGCATCTAGGCCCACTGGCCTATCAGCCAATACCGTTTAGTCAGGCGGGCAATCCGATCATGTCAACTGTTGCATTTTTGGCCTCTGTCGTTGATCCCCGGGTGGCCAGTGCGGCTGCCAAGGCGGCCATCGCCGAATTTACCAAAATGAAAGATGAGGTTCCGCCAAGCACTGTCGACCAGCATGTCAATAGTGTTCTGCAGGCGAAAAAAGATGGCAAGCCAATCGACTCGGACTACAATATCGAACAAACTGGCGTAGCTATTGTCAAAGAGGACAAGGACAAGGAGAATGAAGCCGAAGCCGAAGAGAACAAAGACAAAGAAAGCATGGAGGTGGACGAGGCTAAGCAAAAATCGGTCAAAAGTGAAGACGAAGAAAAAAGTCAAGAAAATAATACTGTTACAATGACTACGACTACCACTACTACCACAACCACTACGACTGTGAGTGCGTCGATCAGCGATTCCGAGTTAAAGAGTGCGGCAGCAGCTGCTCTGGCAGCGGCAGCTGTCAAAGCCAAGCAATTGGCTATGAACGAAGAAAAAAAAATAAAAAGCACTGTGGCCTTGTTAGTCGAAACTCAACTGAAAAAATTGGAAATTAAACTTAAACATTTTGAGGAGCTTGAGGCTATCATGGACAGAGAAAGAGAAAATTTAGAATTGCAAAGACAACAATTAATTCAGGAGAGACAACAATTTCACTTGGATCAATTGAAAGCGGCTGAACAACGACAACGAAGTCAAGCTGTTCAACAGTTGATTAACGATGGAAAATTAAACATTCCACAAATAAATATTATACAAAATTCGGCTAGTTCGTCAAGCTTGGCGTCTAGTTCGTCAGTTCAGCAGGCAGTTTCGTCTCCGAATCCGTCGGTTGTAAATCGTCCGCCATCTGTTCACAACGATCAAAACAGATCGGCAACGCCTCATGTTCAACACCAGATGCAGCAGCCCATTTCACAGCCACAGCATCAGCAACAGGTTCAACAAATGCCTCATCAGGTTCAAGGACAGCAACAGCAGCAAGTTCCGCCCATGGCTTCTCAACAAGTTCAAATGCCGCCTCATCAACAACATCAACAACAGCAGCAGCAGCCCATCCCACCACAAATGCCACAGCAACAACAACAACAGCCCATCCCACCACAAATGCCACAGCAACAACAACAACAGCCGCCAATGCCTCCACAGATTCAACAACAACAGCAGCAGCAGCCTATGCCGCACCAACAACAACAGCCACCAATGCCTCCACAGGTTCAACAACAGCAACAGCCAATGCCGCAGCAACAAATTCCGCCACACCAACAACAACAACAGCCACCAATGCCTCCACAGGTTCAACAACAGCAACAGCCAATGCCGCAGCAACAAATTCCGCCACAGCAGCAGCAACAACAGCAAATGCCCTCTCAACAACAATTGATGCAGCAACAACAACAAATGCCACAACCTTCAATGATGCAACAGCATCAAATGCCACAAATGCAACAGGAACAACTTCAAAATGGTAAGTAGATATTTTGATTTAATTTTACTAATAAAAACTATGCTTTCTTTTTTTTAAAAAAAAAAAAACACTTTTAAAATGTGTTCGCACTTTAACAATCCTATTATCTTAGGCATAAAAAATATTGATGAATCGATTGATTTATTATTAGTTTTTTTTTTTTGTATCTTTAACTTGTATTAGTTTATTTATTTAACTTTTATTATTATTTTTTTTATAATTAACTGCTTTTAAATCAGCAATCGTGTTTAAGAAATTTTGAGTATTCAATTCACAAATCGAAAATTAAAAAATTTTAATTTAAAATAAAAGCAACAGAGCAAAAATTAAGACTTTGATTTTTTTAAGCAGGTCACTCTTAAACGCGATTGGCATAGCTTTAATTTTGCACGTACATTTTTTTTTTTTAATTATAAAATCAATGACAGCATACTGGTCTAAAAAATTGATGAGTTTTGTTTTGTTTGTCTTTTAATATGTTCGGTGTTTTAAAAAAATAAAATAAAAAAAAACAAAGAAAAAAAAAAGATAGCTGTAAAATCATTGTAATGCATGTTTAAATTTATTTTTTTGTTTTGAAAATTAATGTTATATGTTGTTTTATTTTATTATTTTCTCTTAAATGTTGTTTATGTATTATTTCAATCGAATTACATCAATATTTTATGTACAATCAATAGTTCCATTTTAATCTCAATGCAGCTATTTATAATTTTAATCTCCTTCCAGATGCATCCAAAGCGACGCAGTCTCATCAAATGCCACAGCAACAGCCACAGCAGCCAGCATTTGTGAACAAGCAATTAAGCTCCCACCAAGCACCTTCGCCGGCACAATCGCCATCTAGCCAAGCTCAACAGCCTCAGCCTCAGCCTCAGCTGGCGGCTCAGCAGTCTCAAATGGCACAACAGATGTCTGTGCCAATGGCAGGGCAAATGCCACCCCAAGTGCCAGGTCAGCCCATGATGATGATGCATCCACAATACCAAAATCAAATGTACATGCAACCTCAAGGACACATGTACCAAATGCCCCCTCAACAGGCCATGATGATGCCGCCGCACATGCAAATGGCTCAGCCGCCCATGCAGCAACCCGGTGCCCCTCAAGGACCCCCACAGCCGGTACCGCATCAGCCTCCTCCAGCTCCTCCTAGTCAAGAACCTAATCAGGTTAACAATACTCAACAACAACCGGTTCAACAGCAGCAACAGCAGTCAAAGCCACAGCAACAACAACAACAACAAACAGAGTCTTCTGGTCAATCGAATCAACCTGTTGCGACAAATCACTCAGCTCCATCGATGGATACATCTTAAAATCTTAATTTCTATTCAAAAAAAAAATATTATTTTGTAAATTTTTTTTTTAAATTTAGTCTCTTTTATGTATAATTTTTGAGGACTGTGACACCTTCTTTGTTTTAGTCTTTTCGAGTGTCGAGAAGACTTTAAAAATGAATACAAAATAAGAAACTATGTGTAAAAAAATATTAATTTTTAATTTTAAATAAAAAATTTTATTTCAAAATATTAGCCAAATTTCTCAAGTTTTAGAGCACCGATCATCGATCTCTTTATATATAAACAAATAGGGCTTACTAACAACTATTTAACAGCTTTTAATAATTTGCACTTTATCTTGCTTCAAACTAACAACAATAGCAACAACAAAATAAGAGCTATTTTTAAATGATATTCAGTTGAGCAGGTGTACATGTTTCCCCCAGGCGTTGACCAATTCATTTTGGGCGAATCTTACAATAATCAAGTGTATCCAGATGTTCGCATTCAGGTTCATCAAATAAAAACCCAGCCATTTGAAGTCTATGATAATCAGTTATGTTTACAAGAAGCAAAGCCAATACTGCTGAATACCCAGATGATACCGAACAATCAAGCTGTCTTGTTGTCCCAAGCAAATGTTCTCAATTGTCCTATCAATTCGCCTTATCCACTGCCACTTGGTAAAAAATCAACTTCGCCAGTTTCGTCCAATTTCAGCTCTTCATCAAACTCAAGCTCTCCGAATCGAACAAACTCCATTCATGAATCTCAACCACCACAAGTAATGATTAATTATCCAAGCTATCAGGACGACTTTAATCAAATTTATCCCGAACAACAATTTGCAATTAATTCTCAAATAAATCAAAATGTTATTCAATCGCCTTCAGTTAGCAATTATCCAAGTAAAAATGAAAAAACTGAGGTATCACATCCGGCACCGTCTCATGGCAGACAAAGAGCCAATGCTTCTTCGAACGACAATAGACCATACACTTGTGGCTATGAGAATTGTGGAAAGTCGTTCAAGCATAAGCATCATTTAAAGGAACACGAGAGATTGCACACAGGCGAAAAGCCTTTCCAATGTGACCGATGCTTGAAACGTTTCAGTCATTCAGGTAAAATTAAATTTGAATTTTTAATTTCAAAAAAATTTTCTATATTTTTTCAGGTTCATACAGCCAGCATATAAATCAAAGAAATAAGTATTGTAAAAATGGAATGGACGATGACCATGGACAAGAAAATATGAACTAATTAATAATTGAGTTGAAATTTAGAAAAACAAAATAGAATGCATTTATTTTCTTATTTCTACATAATTTTTATCAATTTTTTTACCAAACAGTAATTTTAGTTTCGGTATAGTGAAATTTTTTCTACATTCCTTTTTAAATTGACAAACAGTGCTTTACCAAACAAATGGTTATTATCGTTTTTTTTTAGATAATAACCATTTTTATTTGGTTCTATAGTATTTTTTAAATTCGAACAAATTTTTGTAAATAAAACCAAGAGTTTATGTCAGAAAGAGCTTATTTGAATGAAGTACTTGGTTCTTTTGAACAAGTTTATATCGATTAGAACAACTCTTGTATTTTAACTTATACAATATCCATTTATTTTAGCTCTTAATCAAAAAAATTTTCATACAATTGCTTTGAATTTTCTATTTGTAATTTTTAAATAAACAATTTTTTTTTAAGTTTTTTTTTTTAATTATCTGATAAAGTCATCAAATCATTACTAAATTCTTCATAGGATATAATAGATAATAATTTGATTGATTAACAACTATTGAGTATTTTTGGGTCTGGAAAATTTTACCATCCACATTTAATTAAATTTAGTAAAAATGCCCTACTAATTAATTTTAAAAAAAAATTATCATGTTATTTTCTCTAGTTCCTTTTAAATTCCTAAAAAATTGATCGTCAAATCCATGAAAACAACTGCCAAAAATGTGGACTTAAAAAGACAAAAAACATAGAATCATACGAAACAAATAAACATAGAAAAAATTAAGCATACTTTATTTTCAAAACTTTTTTTTCCAAATTTTTTAATTTGATATGTTTCATCCAACATTAGAAAATAGTTGTATTGTTTCACCTTTTATAAGCTTTAAAAAATAGGAAAATAAATAGAAAAAATTTGGAATTGTTAAATAATTTTGCAGATGAATTAAACCTTGCTCTTCCGGAAACAAATCAGGATTTTTACTGTTATTGAAATTTTACGACAAGAGCCGTAAAGTTGAACTTGATTATCCTAGACTTTTAAAGGTGAACAAGTTAAACGCAAGATATCAAAACAAGAGCTTGAATATGAAAATAATATTGGGAGATTAGTAGGTAATTATAGCGGAATTATTCTTGAATGACTTAATGGAATTACCTATATTTTAATGAATTTAAATAAAAAATAATATTTTAAATTTTAATTCAAAACACTTTAAATTAAAAAACTTTAGCATCTCTAACAGGAGCTTTGAAGGCAAAATGAAAATAATTTTACATTTTTACATTTTCATATTTTTAGATTTTTTGTGCAATATTTTAAAAAATTTTTAATTTTTTTTTGTTAAAAAAATATTTTGAGAGAGTTTTTTTAAATTTTCTTAAAAATTGCACAAAAAATCTAAAAATATGAAAATTTAAAAATTTTAAAAATTTTTATTTTGCCGCTTTTAACAAGCTCACTCTAGAAAGAGCTTGAAACTCGATTTTTAGCTTTTTTCGTCGGTTTTTTTGTTTAACTATGTAAATTTAGCCTAAACATGACCTTTTTAATAATTTTTTCATTTCAATATTACATTCAACTCTTAATGAAAGTGCATTTTTTACAATTCTTCAAACTTTTACGATCGATTTTACTTGTTAAAATTCTTTCAAAAGGAAGATCGTCACCTATCTTTATTAGTAAAAGAACAAACTTTAATAAAATAAAGAGATAAGCGAAAGAAAAATTAATTTCATGCATAAATTAAAATTTGATTTTGTGAAATTTAGTACAATTGAACAAGGCGTTAAGAGGAAATAGCATTAGAGTCAAGAGAAAAAGTTTCCCAGATAAAATTAGAAACGATTTTGCAGCTGCAGTAAGTGCTAGACATGTATTTTTCTCAAACATAGTAGTTCGGCACTGGAATAAGGTGCCAGAGAATGTGGTGAAATCTAAGTCAACCGCTAGTTTTAAAATGGCTCTAGATAAGTTCAATATAATCGGCGGTGATGGGTTCAGGCACTCTACATGTTAGAACTACTACTACTAAATAAAAACCTTTAAAAAAATTATAAGCTTTTTTAGAATTAATTTCTGCCGCATAAATTCTTTGCCCACCTTTAAATTATTAAATAACAATTTTTTAATTTTTAAATCTAAAAATTTTAAAGTTTCTGAAATTCGAAGTTTAAATGCTACGTGAATTTCTAATTTTTGACTTGGAATTTATTTTAAATTTCAAATTTTTTCAAATTTTCTTAAAATCATATATATTCTGAAAGAGCATAAAATTTTCTACATTTTGGTGTATATTTTTATTTTATTAAAAGGGTATGATAATTTTTATTTGTGGAAAATATTAAAAAAAATATTTTATTTCACTCGAATCGTATGTAGTCCAAGGAATCACTTAAACCGCCAGTTTTTTTTAAAAAAACTACACAAAATTCTGTACAAATCTATGGTTTTACTTTTTTGAATTTATGTTTTATTTTATAAAATAAAGTGTCAAAATATAAATATAGATTCGTTTAGATAAATAAATATTATAGTAGATTTTTCGGTTCTTTAAAGTATTAGAATTTATTTCTTAAAGATTAGAACCAGGTGGAGAATGTCTTTAAGTTTTGAGTTTCTAGAACTTTAACACCTTATTTAAAAAAAAAAAATCTGTAATTGATAAAAAGAGACGCTAAATTATAATAAAATAAAATAGATCTAACTTAATCAAGTCTAAAAATGATAATAATTTTATTGGCAACAATTATGATGATGTAGCTGACAATTCATTCAAAGTGAAAAAAATCTGATTATGTTTCCATATTGGATCAATATCTATCTGGTTGTTTTGAAAAATTTTTATAAAGCTTTTGTTGTCAAATTTTTCAAATTTTTTATTTTTTATTTTTTTTATTTATTCAATTACTGTAAATTAATGTTATGAAATAAGAAATTGATTATAAAATTCATGCAAATTTGAACTAAAAATTTTGTGCATTTGCAAGATTATTTATTCTAGATTTTTTGATATATTTTAATATTAGGAAAAGTATATGATGACGATGATGAATGTTAAAATGAATTTTTGCAAAGCATATACCGAAGCTTTCAAAATCTACTAAACATTAGAACCCTCTTTGAATATCCAGTTATGTCAAACAAAAAAATTACTAACTTAAATATATCATCACTGCGATATTATATCTATCCAAACACATCTGCTATCTCCACTTATTTTTTATTTTTGGCACATAAAATTAATAAAAATAAAAAATTATAATAATAAGAAAAAAAAAAAAATTAATATCGATTTTTCGCTATTTTTACACAACATACTTCTACTCATTTCATCACTACTACATTACAAAGACCAACTTGTAATCGGATCAGTGTTATCTTATTATTTTTTTTTAGTTTTATTTTTTCTTGTTAAATAAAATTTTCTCAAAAAAAAAATAAAAAAAAAAATTATAATTTTCTATTTTTATTAAAAAGAATGACGCCACCAGTTAAAGGAGATGGAATGCGTGGTCTAAGCGTATTCATATCGGACATACGCAACTGCAAGAGTCGCGAAGCCGAAATAAAACGAATTAACAAAGAGTTGGCCAACATTCGCACCAAATTCAAGGGCGACAAAACATTAGACGGCTATCAGAAAAAAAAATATGTATGCAAGCTACTATTCATATTTTTGCTTGGACACGACATTGATTTTGGTCAAAAAGAAGCCGTCAATTTGCTGGTGTCAAACAAATACACCGAAAAACAAATCGGCTACTTGTTCATATCGGTAATTCTGAACCACGAAAGCGATCTAATGCGTTTAATTATTCAAAACATTAAAAACGATTTGTCATCCAGAAATCCGATATTTATAACTCTGGCACTGCAGTGCATTGCCAATATTGGTAATCGGGAGATGGCAGACGCTTTTGCCCAGGACATACCCAAGTTGCTGGTTTCGGGCGACACTTTGGACACAGTCAAGCAGAGCGCAGCACTTTGTCTTCTCAAATTGATAAGGACTGCGCCGGAATTGATGCCTACAGGCGAGTGGACCACACGCATCATTCACTTACTTAATGATCAGCACCTTGGCGTTGTGACTGCTGCTTGCAGTCTCATTGACATATTGGTTAAACGCAACCCCGAAGAATATAAAGCGTGCGTGAGTCTGGCTGTGTCGCGTTTGTCTCGCATAGTCACCTCAACTTACACGGACTTTCAGGACTATACTTACTACTTTGTGCCTGCGCCGTGGCTGAGTGTAAAAATTCTCCGCTTGTTGCAGAACTATCCGCCACCTGAGGATCCGTCTATCAAGTCAAGACTCAACGAATGTCTTGACACCATACTTCAAAAGGCTCAAGAAGCGCTAAAATCCAAAAAACTGCAACATTCAAATGCCAAAAATGCAGTGCTTTTCGAGGCCATCAACTTAATAATTCACATAGACTCGGAGCCCAATCTCTTGGTCAAAGCATGCAATCAATTGGGTAATTTTTTGTCCCACAAAGACACAAATTTACGCTATTTGGCTTTGGAGTCCATGTGTTTGCTAGCCACTTCGGAATTTTCTCACGAAGCTGTCAAAAAGCATCAAGAAACAGTTATAAACGCGCTGAAGACCGAACGCGACATTAGTGTTAGACAGCGTGCAGTTGATTTGCTCTATGCTATGTGTGATCGAACAAACGCTGAGGAAATAGTCAAGGAAATGTTGGCCTATTTGGAAACGGCCGACTATCACATTAGAGAAGAAATGGTTCTTAAAGTGGCCATACTGGCCGAAAAATATGCCGTAGACTACACATGGTACGTGGACATTATGCTTAATTTAATACGCATCGCTGGCGACTATGTCAGCGAGGAGGTCTGGTACCGGGTCATTCAAATAGTGGTCAATAGGACAGATGTACAAGGTTATGCAGCTAAAACAGTTTTCGAAGCATTGCAGGCGCCTGCTTGTCATGAAAATATGGTTAAAGTTGGCGGCTACATTTTGGGCGAGTTTGGAAATTTGATTGCTGGCGATCCGCGATCTTCGCCGCTTGTTCAATTTGAGCTTTTACATTCCAAATATCATTTATGTTCGCCACAGACCAGATGTCTGCTTTTGTCCACTTATGTTAAATTTATTAATTTATTTAGCGAAATAAAACAACAAATTCAGCATGTATTAAAACAAGAGAACAATTTGAAGAGCTCAGATGTGGAAATACAGCAGCGTTCTGTTGAATATTTGCAGTTGAGTATGATTGCCGATGCGGATGTTTTGGCGACTGTGTTGGAAGAAATGCCATCGTTTCCAGAACGAGAGTCTTCAATATTGAGCTCCATACTACAAAAGAAGAAGCCGCCAATGGAAACTATAGGCCAAAAAGAGGAAAAAATTGAAAAAACAACTACAAGCGTACAGAATGGTCATGAGGCTAAGCTTGGTCAGGTTCAGTCGATTGCTAATGTGCAGCCTGTTGATTTAATTGGTCTTAATTCAACGCCTCCATCGACAAAGAATCACACGCCGACTGCGGTCACGCCTCTCAAGTCGGACCAAGAGGCTTTGCTTGACATATTTGGTGGTCCTGTGCCAGCCCCGGTCCAGTCAGTTCCTGTTTCCAATAATAATTTGGATTCACTCTTTTCAGACACATTTGGAGTGCCGACCCAGGTCGTGTCCGAAGTGTCACAGTTCAATCCCATTTTGTCCATTCAAGACAATCACATGCAATTTATTTTCACTAATGTTGATACATTGTTTGAAAATGAAGCTTTAAAAATATTTATTAAATGTGAGTTTAAGCAAAATTTGGCAAGATTGACTCTCACCTTTTTGAATAAAACAAATTTTGTGTTTCAAAATTTCAGTGTTGAATCGACTGGTAACAACGATTTGGTCCGAGTTTTACCTAGAGCTTTGGAAACGAATGCTATTTCGTCCCAGTCCGAATTGGCTCAAATTCTGAATGTCGAGTGTGTCAATGATTTCATTGAATGTCCTCAAGTGCTTGTACAGTTCAGGTACTTTGCATTTTTAAAAATAATTGGGATTTTGAAAATACATACTAAATTTCCTATTATTATTATTTTTATTATTATTCAGAAAACACAACATGGGCGATGTTTAAAAAAAAAAAAATTTTAAATAGTAAAATAAAATCTATTTTAATATGATTTGAGGAGTATTTCTAGGTTTTTTCTGTTTTTCTCACTCGATTCTCTAAAAAGATACCTTATTGACTCCATCGTTCCATCTTTGCTTTCTTCTTTGTTAAGCATGTTTTCAAGCTTTATCCTATCACTTGCTTTGGTAGCCATATTTTCTATATTGTCTTTTTCTTCTAGGATGGTTTTCATTTCATCTATCACGGATTTTTTGCTAGTTTTCTTTATCTCTTGTTTCATTTAGGGTATTGTTCACTAGTGTTTTTGTAAATTTGTTTTTTGCTAATCTCATTATGAAGGACAATTTTCTCTTTACCAATACTCTCTCTATTGGTTCCACATTCATCAGTTTTGTTGTTCTTGATCTCTTGCAGAGTCCAAACATTTTCTTCACCAAGTTGCCATCTGTTGTTTTAATTTTTTTTAAGTGAATCTGGTTAAGCTTGATACCTCACAAATTTTGATCGCTCTTTGGATTTTGCTTTTTTCTGTACTCTACTCTCTACTCTTTCTGTACTCTTTATAAAATTTCCTATATAAAGTAAAAAAAATTTGAAATTTTTGTTCTAATAGTCAAAAATTTGCTCTGCAGAATTTGCAAAGACTTCAGCAATGGATGAAACAACAGTTATTTCACTTTGTTTCATCTGCAATACAAATTTTTGATCAAAAGAACGAAAATTATAAATTTTTGCTACTTTTTGTTTTTGAATTTTTGTATGAAATTTCACGTTACCAAAATAATAAGTTTTATGAAATTCAAATACTTATCGAACAAAAATTTTTTCTTTTATGATAAATTAATATTTACTAAAATTTAAAGCCATTCAAACTTTGTTGCGTCTTTTTACAAAAATATATTTTTTCTCATGTAAAAACAAAGACAAAATATAAAACATCAATAATATTTAAGTTGGTTATTGATTTGACTTTAAAAAAAAATTAAGATATTACACTAATGTGAAGTTCTTATAAAACAATAACTTATAAAACATATAAAACATGTTATGTTTTAAAAATATATTAAACTTAATTTTTAGCAATTTCTGTATCAGCTTTGGCTCGTACCAGATTTCAAAAATAATAAATAAAAATGCAATTAATGTTAGATGATTGATTATACCTTTCTCAAAACAAACAAAAGACATAATTAAGAAGCATATAATCTTTTTTAATCAAAATAGATTTAATTTCTTGAAATCAAAACATATACATTTTTAGAACACATAAACAAAGGCTATTGGTAAGGGATAATCGAGCGCTGTGAATTTTAGAACAAAAAACAAAAACACAAATTCAAAATAAAAAAAATTTTTCTAAGGGTCTAAAAATAGTTGTGCAAAATGTATCAATTGATACATATCACCCAAATTTAGTCTGTGGAGGAAAACTGTGCAATTTTAATTTTATAATTTTCTAATGTATTTACTGTTTTGCACAATAGCAGAGTTTTTGCACAGACTAAGTTTGGGTGATACAATACCTGTAACAATTTTTAGACTCTTAGAAAAAAACTTATTTTAATTTTAGATTTTTGTTTTTGTTTTCTTGTTCTAAATTCACAACTTTAAAAAATATCCTTAAAGTAATTTATTACTACTTTAAGGATTTTTTTAGAAAAATTAGGAGAAAAGGAAAAAAAATATTTTTTTCTGATTTTTTTTCTACTCATTTTTTATTTAATTTTATCGTTTTTAATAAAAAAAATTTAATTAGTATTCTTTAAAATATCATTTTAACTCTAAAAAGGAAAAATAATTATATAAAAACTAAGTTAGTTTTATTTATGTCTTAATGTTTTTTAAATTAAAATATGTTTTAATTTTCATTAAACATAATATAATACATATAAATAAGTTTTAGTTTTATAGACATTCTCATTAGTAGATTTTACTTTTAATAAAAAAGTTGCAACCAAGTTTGCTCTACTTTGCTGCAGTTTATTTTTGATTATTTTTTATTTGGTTAAATTTTTATTTATCAATGAATATATATAAAAAAAAATTGTACAAAATAATTTTAAAAATTCATTTAATTAAAAAATTTAGAAAAAAAAAGCATTGTCAATGTCAAATTAAAAAAACATAAAAGATAAAACAATAAATAAAAATCTGTTATAATATTAATAGATGCAACTTATAGGCTTTTAAATAATTTTGAGAGTAAATGGATTTGATTAAATGTTTTTTTTTAACTTTGACACTAAAATTTTTTCTTTATCAGTTTAAGGTTGGAATAAGGCCCGTTGTAAAAGCCCAGTATTCACACAACCCTGTTTTTTTGAGCATCAAGTCCTAGAACGCGACTTATTTATCCAATTTTTCTGGTAACCAATCCAAACTGGATACCCATTTAACCGACTTTTTTGAAAAGCCATCCAGTTTGTTTTGTAGACCTGAAAAATTGGAAAAATGTTTAGTCCGCTTTCAATTAATATTTAAATTTTATTTGAGTAAAAATTAATGTTAACATTTAATTTTAGTTGCGAGGGAACTCAGAGCAAATTCGAATTAAATTTGCCAGTGTTTTTGAATAAATTTTTCGATCCAGTTCAAATGGACTCTCAAACATTTTTCACTCGATGGAAAAACTTGGCCAAGTAAAAAAATTTAATTTTTATAAAACATCAACGAACTAGTCTAATGTGATTTTTATGAAGCCCCGGACAAGAACAGCAAAAAATATTCAAAGCAAATTTTCCAATAGATAAAGATCGAAATTCTCAAACAGTTAGTTAAACAAATAATCAAAATAAATAATGATTAATTAATAAATTTTTACTGTAGTTGATAAACTTTGGATGGAGTTCATTGACAGGAATTGATCCAAATCCGGAAAATTTTTGCGGCGCTGGTATTATTCACACTAGCACTCAGCAATACGGTTGCTTGTATAGACTCGAACCTAATCGGCAAGCACAGGTAAATTATTTTGAAACTAGTATTTATTTATCCAATTTTTTTTTAAATAGATGTATCGTTTAACGATTCGAAGTAATAAAGAAAGCATTTCAAAACGTCTAGTCGAACTTTTAGATAATCAATTTTAAAATGTAGATTATTTGATTTCTTTAATATTTGAATCTTTATGTGTAACAAGTCCTAACGAGAATAAGCAAAATACCTTTTTTATACTATCTAATCCATTTTTAGACCCTGTAAAACAAATTTTCAATCGATTCAATATTTTTTTAATTTAATCATTATATTGAAATAAACCTAAAAAGAATATTTAGTTTATGTTTTTAACAAATTTCTAATGCAAATTTTAAACGTGATTTTTAATAAATAAAATTCAAATATAAAAATTTTCGAATTTTTTAATTTATTTTAGATTATTATTTTTTGGATAAATAAAAAAATTATTTATTTATTTATTTGTTTTCTGTATCGAGCTAATGCTCCTTCAAAATAAAAAAATAAAATAAATAAAAAATAAAGTAAATTTAAAATAATAAAAATAAAATATAGTAAATATGATTTCAAAAGAAAAAAAATAGATAAAGTATATAGAGAGTAACAGGATACATGTGTTTAAATATCTGATTGCTCAGGAAAAAAGGAGGAAATAGTATAGTAGCAATTACACAGTGGAGTAGGATTTTCGATCTATCGTGATTCTTATGAGGTATATTTAAACGATCTCTTTAATTAGTTAAATGATCTCCAAAAATTTTTGATCACTTAATTTAATTATTTTTTGATACCTTTAAATAATTAAATGACCTCTAAAAAATAATTAAAATGATCTCTAAAAAATAATTAAAATGATCTCCTAATTTAATAAAAATTGAAGTAGAAATTAATGATTTGATCTCCAAATTTTATTTTTTTAAATTTTATTAAATTAAGATAAAAAATAAAAGTAAGTTAGAAAAATAGAAACTTACAAATAAAAATATAAAAGTAAGAAAATTTTTTTAATTTTTTTTGGGGCGACCTCTTCTTTGTATTTTGATTGTTAAGCCATTCATGAGCCGATTCTACGTCATCAAAAACCTTATTGCAAGTCCAATTTTTTTTCTTTCTTAATTCTGGAGCTTCATTAATACCATCTTCTGATAAAGAATCTTGAGATTCATATTGTTTAATCTCAGTAAACTGGAATTCATCACATTAGGAATTCATATTTTACTTTAATTCATATTTTACAAACAAGAATACACTTCTTGACAAATCGAGTGGTAAACGATTGGAACGTGTTACCAGTTGAAGTTGCTAACGCAAAATCCAAGAATGAATTTAAAAACAAACTCGGTTGCCATCAATTCGAGCATCTATATCGACGAATGCTTGAATAAACGACTGCTCCCATTTATACATGAGTATCATGAAGACCTTGACTACGTTTTTTGGCCTGACTTAGCGTCTGCTCACTATTCTATGGT
>PJRA01000498.1:0-15790 GCA_016987375.1 Brachionus koreanus
TTTAATATGTGCAAAAACTCTGCAGCTATGCAAAACTCTATATGCATTGCGAAATTATCAAAATTAAATTGCAAACTTTTTGCACACTCTGGTTTAGTGTGATACAAACTATGTATCAACTGATACAATTTGCAGAACAAGTTTTAGAGTCAAACTAAAAAAGTTATTTCAATTTAGAATTTTTGTTTTTGTTTTTTTGTACCAAAATTCACATAGCCGTAGTTTTCTTTAAATAAAAGTTGGCTATTAAGATATTGAGTGGTATCAGAATCGTTGTATTATTCAACAATTTGCTTTGATCACAAATATGCTGATTTTCTTAATAAATTTTATTTTTAAAGCTTTATGCTATTATTTCATTTTTCACTTGAAGTACACTTGCTGAAGAAGGAGTTAAAATATTTTAAAAGAATTTTTTTTATCTCAAAATGCCCTTACTTATTTAATTAAATGTTGAATAGTAAAAAAAAAATATCTTCGGTGTTAGAGGGTTGACAAATAAAAAAGATGAATTTTTTATCTAAGAAATTATTTATCTGGAGTAAAATCTTGGATTTTTAACAATTTTTTATTAATTAAGTATCAAGAAGATTACAATTTACAATACAATAAAGATGTGAGAATGGTATTTTTTATGGACGCAATGGAGCATATAGCTCGTATAAGCCGCATGATCCGTCAAGATAGAGGAAATGCACTTTTGGTGGGCGTAGGCGGCACAGGCAAGCAGTCATTGACTCGTCTGGCATCGCATATATGCGGCTACAAGTGTTTTCAAATAGAATTATCACGTGGCTACAACTATAATTCGTTTCACGATGATTTGAAAAAGTTGTACGAACAAGCCGGTGTTAAAAACGAAAATACTGTATTTTTGTTCACCGACACTCAAATAGTAGTCGAAGAGTTTCTAGAGGACATTAACAACATATTGAATAGTGGAGAAGTGCCGAATTTGTTTGAACCCGATGAATACGAACGTATGGTCAGTGGCACACGACCAGCAGCCAAAGATGCCGGCATACCTGAAGGTGACCGAGATGCCATATTCAACTTTTTTATCAATAGAGTTCGCAATAACTTACATGTGGTCTTGTGTATGAGTCCAGTTGGAGACGCGTTCAGGTCTCGATGCCGAATGTTTCCTTCATTGGTCAATTGTTGCACCATTGACTGGTTTACTGAGTGGCCCAGCGACGCTTTGTTGTCTGTGGCCTCATCTGCTTTCTCCAAAGTTGAGTGGCCTAATGGACAAGATTATTTGGTCAACGCTCTATCAAATATGTGCGTTGAGATTCACACAAGCGTGTCTGCAATGGCAAAGCGTTTCTACGAAGAATTAAGACGATATTACTACACAACTCCCACTTCATATTTAGAGCTTATCAATCTTTACCTTAAAATGCTTGGCGACAAGAAAAAGTAATTAATTTTGTTTAATTCTTATTTGAGAAAATATATTAGTTATGTTAGAACTACTTTCGAATTGAGTCTATAAAGAACTCAATTTCATGTGTTTTATTTTTATATCAGCTTTTTTTAAATTAAATTTTTTTAGTTTTAATTCCATATTACTTTAAATAAAACATGTTTTTGAAATCACAATGATTCACGGTTAACTCGACCTCGCCGGGACTTGAGAAAAAGTCAGAGTTAACCATAACATGGCAAAATAACAAAAAAAAATAACAATTTTTTTCTTTATTTTAATGAGATTTAAAGAACTATAAAATTAAGAAGATTAACGATTAAAGGAAATGAACAAATTAGAGAAAAAAAAATAGATTTCTCTGAATAGCTCTGTAACGCTATCAATCAGTCTTCTTTTTAGTTACTAGCTTCTGTTTCTCCAAAGTATATCTGTCATGCGCATTAAGTGAAGATATTTATTTAATCTAAATGAAATCATTTTAAGCTAAATTATATACAAATTTTTTATTTATCGTAAATTTAAACTTTAAAATTTTAATATTTTTTCTTTACAAATTTGAAATTTATTTCTTGTATGCCACCCGGCAATAATACCATATTTGGTAGCTAATTGATATGTCATATGTGCGGTATTAAATTTTGTAATATATGCTAAAACATTAACTAAATCTGCCAGACTCCTATCAACATCAGGGACAGGTACTTGAATCGTGTCTCCGATTTTAGCCGCTTCTAATTTGTGAATATGTTGATTAAGCATTTTATCTGCAAAAATCTCCATATTTTCTGAGCAAGTAGCTTCTATGTCAGAAATTTTAATTGCGTTAGCTTCAGATCTACCTATCTTATTTAAAGGTTCCTCATCCTCAGTATCTTCTTCTATTATTTCTTTTCTGACTTTTCTTTTTGGTCCTTTTCTCCTAACTTCCTTAACTTGATTACTGATAATATTTTTTTTTCATTTATGCTAAGTTTGCATATTTAGCTAAAATTGGTAGTACATTTAAGTTAAATAAATGTCCGAAAATTTTATTTTTTCTATTTTACTTAAAGTGATATTTTTTTAATCATTTAGCTTAAATAAATAGCTTCACTTAATGCGCATGACATATCCATTCATCAACTTTATCTCTATCATTTCTGTACAATATAGACACACTGTCAACTTTGAACTTTTTGATTCTTTAAATCTAAATCATTCATTTTCTTCCAAAGCATCGTCATGTATCAATGTTTTAGATTAGGTAAAAATTTCTTGTAGCTTCTATTTTTTTTAAGTTATTTTTGTTAAAAATATATTTAATTGCTTAATTTTTGGCAAAATGAAAATAATTTTACATTTTTACGTTTTCATATTTTTAGATTTTTTGTGCAATATTTAAGAAATTTTTTAATTTTTTTTTGTTTACCAAATAATTTGAAGGAGTTTTTTTAATTTTCTGAAAAATTGCACAAAAAATTTAAAAATATGAAAATCTAAAATTGTAAAATTATTTTCATTTTGCCTAATTTTTTTATCATGTTCATATAATTGGTGTGCAACTGAGTGACTTTAAACTGCGAGCTAAGCTAATAATAAGTTTCACAGTCTAATTTATCCATTTTATAATAAAAAATAGCACATATAAAATAAGTAACTTTTTGGTCATCTGTACTGCTATTATTACCCAGTCGAAACCAGTCCCATTCCATCAGTTCGTCTTCTATTTATTATCCTAATCAAAAATTTGAAGTATGATTTTTTGAAGTAGTTAATCTCTATAGTCAATTAGTTTTAGGATTAGTGTCGGAAAGAGAACGCACCCTTGTCTGACTTCTGCACACATTTTGAAACTCTCAGATTGTATTTTTTCACACCACACTTGAATTTATCGTAGAACAGTTTTATCAAATTTACTATCTTCTGTGGCAAGCCATATGGTCTTAATAAGCCCCAAAAGGCTTTTCTGTATAAGTTATCAAAAGCTTTCTTGAAGTCATTGAAGTTAAGATACAGGGAGCAATTCCATTTTAGACTCTGTTCTAAGATGTTCCTTAGTGCAAATACAGTCTATCCTCGAGTTATTTCACTCCGATTTTGTTAGCGTTTTTGAAAACACGGACAAAAATTATGCTTAGTCCTTTTATAAATTATTTCGAAATTTTCAACTTTTTTTTTTTTCAAAATATTCGTTTGCGTCAACTTAATTTTATACCTTTCTAAATTCGGATTACAATCTTTTACGTGCAAATTAAATTTAAATTTGTCAATCATCAACAAAATTTTTCTTTTTTTTTTCACCTAATTATTATTGATTCTATATGAAATACTGATCAAGCGACTGCGGAAGATGATGAAGAAGAGACGGTGGAAATGAAAAAGCAAAAAACAAGAACTTAAGCTTTTGAGATGGTCGGATGTTTTGGGTTTATTCAGCTCAAAGATCTATTGGGACCTCAGAATTCATGTTCGGGTTCTTGAATAAACTAAAAAACAGACTTGAATTTTTGATTTAGCAATTGATCTAAAAAAATCAAAATTAAACTTTGAATAATATTTTTGTTAAGTTTTATGGTATATTGATCAAAATTTTATTATCATGCTAAAATATAATATTTTTACAAATTTCTAAGAAGTTTTTTAAATGAAAAATTAAATGCAGAAAAATGTTTTTATGTTTAGAATAACATGTTAAACGATATCCATCTATTGTGAATAATTCTGCATTCATAAATCTTTTGCAGAAACTTGCAGACATAAAAAATCAAGTTGAGCATTGAATGTTTACTTTGAAAACATGCTTATGCAATAAATTTATTACTCAAAAATATTTTAAAATCTTTTTTCAATGATAACTCTTGAGCATGATCATTTTAATTTGATCATAAACTTCAATTTGCCAGTTTTATGCCTTATTTTTTTCATTTTCTTTTCGAAAATTGAACAATTTATGAAAGTAAAAAAAATTTTTAAATTTATATTTTATACTGCAAGTATTTTTATTTGACCACACCTAATTCTATTCAAATTTCATTTTGTCAATTAAGATTGAAAAATTAAACGCCAATTGTCACTAATAATTTTGTCACCTTTCTTAGAGAGCTTGACAATCAGGCCTTGCAATATCTCTTTTGTGATGCTACCGTCAGCTTTCAGTATTTCTGTCGTTACTCCGTCAATATCTGGGGCTTTCTGTTCTTCTTTTGAAATTGGCCTAATAAAAACACAACAATTATTATTAAATTTTAGAAATGATATTTCTGTTACACCTATTTTCTATTTTTTTTTCTAGCAAAAAAATATAAATAGATAATAAATTTTTTAAAAAAAATTTATGAAACTTGTTCATATAGCTAAGAAAACCAAGGAAAGAAAGAGTGTAGTTTTGGCATGTGCTGTTTAAAAAAAAAATCAACAAATTTTATCAACTTTTTTCTTATTAATAAAAATATAAAAATAAATTAATTTAGAATCTAATTTTTTGAATTTTTTTAGAGAGATAAATACAGCTCGGTCAAGAGTAGACAATGGTTTGAAAAAATTGCTGCAAACAAATCAGGTAGTTGATACCATGCAGATAGAGTTAAAAGCACTGGAGCCAGAATTAAAACAAAAATCAGAAGATACTGCTAAGCTAATGGAAAAATTGGCAATTGATCAAGAAAAAGCAGACTCTGTGCGTAAAGTTGTGTTGGAAGACGAAGCTGTTGCCAAAGTAAAAGCCGAAGAAACAAAAGCTATAGCAGACGATGCCCAGCGCGACTTGAATCTAGCATTGCCGGCACTTGAAGCGGCCGTAAAAGCACTAGACGCTTTGGACAAAAGCGACATCACTGAAATAAAACAGTTCAATAATCCGCCTGAAATGGTACAGACTGTAATGGAAGCAGTATGCATTCTTTTGGGAGTAAAAGCCGAATGGACACAGAGCAAAACTCTTCTAGGTGATCCAAATTTTTTAAAAAATCTACTCGCATTTGACAAAGACAACATTCCTGATGCTCGCATCAAAAAGCTAAAACCATACATAGACAATCCAAAATTTGTGCCTGAAGAAGTGGCCAAGGTAAGCAAGGCGTGCAGGTCTTTGTGTCTATGGGTACGAGCCATAGATGTCTATGCCAAAGTGGCCAAAGAAGTCGAGCCTAAGAAAGCGCGACTTAAACTGGCCAAAGACGAATTGAACGTGGTCATGTCCGAGCTTAAAATCAAACAAGACAAACTAGCTGATGTAGAAAATCAAATAAAAGAGCTACAGTCACAATATGACCATTCGGTTAGTGAGAAAAAAAAACTCGAACACAGCATACAGCAGACTTCGTCTCGTTTAAAACGAGCTTCTAAGCTAACAACTGCTTTGGCTGATGAACAAGTCAGATGGAAAGAAAGCATTGAACAATTTGACAAAGAGCTTGAACACGTGGTCGGCAACGTGTTCATATCAGCAGCATGTGTTGCCTATTTTGGCGCATTTCCAAGCAATTACAGACAAGAATTGGTGAATAAATGGACCGAAGGCTCAAAAGCATTGAACATACCCATATCGGAGAATACAAACATAATTCAAGTATTGTCTCATCCGTTTATGGTGCGACAATGGAACACAGATGGTTTGCCAAGAGATGACTTCTCGACCGAAAACGCCATCCTAGTAACCAAAGGTCGCCGATGGCCATTGATGATAGATCCACAAGAACAAGCTAACAGATGGATTAGAAATAAGGAAAGAGACAATTCACTCAAAATTATAAAATTGTCTGATCCTGCGTTTTTGAGAACTCTTGAAAATTGTGTTCGTATAGGCATGCCTATACTGCTCGAGGATCTTGGCGAGCAAATTGACCCGGCCTTGGAGCCAATCCTACTCAAACAAACATTCATGTCCGGTGGCAGACTGCTTATACGTTTGGGTGACAGTGATGTCGATTATGATCAAAACTTTCGCTTTTACATGACAACTAAATTGTCCAATCCGCACTATTTGCCAGAAGTATGCATCAAAGTGACTATAATTAATTTTAGTGTGACTAAATCGGGTCTGGAAGATCAAATTTTGAGCGATGTAGTTCGTTTGGAAAGACCCGATTTGGAAGAAGAAAGAAACAAACTGATAACTAACATCAATAATGATAAAAATCAATTGAAAGCCATTGAGGACAAAATTCTTAAGATGCTGTTTGAATCAGAAGGCAATATATTGGACAATGAAGAGCTAGTGAACACATTGAATGACTCAAAGACTACTTCACAGGCTATATCGAGGCGTTTAGAAGAGGCAGAGAAAACAGAGGCCAGCATTAGTACAGCTAGAGAAAAATATCGGCCGGTGGCATCTAGAGGCTCGGTTATGTATTTTGTGGTGGCCGATTTGGGTCTTATAGATCCAATGTATCAGTTTAGTTTGAGGTATTTTACACAATTGTTCAATAGTACAATCGAAAATGCGCCCAAAGCTACCGAATTAGAAAAAAGATTGGCCATTTTGTTAAACGAGACCACGATTAGTGTGTACACTAATGTGTCCAGAGGGTTGTTTGAGAAAGATAAGCTTGTGTTTAGTTTTATGCTGTGTGTGGAGATAATGAAGTTGGAGGGAAAAATTAAGCCCGATGAGTGGATTTTGTTTTTGAGAGGAACGGCTGGCATGGACAAAAAAAGACCGACCAAGCCTGATCTCAAATGGTTGAATGAGTCCACATGGAACAATGTTTGTGATTTGGCGGCTAATTTGGACGTGTTTAAAAACTTGCCTGATGACATTCTCAATAAACCCATCACCATCACATTGGGTAATAATTTAAAATTGTTTAATTTAATTTTACTCCATCCAAAGTTTATTCACAATTAAAAATCTAATGCTAAATACATATAATATTGTCAAATTTTTTAATTGAAAATTTATCAATATATTTTATTTTATTGAATAATTAAATAAGTAAATATTTTCGTTCAATCTGTACATTGTAGAGGTAAACATTTTTTAACACACAATAGGTGAACAATTTCTATTTTCAGGTTAGATGATCTGACTTGTTCACCAAAGCTTATAAATTTTTATTCAAATATTAATAATTCAAATTTAAAAAAAAAATTTTTTGTTGTTATAAGCCTTTATTTCATGTATTTATTCAGATCTATTAGGAGCTGGTGGCTCGTGGTTATAACACAAATAATAAAGAAAATAATTTTAAATAATAACTTTAGTTGATATTGGCCACTTCTAGTCTAAAATAAACAAGAAATAATTAAGAAAATAACAACAACAAAAGAATTATACAAAAAAAAAAGTAATCAACAAATTTTTGACTTATATAGTATTTCTAATATTTTACGTATGTTAAATACTAGTGACTTGCTAACGCATGATATCATAGTATTGTACTGTGAAACTATAGCAGACATTTATGTTGACTAGTGTCGGTCGGTTTATTTTTGTAAACATAAGTCTCCTCTTAGCCTGCGGTCCTCTAATCTCTGCAAATTTAGAGCCTCAAATCTTTCTTTTAATGATATCAGTTTTTGCACGTACGGACTTCAAAAAATTATATAATTTATATTATTTTTTAATTTTTGAATTTTTATTTAAAAAAAGAAATTTGTTATCTTTATTCTTATATTATGAAAATTTGTTTTTAAAATTTTTCGTCATTAAAAATTGTTTATATTTTTAAATTTTAAAATTTCAAATTTTTTTTTTAAAGCATCTTTGGATATAATTTAAAACAAAAAATATAAATTTCAATTTATTAATTCAGAAATTAAGAAATTGTGTAAACAGTTCTAAATTACAAATGAATAAATTATTTAACTATTATAATTATCTCTAAAAATTTAAGCTTATTTAGTATTAATTTTACCTCTTTTTTTAAAAATAATATAAAATAAATTGTTAATTTCAATAAATGAATTATATTTAAATAAAAAGTCTTTGACTTGTGACTTTTAAACAACTCTGCTTATAACGTATTCCAGGTGTGGTCTGTTAGTCTACGGAATTGGCCTGATTCCTTAGAGTAACTTCAGAGGAGATAAGTGAAGACAAAGATTGAGATTGTTTATATAAACGTTTATTTAAAATATTGTTGTAAAATAAGAGAAAATACAAAGTCTCTTCCAACTCCCTTTTAATAAGAATCACAATGCTTATTTATACACAGTAATTAGGTCAATAATAATAAAGAAGTTAAATCAAAATAAATTGTGAATTAAATCGGTCATAAAGATTTATGACTTATGATTTATGACTCATAAAGATATAATCTAAGAAAATTGTAAATAATATAAACGGTTATTTTCATACTGTAACAGGTCTTACTAATGCAGTTTAAAGTGGCAATATCGTCTCTTTGCCGAGATATGAAAACGAATTTTTGATTCTGTTTGTTTTTTGTCTGTTTGCTCCACTCTCATTTACATTGAATGTTTATTTTGAAAATATGCTTCTGCATTAAATATTTTAATTTGAATAAATTTTTTTGTCCAACACTTTGGCATTCAACGGCCTTAAATTTTAATTAATAAATTTATTCTCTAGGCAAATTGGAGGTAAATTTGAATCCGGTGGATGAATTTAATGGACTGGACAAACATGAATATGAAAAAAATTTGAGCGAATTCTATCGATTAATATTGATAAAAAATTTTGCCGAAGACAAAGTTGTTCAAGCAGTGACACTTTTTGTAGAGCGAAATCTGGGTGAAAAGTTTGTCGAAAGTCCAGCAACCGACTTGAACACACTTTACAAAGACATGTCGAATCGAACATCGCTGGTTTTCATTTTGAGCACCGGCTCGGATCCAATGGGCGCTTTTCTCCGCTTTGCCAAAGAAATGGGCATGAGCAACAAGATACAATCGATTTCGTTAGGTCAAGGCCAAGGTCCCGTAGCCGAAAAACTAATAAACGCCGCAGTCAAGAGCGGCGAGTGGGTGTTTTTACAAAATTGCCACTTGGCCGCATCGTGGATGTTGGCAATGGAGGAAATAGTCAAAAAATTGTCCGATCCGATCACACCTGTTCATCAGGACTACCGGCTGTTCTTGAGCTCCATGCCTGCCAAGAGTTTTCCAGTCAGTGTTCTCCAGAACAGTGTCAAAGTTACCAACGAACCACCAAAGGGCCTAAAGGCCAACACCAAACGAGCTTTTGCCGAAATTCAAAACTCATTTTTTGAAGAAAATCTACTCGCTTCAGACTGGAGAAAAATAGTCTTTGGCATATGCTTTTTTCATGCCATTATTCAAGAGAGAAAAAAATTCGGCTCTCTCGGCTGGAACATAAAATACGAGTTCAACGACTCGGACAGAGAAAGTGCCCTGTTGAACTTTCAAATGTTTTGCAGTGAGGGCTTTATACCTTGGGATGCGTTGATTTACATAACCAGCGAGATAACGTATGGCGGTCGAGTGACCGACTCGTGGGACCAGCGGTGTTTGCGCACCATTCTAAAGCGTTTCTTTTCGCCCGAGACTCTCTCACCGGGCTACAAATACTCCGCATCGGGCATCTACTATGCACCTGATAGCGAAACTCTCAAAGAATACAGAGACTACATTGACAGCTTGCCAATGATCGACGATCCGGAAATATTCGGCATGCATCAAAATGCCAACATTACATTTCAAATACAAGAAACAAGCTATTTGATTACAACTATTTTGGACGTTCAGCCGCGGGTTAGTTCGGGCGGCTCGGGCAAGTCAAACGACGACATAGTGTACGAATTGGCCGACAGCATATTGGCCAAATTGCCTGATAAACTGGATTTGGAAAAAGCGCCGCAGTCTTTGTTTCAACAAGACTCGATGGGACGAGTCAATTCGCTTACCACTGTTTTGCAGCAAGAAGTTGACAGATACAACAAGCTGTTGGTGATCATAAAATCATCGTTGAACAACTTGAAAAAAGCAATCAAAGGCTTTGTGGTCATGAACGAACAATTGGAGAAAATGTACTCGTCCTTTTTGAACAATCAAGTGCCTGGCATGTGGTCCAATGCGTCCTATCCGTCCATGAAAACACTTGGCTCATGGGTCAAAGACTTGCAGTTGAGATGCGACTTTATCGATGGCTGGATTCTTAACGGCCATTGTGTGTCCTATTGGCTGCCAGGCATATTTTTCCCGCAGGGATTTCTCACCGGCACTTTGCAAGTACACGCCAGAAAGTACGACTTGCCCATAGACGAGCTCTCATTTGAATTTCATGTGACCAAACTGTACCGAGATCAGTTTCAATATCAGGACTTGTTAAAAACTCTTGAGTACGGCCAGCAGCTCGAAGAAGACAAGCAAATTGATGTGCCCACTGATGGCTTGTTGATACATGGTCTTTTCATGGATGCGTTCAGATGGGACAGTGAAAATATGAAGTGTACAGAGTCGAATTTAGGCGAAATGAATCCGCCTTTGCCCATGTTGCACATGGAGCCCAAACGAAATTTTGTTCACAATCCTCAGCATTACATTTCGCCGTTGTACAGAACGGCTGCAAGAGCTGGAACTCTTTCGACCACAGGTAAGCAAAGAAATTCTTTAATTAAAAAAAAATACTTTTCATTTTCAAATAATTTATTTTTTATTTATTTAAATATTTAATAATGAATAAATGCCGTCTTTATATTGTATAAATGTTTATTTATATTGAATTTACATTATTAAATTTAACTATTTAAATTTTTTTTTGTAGAAGATTTGAAACAGTAAGTCTCCAGTCTTACTTTAAAATATGTCACATTAGTGTTATTTTTTCTCAGACATTTAAGTAACATTAGCAAAAAATCTATAAAAAAACACTAAGAACAAACATTGAAAATAGATATTTTTAAATTTCCAGCACTCAAATGCTGCAGGGGTCTTTTGAACCACTTTTGTTACTTCCCTTATTTGTTTTTTATTCAGAAATTTAATCATTTTTTAAGATTTTTTTTTTTGGCAATAAATCTTAAGTCACAAATATTATAAAATTATTTAATTTTCATTACAAAATAATTTTTTTTCATTAAAAAAAAAAAGTATTAAAAAAAAGAGTCAAATAAAATGTGCCTTTGAGAGTTTAAAATTGTTTATAAAAAAATATTATTACAATGGTTAGAATAAAAGAAAAAGTATGAAAATTGAAAACTCGAAGTACAAATTATTTAATTTTTCTTAAAAAATTTATACTAATATCTACTTAATTGACACAATAAGTGGTTTATCTATTAAAAAATCGTTTATCTTTCTTGGCTTTAAACATGGTCTATTATTTAAATGTAATGATTGACTCACTGATTTTTGTGTTTCACTTAAAGTAAGGTTGCTTCCCGCATTTGAATTTATCTCATCAATTGAATTGATTGAACTAGACAAACATCGATTTGTCATGTTAATAGTTAATGTCTTCAATAATTTATCTACTATAACTTATTAAAATTCATTTTACATTATTTGGAAATTTAAAAATGTGTCTTTATACTTTTTAAGAATTTTCAGGTATCTTAAACAACCACCCTTTAATTTATCATTTAGTGGATTCACTTAGAAACGAACAAAATAAAATGAATAACAATTTTTTAAAATTAAGAACTGGGAAATTCAAAGTGTGTTAAAAGTGAAAAAATTCTATCATGAAAATTTTGGTAAGTTATGATCGAAATAAGAAATTGGAGACGATTAAAGAATTAAGTTTGTTATAAACAAAAAAATAATTGATTAATTAACAATTTATTCTTTTTTTTTTAATAAAGCTATTATGATGCTGTCATTATGAACATTTTTATTTTGAACTTGTCATTTTAAGTATTCTATTTTGATATTGTGTCATTATGAGCATTTTATTTTAAACACTGTTATTTTGATAATTTACCTATTTTAGACATATTCCACATATTTTTTCTTTCTTTGATGGCTTGGACATGTACTTAGAATGAAAGAAACAAAAATATCTAAAGGTTTAAAAAAAGTAAAAGACAAATGTTTGAAATATTATTCAATTTTTTTTTTTTTATTTTAGAACAACTTATTCTTTTTTAATTAGTTCTGCAAGTGCAAAAAACTGCAACATACTCAGTTGCACCAAAAGTCAAAGTCTGCTAATGATGTGCAAAGTCTCTGCAAAATGCCAAATTTTTCCAAATTTAAATTATGCTAAATTTGCAGAGTTTTACCAGACTGTTCATGATTGTGCAACCCTGAATGCTGCACCATGTTGCACTTACAGAACTCAAAGAAAAGTTATAAGAATTTTTTAATATATTGCTCTGTTCTATTGTGCTAAATTTCAGGAAACTTCATTTAATAAAGTAATAGTTATAACAATCTTTTTATTTTATGGGCAAAAATAAATAAATGCATTCTTTTGGGTAAAAATATGACTTTTCATGCTAATGAAAGTGGCTTTAGCAGACAGATAGAAAGATCAATTGCGCAATTTATTTATTTATTTTTCTTAGAGTTATATAAAAAATATAACAGCTTGTTTGTTTCAAAGCCCTTCAGTGATATAAAATTTAAAAGATGATGAATTATTATGTTTAATTAAATAATTTATTATTTTAAAATCTTTTTTCCATCGAATAAAATCCAGAAATCTTTAAATTAAAAAATTTAATTATTTTTTTTAAGGTCATTCAACAAATTTTGTGGTTAGTATTAATTTGCCCAGTGACGAAGATCAAGATCATTGGATTAGAAAGGGTGCTGCCTTAATATGTCAATTAAGCGATTAATAAAATTATTTTATTTTTTTGATTTATAAAATTTGTTTTTATAGTTAATAAAATTCTTTCCAAAATATAATAAATATCAATAATTAAAGAAATGTCAGACTTATTAACAAGCATTGGCCGATTGCCGATTATAAATTAAGGAAATTTTCTTTTAAATATGTTTTTTCTTTCCTTGATGGCTTGGACATGTTTTTAGAATGAAAGAAACAAAGATACCTAAAAGTCCTTCAATATACACCACCAGATTAGACGAATAGCATGGAGGCGAACAATCAAAAACCAAAGATTTACTTGAGTAAAAATCAAAAGTCAAGAACTTTTGCTTCTCAAGGAGTGAATAAGGAAAAAATATTTCTTCAAATTGTGCTTATAAATAATGAAAAAAAAAGGTTTTAAATATCAAATGTTTTAAAATTGCTTGATCAAATTTTATTTTTAAAAATTTATTATTTACTAATTCTGTAGATAGTATCAGATTATCAAAATTTAAAAAATTGAAAATAATCATTAAAAATACGAAGAAATAATTATTAAAAATACGAAGAAATAAGACTAACATCATAAATTAATCATATTGAATAAGCCATTTAAAATTAGTAATATAAACTAATACTTTAAATAATTTTTTTAAGGAAATTAATCACTTGGTATGACAAATTCACTTGGTAATATTTCTATATAATCTTAGAAAAATTACGAAATTTTTTATCAATGATAATTTTTTGAAATAGGCAAAAAAAATTTTAGTTTTTAATAATTTAAAAAATTTTTTTTATTTTCTCTATTTAAATATTGGGTCTCTAACAATCGATAGCTTTATGGTCAAAATATCAGTTATTTTACCAAATGAAAATAAACAATGAGAATATTAGATAGCAAGTCTATTTTTATAAATTTTTCTTTAAAGAGAAATTTATCGAATAAAATCCAGAAATATTTTATTGATAAATAAGTTTTATAATTTTTTGTAAAAAAATAAAACACTGAATAAGAATTACAAGAACTACAGGAAAGCTTTTAACAAAAATCGCATCTTAGATATGCTTTATTATTATTATTATTATTATTATTATTATTACAAATCTTATTTGACATGATTTCTTTTTTAAGAATCTTGATTGAATAAGATTTTTTAGATAGAGTTGAATTTGAATTTGTAGTTATCAAATTTAATGTAGTTAGACGTTTTCTAGAAATTTCTACCAGTTGAATTAAAAACTTACTTCTAGATAAAATTTAATTATTTACCTTTTAAGTAAAATACAATTATTAATTACTGCCATATTTAGAATGTAAAAAAAAAACAAAAAAAATTGGATCCGGAGTTTGTATTTTAACCAAAATTTTTTTGCATTATAAAATATTGATAATATAAAAAATTTAAGAAAAAAAAAAGAATTTGATTAAAGATTTTTTTAATTAAATTGTTATTTGAAAAATTTAACAGAAGGGTATCAAGCTAAATAGCCCGTATAAACAAACGGTTTGTATGTTAGGATCCATCAGAATAAAAAAAACTTCATGTACACTCTGTACATAAATTTGTACATCCGCTGTAAAAAACTCAGCCTGGAAATTAATTTCTAACCCAATTGTACAATAGTACAATAGTACAATCGTACTAAACTTGATGTTGCCTAAACAAAAGGTAGAGTTGAATAGCTAAGTTCATACATACATACAAAATTAATAAAATAAATTAAAATAAATAAGATGAATAAATAAATGCAAGCAAAAATAACTTCCATTTGTGATCGCAGTTGAGCTGCGACATCACAATAATAACTCTTTGCTAGATCTAAGATTGGTTCCTTCGAAAATAAAAAACACAAGTAAAAATAACAAAGAGAAGTGCAATATTCAAAATAAGACTGAATAAAGGTCTTATGAAATAGCAAGATAGAATATTCTTTTGATAGAAAAAAGTTTCCTATTAGCTTTGATCGGCAGATTACATACAAGTTTTGAAAAATTCTTGATTAATTATAAATCCAACTCATGTTAAAATCATTTATATGAACGACGGGCAAAATGAAAATAATTTTTTATTTTTTTTAAAATTTTCTTGTTTTTAGTTTTTTTTTGTTTACTTAATAATTTGGGAGATTTTTTTTTAATTTGAAAAATTGCACAAAAAATCTAAAATTAAGAAAATTGAAAAAAAATTTAAATTATTTTCATTTTGTCAAAAGACGTGACTCTGTTATTAATTAGAAGGTCGCAATACGTCTAGAATATGTCATATGATATATTCAAGAAGAAGCGAAGCATACTCTTTTACAGAGACATTAAATTATTATATTAATACTTATAAAGGACGGAAGACAATTAATTAAACCCTTCTTGCTACTTCCTTTATTTGTCTTTTATTCAATAAATTTAATAATTTTCTTATAATTTTTTGGTCAATAAATCTTAAATCACAAATATTATAAAATTGTTTAAATTTTATAACAAAATAATTTTATTTAAAAAAGAAAAAAAATTAAATGGGTCGAAAAATCCCTTTGACTTTTGAGTGTTAATATATTATTATAGGGTGGTATTTAATCGATCTCTAGAATTACTTAAATGATCTCCAAAATAAATCTCTATAATTAATTATTTGATACCTTAAATTAATTATTTGTTAACACATATTAATATTTATGATCTCTATAAATTTTTGGTC
>PJRA01000498.1:94968-118730 GCA_016987375.1 Brachionus koreanus
CATCGAAAAAAAAAGTATAAAAACGATTTAAATAAAAGGGTCAAAAAATTCATCCGCTCTTTGAGTGTTAAGATAATAATTTAAAAATTTTATTTCTTTTTTGTATAAATTTCAAAATTAAAAAAATCACCAAAAATTATAAAAAACATTTTAATTTAACTTCAGCTATCAAGAGAAGAAAAAATGCTCAAGATTTCCAATAAATAATAGAGAAATATACACAAACTTTTTTTTAGAATAGAAAAACAATGGTCAACAAATCAAAGCATTAAACAGATAAGAGCGAAGTAAAATCAAAAAACAAATAAAAAGGAATAATGAATTAATTTTTAAATGGTTTGTCTAATTTATTTAGAGATAAAATTTTTGCCAACAATAAAAATTAAAATGATTAAAAAACAGTGATCAATTTTTCCTCGATTTTATCAAATTTTAAATTTTAAAGCAAAAAATTTAAAAAGAAAATATAAAAAATTCTTGATTAAACACTAAGATCTAAATTTCTAATAAATTTCTCTGATAAAGCTAAATTCAATAGCTTTGATGATTAAACTAAAATAGTTAAAAGTCCCAAGCTTTAATACGTACTTTTTGATTATTTTTGTTCTTAGATTAACTGCAGAAATTTATCTTTTTCCTCATTTAATTAGAATATGCCTAGTTTTGACAAGCATTGATACTAATAATCTGACATATTTTAGCAACGTCCTCGACTTGACACAGAGATCTGAATAGAGTTGATCATCTGCACCGCTATCATTATCCAGGTAGTTATTAGATTCTTCAATGTACTACAAAGATATTTGAAGATTTTTCTACCCTACCCATAGGGAGTTTTGAACCATCGATTCTCTGCTTGCACGTCAATTTGAATTTTAGTACAAAAATTACAGTCCAAAAAGGAAAAACTTTATAATTTTTTTCTAATTGTGCAAAAGTGGCTCTGCAAACACTACATTATTGTACAAATTTGTACAAATGAAATCTAAGCTGTGCAAAAACTGTGCAATTTATTGAAAATTTTATTTAATGTTTTTTTAATAATGATGATGCATTTTGAGTTTTTGTATTTCTTTGAAATACAGAATTGTTTTTTAAATGAGCTTAAAAATATTTTTTACCCATTGGAGATAATCAAGGCAAAATGAAAATTATTTTACATTTTTACACTTTCACACAAATCTAGGATTAGGGTTTAGCAGCCAACATTTAGAAAATATTTTAATTTTATTAAAACATGATTCCCAATTTCTCAAAATTGTGAATTTTTAGTATTGTGAATATCAAGAAAAAAATAGACAAAAATTCTTCCTACTTTGATAAACTATCCTACTTAGATATTTTAATATGTCAATGAATACTTTGTATTGCGTTCAGTTAGATCAGAGAAAAGTTTTATAATTTTTTTATTTAAATCTAAATGGATTAGTTTTTGGAAAACGGTCATTCTAAGCTTTGGTTAAAGTAAAGTTAAATCAAAAGAAAAGTGAAAGAGAAAACTAAGCCTAGAGAAAAGTCTTAAACTATAAGATTTTCTCATTCTCGTTACACATTATCCTGTTCATTCGAAAGGAAAATTCAATTATTACAATTAAAAAACATTTGATTTTTTTTATTCAAATTTCATTAATTAATTCCTACTAGATAAACTTCAGTTGAATCTTGGCTTTTTTAAGCGTAGAATTAGTAAATTTAATTTTTTTAAATTTTGTACTATTTTATGTAACTTTGATATAAAATAGAAACTTGTTTTTCTTTTGTTCATATATTATATTTTTAAAAATGGCCTCTATCATCTCTGCATTGGTTTTGACCTTTGGTCTTTTTGATTGAGTTGAAATATATATGTAATAGTAAATTTTGAGATAACAAAAATTTATATATTTACGTGTGTAAGTGTAAACTTGAAAAAAATATAGAGCTTAATGAGCTCTTATTTTGAGGAGAGCAAGCGATGATTAAATGTAACTGTACATCCCTGTGTTCAAACAATCGATGCTCGCATCTTAACTTTATTTTCGTAATATTGTGGAAAGATTCTAGTAAAATATCGAGAAAAATCATAAATCAGTAACTTTTGAGATTTTTTTCTATTCATTTTTTAAAAATTTACGGATAAGAACGTAATTCTGTAAAGTCTCTAGTTTCGACTTTAGGGATTAAAGCCAAGAAATAAATAAAACAATATAATTTAGTTAAAAGTTTATTTAATGGAATCCAAAGTTAATACAAATAATGGCTGTTATTTACCTGTATTTTCAAAATTATTAGTTTACTGTCTATTTTTTTATTTTTTTGCTAAGAAAAAAAATTGTCTTATGTTAGCAAAAATTTTTTTTTGCACTACTTAGTTTATTGCTTAAAATTATTATTTTTTGATTAGTATTTTTATTGTTTGAAAAAAATAATTCTTTTACATTATAAATTATTAATAATAAATAAATTGTCTTTTTTTTGTGGAAGAATTTCTTTTTATAATTTAATATTTTTCATCGCCGAATCTGGCGTAATCTTTTTGAATAAAATAAAATAAATAAAATAAAAATTATAAATTATTATTCTGAGTTTGAAATATTTTATCATATGCCAAAATGTTTGATTCATTGTATTTAGTGATTACTCTTAAAGAAAAATGCAAAGAATATAAAATATCTTATCAAGGTACTAAGGCTCAATTAATAAAAAGATTAAACGATTATATCACTCTAAATGGTATTAATGTTGGTCAAGTTGAAAACGAAGAACAAGTAGAACTGACAGACTTCAACTGACAATGCTTTAGAAAGTATAAATGGTAAAATTAAGTCTATACATACGTTAAGAGAACGTCTAGCAGTCAATTCTTATCTAAGAAACGCATATGACATGCTTCGTAACTGGTCTAAAGATTCATTAACTGAAAGAGAGTTTAGTAAATCGTATAATGTAAGCGCCAAAACATGGGGAATGTCTTATGATTTTTTGCATTCAAAAGATTCAATTATAAAGCGCTTTGGTAAAAGGTCTAGTTTGTTTATCTTGACAACAAAAGAAAATGAAGTCTTAATTAGCAGTGATTATATAAATAAAAACTATTCAAAAGTCAAAGGCCTAAATTTTGATTTACTAATGGAGTATAAAGATAAAATAAAAATAATTGATTTTAACACGGATAATTGGGCAACAAGTAAATGTAGCTGCTGGTTCTATCTAAAAAATTACCATTGTTATCATCTAATCTCAATAACGGTAAATCAAAATCTCCTAACTATTCCAAAGCGTTACATAAAAACAGCAATTGAACAAAAAAAGAAGGCTGGTAGGATTGATAAAGCAAAACAAGCGTTAAAAAAACAAAATTAGTTATTTTATTAAAATTAAACTTAAAAAAAAAGCTGTAAATACTAAACTAATTTTTTTGATAAAAAACTAATAAAAATTAACATTATTAGTTACAAATAAGTTTTTAAGCAAAAAACTAAGTAAAATAAACAAAAAATAAATATATTTGACAATTTTTTTAGCAGTTAACTAATAATTTTAATTTCACAGGTAATATTGAGTCACAAATAATTAGTGGTTTATATAGTGGCTAAGTGTTAGCGTGCTCTGGCTGCAGTTAAGACTTAAATACATTTAAATAAGGTCTAGAGAGAGAGAGAGATTAAGAGATGTCAAAACTCGGGTCTTAACAATTCTATTGACACTATAGACGGAGGTGGGAAACCGGTTTTTAAATCGGACCGATTTAAAAAAATTCTTTTTTATTTTAAATTAATGCCATATTGAATTTTAAATTTAAATTTTTTAAATATTAAGTCAAGTTAAGTAAATGACTTATCTTTTTTGAATGAAAATTTTAACAATTTAATTTTTTATTAAATTTTTTTTTAAAAGTGATTACGTTTATGACTATTTAAAAACTGGTTTCACGAACCGGTTTTCCACCCTTATCTAAAGATTTTCTTGTTTTACAATTACGATAGCATATTAAATTAAAATTTCTTCAAATAAAGTATTTTTAAAAAATAATACTGCGAAAAAATGCAAAATATACTTTGTTTTTTTTATAATAGGTTTTTAAGATTGATCATAATTTCTCTAAATAATTTTGCAGAATATCTCTTTATGTACATAAAATAATTTTTTAATATAAAACGACTCAATTTTTTGATTATGAAATTTCTGGCATTCTAGTTTGTATGAGGTTACAAGTTAAGTCCGACCAAATGGGTAGGATTAATGAGACTTGATTGTAAAATAACTATTAAAAAAAGTTTTCAAATACCCCGAATAAAATTGATGAAAAAAACTAATATTTTGTTTTTTTAGCTTTATGTGGCAAGATAAATTTTTCTCTATCAGAAATTTAGGTTTATTTTTTTTAAAAATAAAATATAAAAGCAGCAAAAAAAACAAAAAAAAGACAAAAAAAAGTTCAAACTAGAGAAAAATTAAATTTAAACAAAACTCAAATAAGTAAAAATAACACATAATAAATTAAAGGAAAAAATTATTACCCGCAGAGTCCTTAGAATTACTCGGTCCTAAAAACAAAATATTAATCTAAAAAAAGGATTGAACAAGCAGGCAACGTGTGTTTAATTCATCAAACAAAAGTTAAAATACATGTACATCTTTATAAATAGAATACGTACTTAACTAATATTTATATCTAATACAACAGGTGACGAGGGCACGTGTCGTTTGTGCCGCGATGCCATTTCAATTGGTATAATTACACTTTCTGATTATTTAAATAAAAAAAAAAAACTAAAAACAAGATATTATCCAGGTCAAAGCAACAGGAATTAAACATCAAGCGAGAAAGGGATTTTGTTTAAAAGCAAAATGAAAATAAAATCAAAAATTAGAATAAATACCGTTAAATTTGTATGCGTTTTGGGTTGAATGCATAGTATTGAGTTGTTTGGGTGATTTAGGACTCGAGTCGACAAGATCGTTGGTAGTTTTGATTCTAATTGGTGAATGCGGCTCTATCTTAATCGAAATAGAGCTCGTAGATAAATGCTGATTTTGTTGGTTGGGACTGGACTTGACTTGTTCGTCCTCGACGTGCTCGTTCAAATTGCTAAACTTGGACTGTGTCGGCAAGTTTAAAACAGGATTCAAAATAGCTGACACGCTGTCAACACTATCGATGGGCTTAAAGTCTTTGAAATTTTTGAACTCTGACTCTGTATTATCAGACACTGGGTGCGCATTTGGCTCCTCGCTAATAATGCTTCTTTTAGGTTCCCTGAAAGTAGGCCTCCTTCGACTTGGCGAACTTTTCAAAGCTAAACAAAAATAGTTAACTGTTGTCAATTTAGTTGTGTGACATTTATTCAAAGGAACAGCTATCTATTGGGTCAAACAACACTAATGGGGGGTCGAATCTCTGATTACCAAGAGCAGCCATTATTTTACGGCCGTATTTCTTAAACTCGCCCTCTTCTTCGCAATTAAATTTCATCTAAGGTGTTTAAAAGCGTATTTAATTGTTTTAAACTTACTTGCTTTTTTGAACACACTGTCAATCATGAAGTCTATAAATCGACTTGCGTAAAAACTGGGCCGACACACTGATATCTTGTTCTTAAAAAAAATAAAATTTAATTTAATTGCTTTAACTATTACAATAAATTCGACTTTGAAATTTATTTCCATTATTTAATATTTAATTTTTTTTCAAATAATTATAATATGTAAATAAAAAAAGTTAAAATATTGAATTGGAAACAAAAAAAAAATTATTTTATTTTTTTATTTAATGTCAATTACATTTAAATTTATCACTTTTCTAGTTTATTTAATACATTAATTGATTGAAATGAAACTTTGGTACAACAAAAAAACACAAAAATTAATTTTTAAATAAATAAAATAAACCAATTTAAGCTTATACTAAAATTATGTCTGTAATCTTTTATAAGAAAACTCTGGTAAAATTTTTCAAGATCAAGTTTTTGAAATTAATTCTAATCGAGAATTTGATACCCGGATCAAAAAACTAAATAAAAATTTATTTATTTTTTTGTTCCTAAAATGTATATTTCAATTTGATTTTTATTTTTTCTTGTTCAAATTAGATAATTAGTGTTTTATTTTTCAAATAAAAAATAATAAATAAAAAATTTTGTTCTAGATTCATTATTATAGTTTAATTTTGCTAAAACAAACAGTGTTATTAATTATAAGCCTTAGCCATTTAATTCAATTAAAAAAAAAATACAATTGTATAAAGTAATTCAAATAACTGTGAATCAAATTAAATATTTATGTCCACAAAATTTAACTTGGAATTTAACTTTATTGAGAACATTTTTTTCTTGTAGTGAAATAGTATGAAAAAATATGTGTTCGAATCAATTCAAAACATAAAAATATATTGTAATTTGAAAGTAATTAATTAATTAATTAATTTTGAATAAAATATCACATGAATATTTTCAATATTTTTCATAAATGCAATTTATCAATTTAATTTATTAAATTTTTTTTAATTTTTGTGTGGTATTGTGAAAATCAAATACAAACAAAACAAGTTTTGTTATTCAAAAATTTTGCTAAAACATTTCCATGTGGCTGAAAGGAAATACTAAGTCTCCATTCCAACCAGCCAAGGCTCTGCCTAAATTATATTTTAGATAAAAAAAAATAATAATAAATAAATACAAACAGAAAAAAAATTATTTCTATTTTAGTAAATATAAATTTATTTAAAAAAATACTGCAATTAAAAATAAAAGTGCACACATTATTAATACACGTAACTTACGTGAAAATAAAATTTTTTTTCATTTTACGTGTGTCAATTATCTTTTAGTGTAAAATATAAAAGAAAATTTATTTTAAAAAATTCTATCATATAAAGCATATCAAACATGAAGCTACTCAAAAAAACTTGAAACCAACTATACATTAGTGCCTATATCATAAATTCGCTTGGATAAGACTTATTGAATTTACTTAAATCTAAAAAAAACATTGAAAAACCTTATCTAATTTGTTAAAACTCAATCTGTGGTTCTTGTAATTTTAATTTTCATTTGAAATGTGTTAATAGAACATATATTCCAGTAAAAAAAAATTTGGAAATGTTCTAATTGTTCTTAAATATTTGTTAATCTCTTTTTTATTTTTTTTTTTAAATGCGTGAAAATAAAATAAAAATTTAATAAAACGTACACGTATCTTACGTGTTTTAATTTTCTATTTATTTTCAGGTAACTTACGTGAAAATAAACGTATTCTAAAAATAATATCAGTTTTTTAAAATCGTATTGATGCTTCATTTTTTTGCTTAATTTTCATTCGAAAAAATATTTTAACTAAAATAGTAGCAAGATTGTATGTTGAACTATAATTTAAAAGTATTTTATTTTAGTATATTTAAATTTATCAAAATAGGAAGAATTTTTGTTTTGTCTGAAGAATATACCATTCGACAAGCTTTGACACTAATAATTTTGAGATTTTAAAGGAAATTTTTCATATTTTGTCAACAAAAATTCTGACAAGTTAAATTGGATAAATCACATTTCAGAAAATATTATTTCGAAAAAAAAAAATTTAAAAAATTTTGTTAAACTAAAAAACTATATTCCAATTGAGCTTTAAAATATTTTTATCAGATAATTAAGCAGAGTTGTTCAAAAGTCAAAAAGTCAAAGATTTCCCATTATTTCTTGATAAATTAAATAGTAAATTATTTAAATTATCCGACATAACATGTCAGTTAATTTCTGAATTCCGACACAAATTGTTTGACTATTCAAGCAAATCTATTGTAAAATATATTCTGATTAATCCGACCAACTAAACTATTATTTTTTTCTTTTATCTAATATAAAAAAAGCGTTATATTTTTTCTTTATTTAAAACAAAGTTAATTGTTTAAAACAAAAAAATTGATGAACTGTAGTGAAAAGAAATCGTACAGATTTGACTCTAGATATTAAAAGTAAAATCTGATAAATTTAGGAACAAAAATTCAATAAAATGTATTATCAAAATAAATTGCACAAATCTTGTATTGTATTTTTTGTCTAAACAAGGAGTGGGGACTTCGTCCCCCCTCCTTATAATTCACCCCTCAACTTGAAAAGTTGTTTTCTTTAAGTAAAACAAATTTTAACTACATTGAATATTAAAATATTAATCACCATTAAAATTTAACTTGTGGTATTTTTTTGGAATCTTAATTTTAAAAGAAAAAGTCTTAGTTAGTATCTAAAAAAAACTATAAATGAATAAGATTTCTATTTTATGTTAAAACTGTCTTTTTTAAGAAACTTAGTTCTAATTTGAATTAAGATACGATCTATCTAATAACCGTAAATCTTTAAAGAATTTTAAATTAATAACTTTGCCTCATTCTATTTCAGGAAGTTGTCATTTTTTATACCTTTATCTCGGGATTTTTTAGCAAATAGATTTAACTTTTGTAAATATTTATGTCGCCTAATCAAAAGATCTGTTTTTTAGTTTAAAAAAAATTTTTTAGTTCAAATTAAAGATTTTGATTATTTTGTAATTTTAAAATTCTAATTTATAGAATATACTCAATAAGAGAATACGACTTTTACTTTTGTAACATTTTTCGGGAGTTAAATTTTGCGCTATTAAACTAATTTTTGAAATTAAAAATCCTATAACTTGCATTTTTTTATTAATTATATATACAATCAATTAATTTTTTTGAATTGATGTCTAATGACTTGGCGCCTATTTTGAATAAATTTGAAAAATTTTAATCAAAAAAGACTGTTGCTATATTTATTTAATTAATAAACAGTAAAGAACTAACTCATCCTAACCTCATATACAAATCTTTTAACATGGCGAAGATTTTTTCCCAGTACAACCATTGTGAAAAAAAAAAGTATTTTATAAAAATAGTTGTGAACAAATTTATTTTTATTTCATTCGCAATTGAAAATTAGAAACAAAAACTAAATAATAAATAGTGATTTTAAAAGAAACAAAAAATAAACATTTTTCTTTGATATTAATTAAGAAACTATCTAATTTTTGTCTTTTTTTTAAATTTTTTTTACTTTACATCGCTTTTAAGGCGCTTAACGAAAAATATAAAAAAAATAACAATAATAACTTATTTATTTGTCTTAATAAACGATGTTGAAACATGACAAACGATGTTGTCTGAATTGACTTTCTAAAAATTTTAATTTCAACTCTAATTTTTAGTTGTTTTTTTTCTAGAAAATCCAAAATTTAATAATAAAAATAAATTATTAATTTTTAATTTTCTTTAGGAATTTTATTTAATTTAAATTTGTAAATAAAAAGTAACTTACGCCATCAGCAATCATTGACTTGAGAGTATGTTCGAGTTTTTTCTTTAATCTATAACTCTGAAGTATGTCAATAATGCCAAAGTAGAGCAACAGTCGATCACCTTTAGCGTTTTTTGCTGGCACTGCGCTTCTTCATTAGAAAAAAAATATTCAATTTTGAACAAAAAATTTTATTTTTCAATTTACATATTAAATGCGTTTTCAATGCTCCGGCCTGTTGATATCGATGATCTATTTGTATTTGTATTACCTACGGAGCCTGTTGAGTTAGCTGATGAATTGTAATATGCTGGGTTGTTTATTCTGGCTTCGTAATATGCCTCAATAGCTGCGTTGTTTTTTTCTTTTTCCAAATTGTGTATGCCCAACAACAGCGAATAGTCCATAATTCCGAAACTTTCTAAAATAAGACAATCACGCCTAATACTCGCTATTATATTATCATAATTCTTTTCATCGAGAATTAGACCGTTCGGATGCTCTTCAAGAAAATCCAAGTCCTTGAATGTTGGATGCGATTTGGCCCTCTCTTCTTTGCTTGCCTTTCGTTTGTGTGAGGACCCTTTAAGATCGTATTTTTCATGTATCGGAACGTCTGATGGCAATATGTTGTTCATTATTACGATTCTAATATTTGTTCTATCAGACTAAAGCAAATATTATCAATAAATTGCTGAATTTGACAATTTTTAACTTACCAAAAAGGAAGCCAGTTCGTATTTCTTTAATTAAAAAAAAAAAAATTTATTTTTCAAAAAAAAACATTTTTTAATTTTATTAATTTACTTGATAACAATAAAGACCATATATTGTTGGTAAAAGGGAAAATTTTTGATTTATTAAATTTTGTAAAAGATTCTACAATTTGAAAAAGAAAATTATTTTTTCTAATTTCTTAAAATTTTTTTTACTAACCAGGGTATAACCGGCTAATAGTGTTTTTAAAAATTCGCATTCTTGATACTGTACTGTTTTAAGTATATATTTGTCATTACTAGTTTTGTAAAAAACGCTGCCGCTAGCGCCCGGATTGGAAACTTCTTTTAGTTCTGAGTCACCGAGTGCACTCTAAAAAAATTTGTTTAAAAACAATTTTTTTTTTATTTAAACTTTTCTACCATAAAATCTATTTCGTTCACATTGAATTTGCGTCTTAAATAGCGAAAGCCATACGGTGCGTAAACTTTCAACTTAAAGTCGCTATAACTATGTGCTGGAGTCGTTGGAGAGCCGGTTCTTTAGGACAAAAAAAATTAATACATTTTAATTTTTCATAATAAAAAAATTTTTTATTTTGTTTTTTGATTTTTTAAGCCCAATTCTATTTTATTTTTAGTAAAAATTGAAAGATAGAATTGTGAATTTTAAAACTAGATGATAAAAATTTTGTTTATTTATTTTCTAAGCTTTTATTTTTTAATGGTATCAATTTTTTTTGGTGAAAAATAAAGTTAATGATCAATTAAAATGATCATAGAAAAAGTTTTTAAATATTTTTTCAGTAAAAAATTATGTTCAGAGTCATCAAGAGTTATGTCCAATATTTGGCTATGGTTAAAATTCTTTGCTACACATGAATATAATACAGTACAAGTTAGAACTAACTTTTCTTTTCTTTCCTAGGATTTATTGAGGAAGATTTGGCTTATTCAATCAATAAATCTATTTCTTTCACCAAAGGAAAAGAGAATAAAAAATTAGATGGAACGTTTATTGGAAACGCCGAGAACAGGAAAGAAAGTGGAAAGGAATAAAAAGAGTACAAGTTAGTTAGCTTTAGCATGTACTGTAATAATAATAATAATAAAAATAAGCTAATTTTTTAGCCATGGAATCTATCTTTCTGTGACAAGATAAAATTTTAGTCTTAATTGAATATGAAAACCAGAGTAATGTGAAATTTTAGTACAAAAAAGATTTTACAAACTGTACAATATTCTAAACAATTTATTTCATCATCAAATTTTTTTGTTTATGTGATAAAATATATATTCTCAAATAAAAATATTTGAAAAATTTATTTTTCTTTTTTTTTTTTGTTTTTTATTTATTTATTTATTTATAATAATTTAATGTCAGTGACCATTGGGAAGCTCAGAATGGTCTATAAATCTTCTTTTCAGCCTGCATGCGATTATAAAAATGTTAAATACAATTAAGAAGATTTAGATATCAATGTTTGTTCTTATTTTTTGTTGATACTTAAATTTGATTTAAAAAAAAATAGATATTAGAAAAAAAGAAGATATAAGCCATGCAAAAATCAATTAATAAAATTTAAAACAAAGACAAAATTGAGTTAATAGTTCAGTTAAAATATAAAATATCCAAAGAAAATAAAGGAAATGATGAAAGTAAATGTAGAAAGATGCTGATAGAACTTATTAAATCTTTCTAGAAAAAATAATAAAATTTACTTAAATCAAAGTTGGATCGCTTTTGTATTATCTTATTTTTATATTTATTTTATTATTAAAACTCATTTTTCTTTCTTTTTTTAATTTTTTATTTTACTTTACCTAGCGTTTAAGGCGTTAAATGAAATAAATAATAATAAAAAATATACTCCTCTTTTATGTAATAGACTTGAAATTTCGAAAAAAAAATTTATTTTTATAATTGTTTTTTTTTTTAAATTAAATAACTTTGGTCATGTTTTTCATCTTTTTAAAGGAAAAAATAACTTGATTTACCAATCCACCCTAAAAATAAAAAATGACTTTGTGACAATAATTTAAAAAAAAAACGATTCTTCCAAAAAAGTCTGTTATTCTTGTCTTATTTATCTCTAAATACGACATTTATTTTAAAAGCAATAAATTTGAACTCATAAAAATTTTAATTTTTTTTACCTTGATAAATAAATGTTAACCTTTTTAACTAGTTTCTTTCAAATCCTCTATAATTATCACGTTCTTTGTTAGAATTGAAATAAAAGAGATATTTGTTTATTGATATAGATCAAATTCTACTAATGCAATTAGATTTATAATACTATTTAAAATGAACTGATATTTTTACGTGTCTTAAAATAAGCTTAGTTGTTAAAAAAATAATTAGAAGCGCAAAATAGAATTTAATCTGAAGAAATTCATTTTAGGCCAAAACAATTCAATTAATCCAGGTCCAAATTTCTTATTTACTTTAAATATTATTTAAAAAAAAAAAAACAGTTTTGTAAATTGATTTTTAAATGACCACAACTTACAAGAAGGATAAGTTTTCCAAAACAGTAGATGGTTTTTAATTATATAGTGCGAGTTGAGGAAAACAAATTAATTTTCTTTAACTTGTCTAATTAAAAATAAATTTCTTAAAAAGTTTTGGTTTAAAGTGTCAATCCCTTAATAAAACAAATTTTGGCTCTGGGATAGAGGATTCCTTTTATGTAAGCTGTGAATTTGAAGTTCTTGTTCACAAATTTGTTCTAGTGCCGCTTATTGCACTTTATGACATATGTACCCGTGTATTTTTTCTACTTTTTACTTCTCTTCTCAGACTTTTATCTACTTTATGCTCTTTGGTCATATGTACCCATGTTAACGTTCAATTTAATCTACCAAAAATCTAAAAATAACTAATTTGAAGCTTTATTTTTAATTTATGTAATTCTAAAACCTAAATTAATACACTATATTCAAAGCAAACTGGGTGCCTAAAGCTTCTTTAAATCCCGTTTTGTTAAAAGAAATGTGACCATTAAATTTACCCTAATTTGGCAAAGCTTAATAGTAGCTAAAATATTTTTTTTCGTACTTAATTTAATTTCTAAATCAGTTAATTAATAAATTGAAAAAATAATTTCTTTTATCTGTGTAATGCTACTACGTCATCGGAATAAAATATAAAATGAGAAAAAAATTTATTTCTTTAAATAACAATAGCAAAAAAGGTTAGATAAGTTCAAATAAAATATAAAGAAAATTAACAACAATGTGTCGAAATAGCTTGAGGTCTCAGGCCTCCAGAGTCTTGGATTTTAATGTAAAAAGAAATAAAATTAAAATTAAATAAAACAAGTAAATTAAAAAAAGATAAGCTTCAGGTTAGTTAATGTATATTATTTTATACCTGGTTGTATTTTGTGATAATACCAAAATTTTATACTTTTTTGTCATTTTAAACATTTTATCAGTATTGCTTATCAATTATTGCCAAGAGTAATTCAAGCAGTCGATTTGAGCATTGAAAAAAATACCCAGAGGTCGAATAAAATAAATTCTACCAGCAATACAAAGAAATTCAGTTGGTCCATTAAATTCACAATAAGCATCAAATGGACATCTAGTTTGCATATCAGTTACTACCAAAGAATTCCATCTCAATCAATAATAGCAACAGCAACAACACCACTAGCAATATTATCAGAACTATCTTCAAACATTTTATTGATTTCAAATGTTAGATACGTACCTACAATTGTACGTTAAAAGAAAAGTACAAGAAAAAATCATGTTTTTAGTAATTAATTGTAAGCTAATACACAAAACATAAAAAAAAAAACAATTTTTTAAAAAATTAGGTACGAAAAAAACTAATTTAGCTCATACTTAAATAACTTAATTATTTTTTAATTTTTATGACTTTGGATTGATCAAAAATAAATCACAGCCTCTAATTTATGTTAAAATTTTAGTTTTGTAAACTTTTGCAGCATAGTGTTTTATCTAAAATTGATTGGAAAGTCCTTTTCAGCCAGAATTGAATTTTTATTTATAGTTTTTTTGTTTTTTAAGCAAAAATTTCGACTAAAATTAGTTGAAAATTGAACGAGATTTGAGAAACTTTATTTTTCGGGCTAATTTCATTGTCAAGGGTTAGGGCAATGAATGGGTATAAAGATTTAAAAATCTCAAAATCATTTCCAAACCTAAATTCACAAGATTTTGCATATTTTTAAATGGTAATACCCATTTTACCCAGAAACAATTCAACTCTTATAAACAACTTCTATTACCCGAAAAATAGAGTAACTCAAATCTCATTCGGATCACACAAATCACAAAATTTTAGATTATGAAATGTTAGAATTTTTAATAATAATTTTTTTTTTTTATTTTTAATTTTATTTATGAAAATAAAAGTTTTAATTAGATCAATTTAGAGAGAAAAAAAAATGTTTATCAAACAGCTCTATTATACTAGTCAAAATATTAAAAATAAATGTAATTAATCATTTATTTATTTATTGGAATTTTTGTGTAAGGAGATGAAAAAAATTTTCTAATTTAATTTTTAATAAAAATAAATGTAAAAGTAGACTGAAAACTTACTTGGGAAATTGAACGGTTTCGACGATTTGAAAGTCTTGCATAAGCAAATCTCGATCCATTTGAGTTCGATTTTGTTCGCTCAAAAAGTGAACAATGCCAAATTGAATGGACTTTTTGAGCTCATCGGTGGAAATTTTTTTATAATGAACGACGCCGTCTCTGACCTCACGATGTCCGATTTTTTTCTTTTGATTTTCGCGATTCGAGTCGGACGGGGAGCGGCTAATGCCGGCCTCGGACGGTGCGGTCATCTGACTCTTCATTGAGTTGGCTCCGCCGCCCTGGGACAAAGAAGCAGTCGCCGACGATGACGACAGTGACGACGAGTACGTGTTCAGCTGGCTATTCGGACTAAGATTGTTAGCGCCTGTGTTTGGAGCACTCAAATAATTATCATTCATAATTCATTAACGTAACTCCTCACTCACATACAACAATCGTATCTAAACATCAAAAAGAGAAAAAGTGAAATTAGGCAACTAAATATGCTAGAAATTGAAGACTATTTATTAGCTGACATAATTTGTGTCTAATAAGCATAATAAATGGCTCTTGAAAGAATCTATCTTTCTCATCATTTAATGCTACATAGGCTGCTGCATTTTAATATTTAATCAATTGCTTTTTAGAGTGTTCGTTTCGCTCCTATTAAATAATCGTCACTGATTATTTATAATTGCAACTTTTTATTTTTGTTATACTCAACAAAGTTTTTTTATTACTCTTTTTTTTTCTTTTTTATTAATTTATTATAATTTATTTTATGTTTCTTTTTTTTTGTTATATAGATACACTTGCAATTAGTGCTTGTTGAAAAATTTTGTCTTAATATAAAAATAAGCTAGAAATTTAAAAAAAAAATTTTTTTTAACAATTTTCATGTGATTTTAATTACTCCGCCATAAATGTAAAAATTTGAAAATTAATTCCAGTGCAAAGTCCAAATTTTTTTTTTTAATTTTTAGAGAATTAAATTTTTATCTTTTTTTTTTCGATAAAATTTTTTCAAAAAAAGTTAATTTTTGTTTACCTAGAATAATTATTTTATTTTTTAAAATGAAAAATTTATAACAATCAATAAGATTAGTGATTTAAACAGACAACATTTATAGATTTTATGTTCAGTTTGTATTGAATCTCACAATGTTCTATTTGATCTATTTTAAAAACGGTTATTAGAGTAATGTGAAAAACTATAGACCTGTTTTACTTATACTTGAGTTGCGCATATCTGAGAAAGTTTTAATTGAACACTAAACCCATAATGGATTAATTAGTGGATGTCAGTGTGGATTTTTGCTAAAGAAATCTTGCATTACAAACTTGATCAAAAGTATTAATGTAATAACGTATTAGCTTGCTCAGGATAACAATATTGGCATTGTATATACTGATATTTCAAAAGCGTTTGATCGGATGAATTAATTAAAATGTAAGAATGCTATGGTAACACAGGAAAATTACTTAATTATTATGTATTGCTTTTTGTTATTTTTACGAACTTTAATAAACCTTTTTATTCGGCACTAAAGGGCTTATTCTCAATTAAATTAAATAAAATATATTAAATTTCAATAATGTTTATTTAATAAAACTACCACTTCTAATTTTTAGAAATAAATTGTAAAAGAAAAGTGAAAGAAAATAATCTAAAATTTACAACAATTAATGCTTAAATAACAAAATAATAATATATATAATTGGATATACTTAGTAGAAATTTATTTCAAAATAAAATGCTCTTTTAATGAGAAGAGTTATGGTTATATGAAAAATCATAACATAACTAACTCTCAGAGAAATATATTCTCTGTATGCAGGTGACTGATAAAAGAAGTCTGAACACCTTCCATACTTGAAGCCTGCGAAGGATTCTGGGGATACACTGGCCTGAGACACAGTCAAATGCTGAACTATACAAAAAATTGCGATGGCTTGGACATATACTTAGAATGAAAGAAAAAAGAATACCAAAAAAGGCCCTTCAATGGACACCACAAGGGCGACGTAAGGTAGGAAGACCAGCAGTAACATGGAGGTCAACAATCATGAAAGAGCTCACCGAAATGAGAATGACATGGGGAGAAGCAAGGGTGAAGGCGAAAGATCGACTTGAGTGGAAATCAAAAGTAATGACCCTATGCTCCACAAGAAGTAAATAAGGAAAAAAAATGCAGACGATTGCAAGAAATGAAATAAATGAAAGTAAGATAAAAGTGCAATTACAAAACTATATGAATCTCAACATAGAAAAATGTGTAGTTATTCATATTAGTATGAAAAACAAATCCAAAAACGGATTATTTTATATCTTAAGAGAATGAAGTTCACAAGTTGAAAGGGACCTTTGAACAGAGGGATCTAAAAGTTAAATATAGTTCTGGAACAAATTTTGAATGGATTCAATACCACAACCCCAGCATTATTAAAAGAATGTACACAAGTCTTGTTTGACGCCACCTTGAATTTGTAATCTGTGTGTAAAATCCATACTTTAAGAAAGATATTGATATACTTGAGAGATTACAGAGTATCAATGGGTTTGGTGATTTAACAAAGAGGAGACGCGGTGATCTTATTGTACAAGTTCATAAACGAACTAGGTGAAATTGAATGGTTCTCTAAACCTAATTTAATACAAAAGGTATTCGATACAGACTAAGAAAAGAGCTCATAAGAACTGTTTGACGAGGTTCAATTTTTATCACATAAAGAATTGTTAATGATTCGAATCAATTAACAAATGAAATAATAGAATCAAAAATGATTGATCAATTTAAGAATAAATTAGATAAACTTTTGAAAAATTAATATTTATTTGAATAAAGTTTGAAGCATAAGGCTTCCATGCGACTCATTTTTCATTCTAGAAAATTATCCACAGAAGATTAGGTAAAAAACTGTCTTTCAAATTACTTTTTCATTGCATTCAAAAAATTACATCTAATATTAAATTATTATTATTATTTATTTGAAAAATATTACGCCAGATTTTTGATTAGAAAGTATTAAATTATAAAATAGAAATAAAATTAAATAATATAAAATCTAAATTAAAAAGATAATTTAAATTAAAAATAAACATTAAGACAATTTTTTTCCACCATTTACCATTTAATTCACATGCTTAAAAAAATAGATAGATTTACATGATTTCCATTAAACTTAATAATTATTTTGCCTAATTTAATATTTACTATGAGAATTTAATTTACTCTTTTGTGTTGTTGTTGTTGTATGAGATTTGGGTACAGGCCATCGTCATTGAAGTGATGTGCGATGCAGCCATTACCAGCCCCTCAAATTCTGATTATCAATGTAAAATATTTACTATTTAATAATGAATGTAAATTATTTTACATTTTTACATCTGCATATCATTACATTTTACAAAAAATTTACAATGACATTTTAAATTGTGCATTTTTATTTTTTAATTAATTTGGAAAAGTTTTTTAAAAAATTGCTTAAAATTAATGGAAAATATGAAGCTTTAAAAATGTAAAATTAAATACATTCCATCCAAAAATTTTAATTTGCTATTTACTAATCCATATAATCTTATATTTATTTATTAAAAATTATTTTAATTTAAGATTTTTATTTTGTTTTCCGTCCTCTTGTTTCAAAATTAACAACGTATTCTCTTGCAAATAAGAACATCCCTATGATTCTAAAAGCACTATCTGAATGCTTTATCGCTTTATTTTCTATTATATAAATATAAGATCTTTGTTAAATAAGCTATCTGTTTTTTTTTTATAATAATAATATGAATTCTACAATAGATTTAATAAAATTGTAATAGCTTGTTATGTTGATGACGAAATTGATGGCTTTGATGAGAGAGATCAATTTTTAACTTGTAATCGTTAAATTTTGAAGAAGAAGTTTATGGTTCTATTAGACTCCAAGAGAATGTCAAAAGTTTTGGAGATAATTTTGGATTGATCACTCGCAAACAAAAATTGATCTTCCTCATCAAAACCAGAATCAATCATAATTGTATTATCACAAAATGTCTTACAACTTCAACTTGACTTTTTTAATAATTTTTATTTTCTTGTATCTTAATTTTTAACCCAGCAACTGTACTCGAATTTTTTAAAATTTTTAAAATAATATTTTTTTTTATATATTTCAAACTTTAATTCTAGCTACGCACTTTACCAATATTATATTTGAAAGAAATTTAGTAACAAGGTATTTAATGGTTAATGATTCAAATTTTTAATTGAAAATTGAAAGCTAAAATCTCTTTTAAGCTCATCTCTTTTTCTTTTCTCCTCCAGGGCTTGTATCTCAAGAAGATTAAGTATGTGTCTTTAAGTTAATAAATATTTTTTGTTTTTTTTTTTAATTTATTAATTCATTATAAAAAATCAATTTTATACCAAAATAATCTAAATAATTAAAGTCGTTTTTTAATCTTATTATATTAATAAATAATAACATTGACACTCAATTAAGTTTAACATTTGATTTAATTGATTAAAAATTTATAATTAAAAAGCGATAAATAAAAATGCCTTATTAGATAAAATGAAAATAATTTTGCATTTTTATATTTTTAGATTTTTAAAAATTTGACAAAAAACTCAAAATCCAATCGCTCACTTACACAAGTTTGCTAGGAAACTATTAATTAATCTTCATAATCAAATTAAATAAGGTTATATTGAAAATCAAGAAAGAATCACAATTCTATTTATAAATCAATATACTTCTAAATTTAAATTCATGTTATTTCTAAATATATTTAGAAAGAGATTTAATTTGTCTAAAAAAAAAAAAAAATTCTAAACTGATATTTTTGAAGTCTTTTTTTTACCGAACATTATTTATATGAATTTGCTGCTATTGTTTCAAATTATTTGATAATAATTTAGACTTGAATCAGATAGAGTGAAATAATAAAAAAAATTAGTTGATTAAAAAAAATCAATAAATGCTAATTTTATCAATGTTAATCATTCATATTACGTTTTCAAAATTGCTGATAGAAAAGTTAAAATAGTATTTGAATTGGATACCTTAAGGATACTATTTTTCTAATAAAAAATTCGACCTAGTATTTATTTCAAAATAATCAAAAGTCAATATTGACTCTTTTTAATTAACTGTAATTTGCTAATTTTAAATTTAGTCGTGAACATATTGAAAAGAGCTAAGCAGTCGATTAACCTTGTAATTTGAATGCTCAAAATTTAAAAGCATACATTTAAAATTTTTGTCTTGTTAGTTTTTATTTGAAAATTATTCTAGAAAAATAGTGAATATAATAAAATAATTTTTTTTTACTTAGAATTTATTTTAATAATACACAAAAATGAAAAAAATTAAAAAAAAGTTTGACAGCTCTTTTGATTTTATCGAACAAAAACATAAAAGTAAAATTTTTTCTCCCTGCCAACAAATATAAATTTTTAAAAATTATGATGTAAATTACATGATTACAAAGTGTTTAAATAAGCCATTTGATTTAATACAACAATAATATATAATAAAAAAAAAGTTTAATTTTTCTAAAATCAGAATTTAAAAACCACTGAGGAAATAAAATTAATTTCAGTTTCTTTGATTAATTAATTTTGCTTTTTTTTATCTAATTCCCATAAAAACACACACACTACTGGGATTCTTTCGTAGAAAAAAAAAAAGTCTACAGTTTTTAATCTCATGAAAAGCCAAAAAAAAACTCAATTTTTTGTCAAAAAGACGTTGGTAAAATCGATTTATTCCTATAATTAATTGACATAATGGCTAATTCATAAGCTAGTTTCTTATTATTTAAGTTAAAAAATATTTGTGAAAAAAAGATCGATTTTGTTGATTAAACCGATCATAAAAAATTAAAATTTTTCTAAAATTAATCATTTTTCTTTCAGCTTATACTCAATTACTTAAAGTAAATAAAAATCAACTCCCTTTTTTTCAGCTTTTTATTTTAACAAAAACAAACAAAAAGTAAAAATTATTAATTTTTTTTGTAAATTATGTATTATTTTAGACAATTTATTATAATACACAAAATAATGTCATTCTTTAAAAACACAAAAATTTAAATAAAAAACATTTCAAAATTTTTTTATTTTTTTTTAATTGAAAAAGTCTTATGTAACGCTAAATAGTACAAACTTTTTGCATATTATTAAAAATCATAAAACATATTTTGAATAAAGAATTCCTATTTTAATTATAAAAATGCATATTTTATGGCTACAAGAATAAATTGGTTTTTGCATTGGCCTTATCCTATATAACAAAAATCTCGATTGTGTTTATCAAATTTTTTATTAAAAACTATAAAATTTTTATTTACAAAAAATATTTTCAACTAGAAGAAAAGTATTTCAAATAAGATCATTAAAATTAAGATCTCATGCAAATTTGACATCAAACAAATGATTATTTTAAAATATGCCACAAAAATTAGCTAAACAAAATTCAAATGTAATTCAAGCTTGAGAAGACTAATGATTTTGGAAAAATATTTCACTCATGTTTGTTAATAACGCTCTAGAGAAGCTAGAGACTTATTCATGCTCTTAGGAAAAAATAATACTGACTTTTAAAACGAACTCATGTACCTGGTATGAATTTTCAAAACTAATTTATCTACTATTAAACAAAAATATTATTTAAGACAATTTAATCTTATTAATTTCTAATGCTCTCCAAAATTTCTAGGCGATTATTTGATGAAATCTATTTTTCTAATTAAAACAGTGTTGACAGAGTTTTCATACATAGAAATATAATTAGTTTTTTGTTAGAAATTTATTATTACCTTACCTATCTTTAAATACCTTTATGATTTTGATTTTGATTTTGAATTTTGAAATTTTCTCTATGACTAAATAACGAAACCATGATTAAGTCATAAATTTTTGCTAAATATTGTCTTCAACTCAAATCAAATAAAATCAAAGAAAAGTTCACGCTTCTGAATTCTAAACAAACCAAAACTAGTTTTTTTTTATAAATTATTATCATTTGTTTGTTTAGAATCAGACTTATTTATACTAAAAAAATAAGAGAAAATAAATAAAAATATTTGTTTTTATTTTTTATGATAATAATTTATGAAGTTTGAATCAGTTTAGATTTTCTTACTGTATCAGTATAAAAATTTCCCACTAGATTAATTGACTAGCAGAAATCGATTCATTTATTTACTTGGAAAATATTTAAAAGCTGATTGTCATGGCAACAGGATGGTCGTCACAGCATTTCCGCGACAAAAAGACAAAAGAAAACAACATTGTCAACAAGATTCCAATAATGAATACATTTAATATACACTGATGATTTGACACGTGGTTCTGAGATAATTTATTTTACTGTATTTTGCGTAAAATTTTAATTATAAAAAAACTGACGTGAAGTTTCTACTTGATTCAATTCAAGTCTAAATAAAGTTCAATTTAAAAAGAAAATAAAAAAAATAACTCTTGATTTTTTTAACTTAATAAAATTTTCGTACATTATTGTTTAAAAGTTAAAGCTTTTAAAGTTAAATCTCCAACGCAAAAGAAATAAATGAAAAAGAGAAAATGTTTGTAGACACTATTCATTCGAAACTAAAGCAAATAATACACTTCAAGATATAGACTCTTCATCAATAATATAATGCATGATTATTTGCAACAAGGAAGTTAGATAAGATTCGGACTTAGTGAAACTCGAATCGTAAATTTAAGAAAGATGATATATCCAAGTCATATGGAAACGAAATAGAGATAAAGTGGATGAATGGATATAGTGTGTAGAAACAGAAGCAACAGACCAAGGAAATAATAAAAATAGAAACGTTATAAAACTTTTAGAGCAAATGCTTTACAAATGTTAAGAAACACACTAAAGGGAGATGAAGATCTTTCATGAGAGAAATTTAAAACTAATTTATTAGCAACTCTGAAACCCACTTGTGTTCAGAGAGGGCTAAAATCGGAACCAAAAAGTATTAGACTAACTTCAAATTTTGAAGACACAATAATGAAATTCCAAAAAATAGCAAACGAGATAATCTTTTCTCGAAGCATTGAACCCAAAGGTAAAGGCTGATTTAGAAATTCAGAATATTGAAACTTTGAATGAAGCTATTCGACATGCAAGAGTTTTTACATAATGAGTAAAAATTGTCAAATTTAAAAATTTCAAGGCTAATCAACAGGCTAGTGTTCTTGTCTAATAGACTGATTAATACTTCTTTTATTTAAATTGTATATAAAACACTAAATACTTTTAAAATAAAAAAGATGTTTTGACTAATTTAAAAATTAAACATTGAAAAATTCAAATCAAATCTTTTAAATTTTTTAACAAAATCTGTAAAAATTAACTTTACATTATTGTAAATAGAAAGCTTTAATGTAGTGAATTTCAACATTGATCTCTTGATCACAAAGCTATTTATCAATCTTGAGTAAAAAAATCAAAACGTTTTTTCACCAATATTAGATTTTGCCATTGGTTCTATTAAGTTTTCGCTATTCCTTGAATTATATCTTAAATTTTTTGAGTCATTTTTGAATAATTTGTTTTTTAAATGTTCAGGCGAATTATGATAGTAAAATGTCTTAAAAGAAAATGTTAACATTCTCTCTAGAATTCTGTGCTGAAATGCATATAAGCCATATTTTTCCAAAAAGTTATTCACATCATTAAAGTTATTAACTTCAAATTTAAACTTAAACAGTTTAAATATTGAAAAATAATAACTCTTGGCTAGTTTGATTAGTTCCTCTTTGGAAAAATAACATAGAAGAGTTGAACAGTAGTCAAAGTAAGGTAAAATAAAAGTTTTAAAAAACTGTATCTTAACAGAAGTTGAAAGATAGCAAAGTCTTTTAATACTAAATAATTTTTATTCACAACTAAAGAGATGATAGAAGCTTGTTTAGAAAATTTTAAATCTTGATCCATCTTAAAGCCCAAAAGACTTATTTATTTAACAATTTTTATATAATTACCACATAAATTGACCATTTCAGGATTTTTACTTGTTCTATTAGAGAAAATCATACAGAATGTTTTCGACCAATTTATATCTATCTTATTATAAAAACACCAATCATTTAAGCTATTAATAGACAAATAAAAATTTTCTAGTACACTCTCTAGATCTTTATCAGAGAAACAGATGGTTATGTCATCAGCAAACATTTTAATGTCAAATATTTTT
>PJRA01000498.1:134912-170617 GCA_016987375.1 Brachionus koreanus
CAAAAATTGATTGAATCAATGGCAAAAAGAGTTTTGGCTTGTTATAAGGCCAAAGGCGGACATTTCAAATATTAGATTTTAAAAATTTCTAAACTTTTCCAACTTACTGAAGAACCAACATATAGTTGTTTTTTTTTCATACTAAATTAATTGACTTTACTTGATTCATAAATCCCTTTTAAAGAAATTGATACTTAAATATTTTATGATAGATAAAAAATTTCATAAAATAGCGTTTAAAAACTAAGCACTTTGGTTTTTAATTCTTATTAAAAATAGATTAATTTTCAAAAAAATATATTTCATTTGTCTGCATAACTAACTTAAAATTAAAATCAACAAGCTGGCTTCAAATCTGAAATTCTAATGATTGTCTTTAAAAATCTATAGTAAAAAATGTACCTGAAAAAAAAACAAAATGCCCGATTTTCCAGGCAAAAATAGGAATCAAACCACGAATGATGATAAAAAACAATACCATCAAAATAGATTCGATTTAAAACCTTTTTTCCTCCATTTATTAAAAAAAAATGAAATATATAAAGTAATTCACAGACATAGTACTGAAAAAAAAACGGTCAATGTCACCAAATGTGTCATATATGTTTATTCAATAAACTAAACTAAAGTTAAATTTCAAAATTTTTATTAACACTCAAAGACCGGAGGGTTTTTTTACCTAACTTTTTTCAATCAAAATTAAATAATTTTGTAATATTTTTTATTTAAGATGTGATTGAAAATAAAATATAAAAAAAGATTAAATTTATAAATAAAAAACAATAACGAAAGTAAAAAAAGGAGTTAATCATACATGTAAATGGATAATCGGTAACAGCGACATCCTATATATATATAACATAAAAACATGCCGTTTACTTTAATTAAAGTAATTTAAAAAAAGTGTTTACTTTTTAAATAATTTTTTTTAGACTTTCAAAAATTTTATCATTTATTATAATTTAAAATCGGCATTTTTGAACTTTTTTCCACAATGACGACATGACGTTATTTCTATTGCGACAAATCGTAAAAATCGAACAAATACGTTAATATTGCTTAAGTTAAAAAGGATATTTTTTTTTCTTAATTTTATTTATTCACTTTTTTATTTACCTAAATAAAAAATTTGAAATAAAAAATCTTAAATTTATTATCAGTGCTTTTGTGTGGGATTTTGGCTTGCACGAATTTTGATTAAACGGATGAAGTTGAATAAAACATAAAAAATGTTCATAAAACATATAAAAAGAGAACTTCACATAAAGAAAATTTTATTTTCAAAATCTGTGAATAAAAACATAGATCAATTTTTAATTCCAGTGAATAAAACATAAAAAAAAATTACAATATTTTTTAAAATTTTACAAAAGAGTTACAAAAACATATTAAAATTTGTTTAAAAAAGGGTTCAAGTCAGTCTTTCTCATACCAGGGACCAGCTTTTCTTTTTTAGAACTAGATTTACTACTAAATTTTTTGTTTTTAATAAATCCAATCGATTTTTTTCCTCATTCGACAATTCTAAACAATTAAATATAAAAAATTATATTCTTAACTCAAAAAAATTATTAATGTTTTAGTCACTGTTTTAAAAAAATAAAAGATAGTATATGTTTTAGTAACTGAAAATAGAAATTATTTCAAATTTTATGTTTCAATTCTCTCTTTAGCAAAATTAAAAATAGTTTTTTTTGTTTATGTTTTATTTTTTTAGATTCACTTTTTTTATGTTTTTTTCAACTCCCTCCTGATTTAACAAATATCAAAATTAAAAATTTTCGCCCAACTTATTCGTTAGATCGAGGATTCTTTTATTAGACAATTTTTTTACTTCGAAAATTTGACGCATTAAAAATAATTTAATAACTTTTTTAATAAAAGAGATAATTTAGTTTTGTTAAATATTTAAAAACTAATATTTTCAAATTTTAAGAATTAATTTTTTTGTTTTACTCAAAGAGCAAAGCTACAGATATAATTTTTTGCATGAGAATTCTTGTTTTTATGAAAAAAATGAAAAAAAAAATTTGACCCCGACGTGACTCGAACACGCAACCTTCTGATCTGGAGTCAGACGCGCTACCAATTGCGCCACGAAGTCCCTACCGGAATTCTTGATTTAAAATGAATAAATGAATAAATTTCTAATTGAACAAAACAAAATGAAAAAATTCGATAATACTTTTTGTAAAGGCTTGCGCTTCTTCAAAATTTTATTCTAGCTGTGTAGTGTTAAAAACTTTATATTTTTAATTAAAAAAAAATTAATTTTTTTCAGAATTAAATAGATCATTTAATAAAATGTATTTTGAAGGGACTTCGTGGCGCAATTGGTAGCGCGTCTGACTCCAGATCAGAAGGTTGCGTGTTCGAGTCACGTCGGGGTCAAATTTTTTTTTTCATTTTAGGCACAATAACATAGAAAAAATTCTCAGAAATCTATCTATAGAATTATTGAGTTTCAAAAAAAATTTAAGAAACAAAGTCATAGAAAAATTAAACTTATAATTTTTTTTTTGTAGTAGGTTTAGTAGGCTTATAAGAAGGTTTTTGTGTCATTATTATCGATTAATACTTTGTTTATTTAATTTTTATTAAAAATAATTATTACAAATTTAAAGATAAAAAATTGCAAAAACATTAAAAAATTTAAATTAAATTTTTTGAATTTTTTTCAAAATCTTTTAAAATCAAATTGATATTATTGAAGCCACTTATATTCAAATTGTCATTGTCAACTGTAAACGTTGTGCTTTAAGCTATAATTTTTTTAATTAAAAGTCATTTTTATTTTTCTACAATTACTCCTTTGATTAGTGCGATGAGGATTAAATACATGTAAAAAACAAACAAAACATAAATAAAAATTTTGAATATTAACTTAAATAGTGAATAAAAATATAAACTTGAAAATTACTATACAATTTTGTTACTAAACCATAAAATATATTTCCAAGTATTCATTTAGTAGAAAGTTGTTTTATTGATGGCATTGACTTTCCGGGTATTAAAACTAAACGATTTATAAGCAAAAGTAAATAAAAATATTTGAAAAAAGAGCCTAAAAATATTTGAATTTTGAAAAAAAAAGAAATCCAAAATCATCTTAGATCATAAAGTTTACATTAACAATTTAAATAGTGAGGAAAAAGTTAAGTTCTTAGGCGAAATGCTAGACTCAAAACTTACATTTTATTAAATGATATATTACAAGTAATTCAAAATTCAGCTGTCCGATTTTTCTTGAATCTAAAATATGATACCCCCTCCAACAAAATGAATCACGAGGCCTTTAACAAACTTAAACTACTAACAGTTTCGAATCGACTTTTTGAGTTGAGTGAGAGATGTGTCTGGGCCGTATTGAGTCATTCTATTCCATTGGTTGTCAGACTGGTGGAAGAGTATATAAGGGAGGTTTAAGGTTGTTATAAAGAAGGTGCCTGTGTTTTGTTGACAAAAATTCTAAATTTTCGGAAATTGATGTTCTATTGTATTAAGAAATGCAAACAAATCAAAATTTCCTAATAATTTCTTAATTAGTTAATTATTTCTGTTTTATTTTTATTAAATTTTGTGCGATTCTGATAAAATTATGATGCAACAATTAATTTTGTTGATAAAAAATAATAAGTAGAAAAAAAAACTCAATAAATACATGTTTAATTATATTTTATTATATTTGTGGTAAAAAATTCTATTTTGGTTAATTTTTTTACTTTTTTATGGTATCAAAATACTAAGGCTCAATTTTTATTAATGATTTAATACATCAATACCAAAGATTTGATATTTTAAAAACCCAGGCCTAATTTTAGGAAAAGGTTTAAAATTTTTACTAGTTTCACATAATGCAATAAAAAATTTGGACTTCGTGGTCCGAATTATTATCATCAGCAGGCCTAGTAGGGAACATTTTGGTTTCGTAATCTAATAGACGATGTTTCGGCGACTCTAAGACTCCTAGATTTTTCTTCCGTTTATTGATCTTTAAAGAAAATTTTTTAAAAAAATAAAAATTTAGAAAAATAGAAGAAAAATGATGTAAATTTTGTACTCTAAATATCAAAAAATTTGTCTTTTTCCTTTTAACATTCTATGGGTCTATATAGTGCCAAATCGTATAAATTAAGAGATAGATTGAATAATAACAAGATATTATTTCGTTTTCTTTTTCTATATATTCTAATATAAAAAGTAACATTAAGAATGGCGAAAGAAGTTTTATTACTCCAAGCGTTTTAAAAAATCAATAAATAATATAAATAAAAAAAAAAAAAAAAAAATTTTTTTGGAGCAGTAAATTTCGAAAAAGAAATTATTTTACTGATTTTTAATCACGAGAACAAAATAAAAAAGGTTTTTAAGATTATTAGCAGACTTGCTTATAACTCTTAATGACTTAGAAAATTTTTTTTTAAATATTTTTTCAAAACTCAATTACTCAATTAATAAAAATAAAATTTTCAACCTATTAAGTAATTTAAATAGTCATAAAAAAAGAGGGAGGATAGTCTTACATGAAAAAAAAAACTTACGTAATTTTACCGTTTTTTTTTTCATGTTTAAAAAATTAAAATTATTTTTTATTAATTTTTTTAAAAAAACGAAAAAACTGGTAATTTTTTGGCCCTATTTGGTTTAGTTGTTGCTCGGTAAAACGAGAAACCCTATCTGGTTTCAAGAAAAATTTTTCTTGTGAAACTTCCCTACATGAGCTAATTTCTGATTTAAACGAAATTCAAGATAAAAGATCAATAGCTATTTTGCATTTTATCCATTTAAAAAAATAAAGTTTGATAATTTGGATACTGATCTATTACTTGCAAACCTGTTTCATTATGGTTTTATAATACCTGTTTGAACCTAATTAGGAATTTTTTTTTAATCGAAGTCAAATTCTAAAAATAGGAATATATGGATCAGGATTTGAGAAAATCAAGTTAGGTGTACCACAAGTTTCTATTCTTGACTCGTTATTCTTCCTTATTTTTATAAATGACTAGACAATGTTCTTAATTAATCTTAAATCGAAATTATTTGCTAATGATGCAACAGTTTATTCTGATCACTTTAATTTTGAGGATTTAATTACAGGATTTCTCGAAATATTCGCCCACTTTTTGAATGGTGTTACTTTAATTGTATGTATATTTATTGACTTAAGACTTTTTGTAAAAAAATAAAACAATTAGTGCCACATTAGCAAAAATGTTATTTTTTCTTAATTTTTATTGTAAATTTAATTAATTTGGTGTCGATTAATAAAAAATAGTTACATTTTTTAATTTTAATGATTTTTTTTTATTATTAGTGGTTTTTTAATAAAATTGGGGTAAAAAATTAAAAATTTGTGGTAATCGAACTAAATTTCTCCTTTTTGTATGTTTATTACCAACAAACGAGTTAAAATACCAAAATGTCTTATGTGAAAATTCGTTTCGCAATATCAAATTTGTTGGGAACAGTATTCAAAGATATTTTTTTAAAAGTCAATAGAGTTTTTTTTTCTTATTTATAAAAAAGTCACTCTAAATTCAAAACTAGAAATTGGTCAATATGTAAGTGAAATTCGGAAGCTTATTAACTATTGACTCTTTTCTATTTTATTAAAAAACTTTTTCTTTTAAGGTTCGCGCGTAGCAAAACGACAGCGCTTTCATAATCGACAATTTTCGATAGCATATTCGTAATCTACCTAATCTATGAAAACCTAGGAAAACCTGTTTCTTTAGAAGTGGGAAAAAAAAAGATTTTTGACTTGAGGGTCTTGAAGTTTTTTAGATGATTTTTTTTAGAAATTGAACTATATTTTGACTTTTTTTTGGATTAATTAAGCTTTAAATAAAAAAAGTGAAACCTGAGATTTGTTAAGAATTTTGTCTTGTTTTATAATTTAAATAAAAAAGTTAGGGTCTTGGGTCAATCCTCCGACGAGAATCAAAAAAACTGGAAAAAAGCACAAAAAAATATGTTTTTTTGGTTTAAGGTGCAACTTAATTCCACTTAAAATACTTGAAAAATATACCATTTAATAGAGAATTTTGCGTTCTTTAAAAATATATATAGATATAGTAATTTTTGAACGAAAACTTATCTCATAAATTTCAAAAACCTAAACCACTGTTTTCAAAAACTATCAAACTTCAAGATCCTCTAGTCAAAAATGTTTTTCATAGATTAGGTAGATTACGAATCTGCTATCGAAAATTGTCGATTAAGATAGTGCTGTCATTTTGCTACAAGCGAACCTTATCTCCCAGTGAAAGTTCAATTTTTCAAAACATTTATCCTTTCTTATACAATGATAATTAAATTTTTTTATTTAAAAAATTCTATTATATTATATATTTTTCTTACTTTTATATTATCAATTATTTATAATTTTGTTTTTATATTCTTTTATTTTTTTTCTTAATTCTTAAAGTGGGTTCCATATTTGTTAAAGTTCTTTTAAAGTGGGTAATATCGGTTTGTAAATTTTTTATTCAATACATTTAATCAAGCCAAAGTGATAATTTTATCTGAAAATTTATTTTTAAGAATTTCTTAAATTTTTTGCTAAATTTTTGCAAAACAAAAAAATTCACATCAGACGATGTTTGGTTTTAAATTTAAATTATTTGTAGGAAGTGATTAATAGAAATGATGGATATAAGATTTATTCACTGCCGTTACAAGGCTCAATATTACAATGAAGTGTATTGTCTTTTAAAAGTCTAGTAAACAGGTGTTTAGAAAATCAAGGAAAATTATTTTTAGAACATTTTATAAAAATCTATTTTGACCTTGTTGGGTTTAAAAAAAAAATAATTTAAAAACTAACTTTGAAAATAAAAGCATTTTAATATTAAAACCAAATAAATTCTGTAAAAAAAAACACTGTCGTCGAAATAACTAAACAAATAAATTTTGTTAATGTAACTTAAATAGCGCATTTAAAACAAAACACTTTTTCCTGTCTTAAAACTAAGTTACCTTTGAAAATTTTTCTTAATTTGTCTATACAGACAAAAACAATTTAGTTTAGGGAAAATAAAAATTTGTTTAGAAGCAATTTACAATTTTTTCAAAAACTAGAAAATTTTCAGCCTCATTTACCTTCAAATACATTTTAAAACAAAAAAAGGTATGAAATTCTAAAAATTAAATGTCTAAAAATTCAATTAAGATTTTATTAATAAAAATATTCTAAATAAAAACAATTTGAAAAAATTGTTTACGTTTATAATTGATTATTTACTAAAAAAAAAAGGTCAATTTAGAAAAAAATTATCAATCAGGCAAATAAAATAGATAAAAATTATAAAACGAAAAAAATTTTTGTATATGAATATGCGTTGTTGTTTTATTTTAAATTTTCAATATTAAACTTTGGGAATATCACTGGTTGCTACTTGGCGATAGATTACATTATTGTTAGTTGTTGAATTTTGCTTCTTAATAGCAATTTTTCTAAATATCACAGCCAGCGCAACTACGACAACAAGTGCAGCAATAGTTACCACAGGAACAAAAATGTACAGCAGATTAAAGCCTTTATTTACTGTTGGACTTTGGTCTTCTGTTTGAACATTTTGATTAACAACTTTCTCTAATATGGTCTTTTTTGAAGACGAAACGGCGGCCTCTTTATAAAAGTCGTAGTTTGACATAAACTCTTCATAATCAAAGTCGTCTGTATAGTCTTCTTCAATAGAATCAAATATATCATTTTCTTTTTTTTCAATAACTGGTGTTGTCAAGTAATCCATAAACTCTTGAACAACTTTTTCATGTTTGTCTTCTGAAGGCGTTTGCGACTTTAATTCTTCGTTTGCCTGACTAATAGAGTTCTCAAAAGTTTGATTAATTTGAGCACTGGTTGACTCTTTTTCTATAAACAAAGCTTCGGTTGGATTGATATTTGTTTTGTGTTGGTAAATGTAGTCATCTATAAGATCTTTGTTTTGTTTAACTTCATCAAATTCTGCTATGGTGTCATTATATTCCGGATAATCGTCAATATAAAAATACTGTGATCTGACTAACGATAGACTGATAAGAAAAATAGCAAATTTCATTTTTAAACTCATTGCCATTCTAAACTTTTAAAATTAATAATTTTTTTTTGTAAAAATTAAATTATTTATTTATTTTCTTTCGATATGAATAATTGAGATAATTGCGAAATTTTGAAAAAATTTCGCAATCGAATTGTAGGCTGAATATTTTTTTACTAAATTAGGAACAACTAATAAAAGTAAGAAAATAATGAATGAAATAAAAAATATCCACAGAACTCGGTGAATTTATTTGTTTAAAAAGGTTGCTAAAAGTTTATTTTAGAGACAAGAACTGCGTCACTTTTGAAAAAACTTTGTATGCATGTTTTATTAATCGTTTTGAACAAAAATGATATATTATCTGAGCCTTAAATCTTAATCAAAAGCATCAATAAATAATATACGATTTAAATATTCTAAAAAAGAACAACCCTCTTAACAGATTTTTTGAAACAATATTTTCAAAGTAAATAAAATTTAGAGTATGATTCATAAATTAAAAAAAAAAATTACACAATTTTGTATGAAAATAGTAAATTTAAATTTTTTTTAAACTTTATAAAATTTTAATCTAAATGTAAGCATGGCAACAACTGCCTTAAATTACTTTAAAAATAACATTCTAGACTTTCGTTGACTAGCAAACAACAATTTTGATTGTCTGATAATAGCTTAATTTGCCAAAAAGCTTAACAAACTAAAAATAAAATATTTTTGAAAAATTTAACTTTTTTCTTTTTAAATTCGAATAGTTATTTAGAAAATAAAATTGAATATTAAGATAATTTTTTTTTTATTATAGAAAATCATGCATCTAAATGAGACTTTAATGTTGAAATTTGATTTATTTAAATTTGCATTTTTTTTTTTTTAAAATCAAAAAGCCCACTTGACATTTTTTCGGAATGTACATTTATCTTTTAGCTTTTCAATTAACTTTATCTCAAATGATTATATAATATCTGTATGAGAATACTTTTATCTTATTTACTTTGATAAAAAAAAAATTTTAAATTTTAGTTATTTATTAACAAAATATTAACAATCACAAACTAAAAAAAAAAAAAATTTCTTTTTAATATAAAATCATTCATTCGGCTTGATTTACACTAATGTACTGAGTTTTGTCTTTAATTGTTGATTCATGACTTGGTTTGTTTTTTCTGGTTTTTAATCTAATAACTAGAAACACACCGACACTGATTACGACAAATAAAAATACAATTACTGTTACAATCAAAATGATTAAAGTGTTGTTTTTCATGGTCAAAGTAGCTGACTCACTTTCGAAGCTTGTTTTTGTTTTGTTAGTTGTTAGATTGAATTCAATTTTGTTGAAAATTAGATCAGTTGTTTTAGTGGTTGGTCTGCGAGTGCTTGTCTCTGTAGTAGGGATTGGTTCCGCATGATAATCGGGCCCGTAGTCCGAGTAGTATGACATGTCATAGTAGTAATCATCACTCGGAGGCTGTGGTATATCAAAATTATAGTTGAACTCGTTCGATAAGGCAGAATTTAATAAATAAAATAAAAAAATGACTAGGCTTTTTTTAAAACCCATTACGACTCTATTTCATCTAAACAGCATAAAGACTATCATATGATTTTATTTTTTTTTCTTAAAATTTAAAAAACAAAGCCTACGCAGAATTAAACAAGATTTTCTCTTTTTTTTTTTGAAAATTTTCTAAAATACCTTTTTATTTGTTATTTGATTGATTGGTATTTTAGTGGAATTTAGAGGGTTTTCTCTCGTTTCTTTTTTAATTTGATATAAACAAGAAAAACGAGCTAAGGTTCCATTGATTTTAAGGAAATTAATTTTTTTAAAAGCATATTCCAAAAAATAAAATATTCAAGGTCTTATGAAAAAAAAATTCATTTAGAAAAATTAAATTTTAAATGCTGTTGTGTTGTTTTGTTTGTATTTTTGAACATACTTAAATACCGGTCCCAATTGCCCAAAGTAGTTGCTTTTCTATTTGCACTATATAATTAAAAGAACAATTTAAATCTAATAAACCAAAGTCTTAATTATACGTTTAGTCTTAATAAAGCTGTAAATTTTTTCTAATTTTTTGTTTAATTTTTTTCAAAAATAAGAAAAAAATTTATCTAAATTTTGCTAAACAAATATTTCAGCTAATATACCTAAAAGGTTTATGTTTGAAAATAAAAAGAGAAAAAGAAATTAAAGTAGAAATAAAGCCTACTCTTTTCTATTTTATTCTTATTCATTTCTAAGTTTGAGAAATTTAATTTTTGTAAAATGGCCTAAAACTCAAGTGTGTACGCTAAATTAAGTCTAATTTTTCAAGGTTCAATAGTCAAAATTGCTTTGTGCATTGTTCCCACTATGATAAGATAAATTCATCAGGCACCTTATTCTGCCCTCGCTTAATTAAATCTAAATAATGCTTTTATCTATTTCGCTCTAAATAAAAAGTTAATCGCAATTGCTTGTAAAAATTTCTAGCCTACCGTGCCGCTATTGAGTGATAAAGATGCATGGCTCGAGCATGTTTTTTTTTCGATAAGAAAAAAATTCCGAACTAAAAGCTTTATAAATACTTTCTAAGAAGCCTTTCTTAGGCAGCACAGTTTACTTTAGGTAATAGTCAAACATGCTGTTCAATCAATGGATGTTTTCTATTTGAAAAAAAAAACTGGCTTTTAAATATTTATATTTATTTCATTACTTAGAAAAATAACATTTTTGTTGTTGTTGTTGTTGGTTTAGTCTAAAACGAAACAAGATTATAAAATTTAAAATTAAGAATTTTTTTTTTTTTTTAAATAGAAACAATTTTTTTATAATTATAAAATATAAAATTATACGATTGAGAGCATATCGAAATACAAAAGGAATAATTTAAATTTAAAAGCGGAAATTAATTTATGGTGTTTTTATTTTTACAAATGTACCATTACATTTAGATGCATGCTCGCCTTAAATCAAAATTAATTATCTTTTTAATCTAGGCATATTGATGTACCTTTTTGGTTATCAGTGGGCGGTATGTTGTAAAAGCGTATTCTTTTCTCATTACACTTAGAGCATTGCCATATATGAGCCAATTCAAGAGTCTCCACATACTCGTGTTCAATCTAGGCGAGCAAAAACACAAATTAAAGCACATTGTCTCAAAGTAAAAAAAAAAAGCAATACCGGAATATCCAGCTTTAGAATGCAGTTGAGTTTGGCCAAGATTTTGCGAAAATTCAAAGTATGCCCTGAGTCCTGTTTAAAAAATAAGTTAATCTTAGCAGAAAAAGCTGCTCTAACTTATTGAAAAATAAAGCCGGTTCAGTCTAACTTATCTTTTTTTTTCAAAATAATTAAATTAGATAAAATATGATGAGAAATAATTGCATTTAAATATTCTGATAAGTTAAAACAGCTTTAGGCTTCAGTTAATTTACAAAATCTCCGATTGCTAGTCCGAGGAATGCGTGTATCATTTCATGCTTGAATTTAGAAACAATAAAAATTAATTAATTTATTAAAGCTAATCTAAATAGATTAATATGCATATATTACTAATAGTATTTGAATAAGATCAACTCGGCTCAATTTGTTTAGCAAATTGACCGCCAAACGAATCAAAACACCCATTGACTGGTCCGGACCTTTGTCCAAAATAGTCGAAGCCGCAGTTCTAAATAAAAATAAAAAATAAATAAATAAAATTTTAATACAAATACATATTTTTCTTATCTCTTTTATTTATTTAAACTCACATTTATTAAATAAGCAGATTTTTTTTTGTTAACTTCTTTAAAAGCTCTTTACTATGCAATTTAAAATCAATTTATCAATTAATTGTTGATTGACTGAGAATAATAAAGAAAAAAGTCGATTCCTTTAATAAACAAATGCTTGTTGAGTACTTAAAATGGTGTGTTAAAGTACTTGAAAATGTGTTAAATTAAAAGGTTCTTGTTTGATAAGTTGACCTAAATTTCAATGACTAATTTAAAACCAGACTTATTTAGTTAATATTTTGAAAAAAAAATTCAATACCATTTAACTGTCTTTTAAATAGTGCCAAGCTTTTAACATAAAAATAAAAAGCTAAAATTTCGGAAGAAAAAATTTTTAATTTTTCAATCTATTTTAAGACATGTTTTATCAGATTAAATTTCACTTACCTAGAAAGAAGCCTGTTTTCTTTTTTATTTTTAAATGCGGTTCTATCTAAATTCAAAATATCAATCAAAAGAGTTCAAATTGAATTCATCAATCGTCAAGTCTTAAACTAGCGTGAGCAGTTATTTTAAAAAGTAGAAAAATTAGGTTTATAATCTGTTTATATTTAAGGTTATTTTTTATTATTTGATTGTGAACTGATAAGTTTTATTATTCAAATATTTTATTTTATGAGTTTATAAATAACTCGTTAATTTTCATAGACTAATTAACAAAGCTATTTAAATGGTCTATTATTTTTTGTTCTGACCTTTTTTGATTTTTATGCTCAATTAAATTGAAAAATTTTAATATTTAAATTTTTTTTTATTTTTGAAAGACTTTTAAAATCAAAGATTTTTTGTATTTAGATAAATTTAAATAAGACCGATTTTGCTTAAAATTTGATTAGAAAATTAAAATAAAATATGATATAGCTTTCACCTAAATATTATTGTAAAAATTACTTTTATTTTTAAAAAGCTACCCCAATTTAAAAAAAATCTTGTCTCATACAAATATTATGATATAATTATTTTTTTAATTCGATATTTTAAAATAAAATAATCACTAATTTTCTATACAAATTATTTAAAAGTATGAAAACAAAAACCTAATAAAAATTTAAATTATTTTGCAGCTACTTTTTTTGAAAAATAAAAATATTTTTTTTCTTCTAGTTAAAATACTCTTTGAGATATTTTTATTTTATTTAGGTGTTGTTCTATTTTTAAATTGGCTAAACTTTTACAATTTTTGGAAATTTTTGACTACGTCTTTTTATTTTATTCAATTTTTAGATTCTTCAATTGAAACTTTCATTCAATTGATTCTTTATTTGTAAAAGTTTACCCAAATGATTTATATGAAATAAATCAAAATACAAAAATCGAATTAAACACATATCAATTTTGGCAGAAAATGGTCTTTTTGAATGTATAAAAATAATTGAATACTTGACTTTAGACTTCTTGTCTACTTAGTAAACAAATTTAACAAACATATTATGAGAAACGGTTTATTAATTCATAGGTCATTTTTTTTAACCAAAAGCATTTATTTCTAAACCTTTTAGTTTTTTTTTTATTTGAACTTGAATTTTTTAAACCAGTCTTAAAGAGAAATTTTAGAATATTTTTATTTTTGTTTTTGCTGATTAATTCAGTTTTGTGAAATTTAATGCAATAGAACATAATATGTTGAAATAAACAATAGTGAATACTGAGAAACTGCTTAAACGGTTTTTCAGACGGATCATTATTTGTGATCTTTCTTTTTGAAAATAATGATCAAAGAAATCTATGGTTAAATCCATCTCAACCAGTTCAGCTGGTCCTCAAAAGTATACGCTTAAAAAGGTGATGATGCTTCTAAAGCTAGGCTTGTTTTTTCAAGATAAAGCTAGACCTCATACGGCAAGGAAATCAATGAACAACATAGAAGAGATGGAAGAAATTGAACTTATTCCTCATCCAACATAAACTTTATTTCATCAAATGAAAAAAATTTATACATTCTTTTTTCTATTGGAAACAAGAAAACAAAATCAAATGTTTTTGGTTACTTGTATTTGATGAAATACGGTAAGGTTCGCGCGTAGCAAAACTACCGCACTATCTGAATTTGCATAAACTGACTTTAAAAAATTAATCTGCATAGTTGAAAACCTAGAAAATCCATTTTTTAAGGTGTGGTCAAAAAAAAAATTTTTGGACATCACCTCCTTAAAGATTTGAAAAAAAACAAAAGTTGCTTGTCTTTTAGTCAAAATATCTCAGATATTCATAGTCATAGCTCATTAAATATGCACCAAATCTGAAAGCTCATAATCTCTCCTACAAAATGGTATATTTTTTTTCTATTTTTTTTTAACAATTTACTATGATTTTTGACAAAAGATGGTAAAAACATAGACTTTTTCTAGTTATTTTGGATCTTGTCCGAGGTCCGAGGTGAACCCCCCAACCCCTCTTTTTTTTTTACAGATTCTAAAACTAGAGGAAATTCTGAACAAAATGTTGGGACCACTTTTTTTATTTTTTTTAATTTTAAGCAAAAAAAAATTGCTAAAAATAAGTGTAAAATCAAAAAAAAAAGAATTAAATTGTTTTATTTTGATAAAATTTTTCAAGTGTATGAACAAATTAAAACTTAATTTTCTTCTTGAAATTTGAAATTATTTTTATAAATTTTCTTGAATAAATTTTGAGATGCCTAAAAAAACTGACCGAGTTGCCAAACTTTTATCGAAATTACTTTTACACCGTATTTTTGTCCCAAAATTTAAATTTTGATTGTTTTCTTTTCTTGAATTCTTTTCAATCGATTTAATTGAATTTTGGATGGAATTATTTTCAAAATTCGATAAAAAAGTTGGTTTCAGACCATCCAGCTTTTAAATCTCTCAATAAATTATGGGACAAAAATACGGTGTAAAAGTAATTTGGATAAAAGTTCTTTTGGCTCTAATAGTCGTGAATGGCACAAGATAGGTATCGAACTACTCTCTGATTGATGGCTAATAAACATAGATCATAATAATTAATTTTTTATTGATAAATTTTAAAAAAGTACGAAAAAAAAGCTAAATTATTTAGACTGACCCTAATAATTTTACCCAACTAAAGTATTGTGCGTGCATAAAATTTTTTTTAGAAATTTTCAGTTATAAAATATTAATTTTTATATTATAAATATCTTTTTTCATAAATGAAATTTGTTTTTTTAGCTAATTTTAGACTATTTTGTTGCAATGTGAAATTTTGAAAAATGATATAATTTTTTTTCTAATAGTGCAAAAATGGCTCAGTAAACAGTATTCAATAAAATCATTTTAAAAAAATTGTACTGTAATCATTTTTGCACAATCAGAGTTGTTTAAAAGTCCAAAATAAAGTACAATTCCAGCTTTTTCAAAAATTTATATCGATTCCAGCTTCTTCAGGACCAGATTAAAGGTTACATCAACCGATCACATTGTTCAAGATTAACAGACAAAAACCTAGAAGACAACTTTAATGGTTAGTAATATGGATCTAATCAGGACTAAATTAAAAAAAATTTTTTTCATTGTAAGTAAAAGAGAATCTTTATAAATAAAAATTCTCTTTTGGGCTGTAAGTTTTTTACTAAAATTTGTTGAATAAAAATTAAAAAATAAAATTTAAAAACACTTACGATCTGAGACGAGTGGACCATTCTAGTCGAACATTTTTGAGTATTTGACGAAAAAAAGTGTCTGAAAAAAGATCAAATACGTCCTGGGTGAAATTTTCAATTGAACATTTCTCTTTTTCTGCAACTAAAAGCGCAACATTTTGCCTAAAACTTTCCAATTTAGTCTGTGTATTAAAAATTTCTTTTAAAGTTTCATCTATGTAATTAAAAATCGCATTTCTTAACAAAACAACATTGTCATCAGAATTAGTTTTTTTGACGCTTGGACCAATATCATTGTTTAACTCATCATCACTTTGGTTAGTTTGGTCAAGACAGAACAAACTCATTGATCTAGTATCCTCAGCCGAACAATTTAAATCATTTAGCCATTTTTCTAATTTTATGTCAGACAAATTTGTTGTCTCTACGTTGTTATTCACGTCCACATTGCACTTATCTGAAAGTCTTGATGCTTTTCGTCTCCTAAAAGGAGCATTGACCAAATTTTGCACAAAACCCCCATTTTCAACCAAGGTTTCGTTTTTGACAATGGACCCATCAAATTTGTCTGAATAACAATCGCAAAGAAGATCATATTCTTGATCAACTATTGTAGAGCTGAGTACTTCATCTTTAGAATCTATGAACACATTTTCTGAAATAGATTGAACAAGTTGATTGGCCACTTTTGACAATACAGCATAATCGGCCGATATATCGTTTGTATCTGTCTGATGAGAACACTTTATTGTTTCGTATTGGACATCACTGCTTGATCTATTCACTGGTTCAATTAGAACCGACTCGTCCAAATTGTATGACATAAATTTATAGTTTATTCTGGTGAAACAATTTTTTGATTTTTTATTTTCAGTTATGAGACAATAATTGTAGACAAGTGGCTTGGTGGTTTTATTTGCAACTCTTATGTCCAGACGAGTCAAATTGGATATTTTTTTCAATAAATTTTTTAAGCTTGTTTCCATTTTAGAAATAATTTTATCCTAAAAAATTGAAAAAAAAATTAAAAAAAAAAAAAACTTAAATGGCCTTACTTGTTCTTTAAAATCAAAATTTATTCGATTTAATTCAATGTTTACAAAAGCCAAGGCCATTTCGAACTTATTAAATAATTAAAATATTAAAACTTTAAAAATTTTTAGTCTCACAATCAAATATTTTAAAATAATGACCAAATTTTCTTTGCTAAGAATTCTTTTATTCAACTTAATGGTCCATAAAAGTTGTCCATCACAGCTCTCTTCCAGATCGAATTCACTTGAAAAACTGAAAAAAATTCAAATTTAAATTTTTTAATTTACAAAATTAATTGAATAATACTTAGAACTGCTGTCAGTCCATCGACAGACTATGCCCCTAAGAGCCTCGTTAAAAAGGCGTTTATTTAAATTGGAAAAATTGTTAAAAATTTTTTTAACTGGATCACGTGTAAAAATAACATTCAAGCACTTTTCAATTTGTCTTTGGTCAGCTTGGTTTAGAAATGAATGTAGTGAATCTAAAAGAGGCAAATGATCATAGTCAAAATGAGTTTGATGATTCTCTTGGTCTATTGGAACTAGTTTGTAGCTTGGCGAGTCTAAACAAGTATGCCATGAATTTGAGCATGTTGAGTGCTCGCTGTTATTCAAAATTCTTAGATAAAAAGTCAAATGGCTGAGAATGTTCTCTTTGTAATTTGAATAAGAACTTGACTGGTTCGAGTCTAAGTCTATTTGATTCTTTTCTCGATAAGTCTTAAAAAGATCAACTTGGAGACCAGAGTCGTGTGTTTCTTTAGTCTTATCGGCTCGTTTCAGCTTGCCGTTGATTGAACGGAATTTACATCGGATTTCACAGCTGCAAATTAACCTTGGACTGTAATAGAATGCATACTTGGTGTTGTCAGACACATCAAATGATTTCTCAATTGTCAAAGACTTTATTCAAAATATTTTCTAATCTAATCAAAAATGCGAAATTAAAGGCTTACCATTATATTAATTAATTTATCCTAAAATTTTGAATATTTGAAGTTGAATAAAAAGCTTATTGTAAAGACCTCGATGAATTATTATTTTTTTTCAAATTTCAAATTTTATTTCATCTTTTGCTTAACTGAACATATTGTCAAAATTTTAGATTTTTTTCACATCCACTCATTTGAAAATTCAAATTAAAAATGTTTGTTATTTAAAATTTATTTTTGAATATTTTTTTTATTGAAAATTTAAAATTATTTAAATTTAAAAAATTCTTCCTATTTTATACTTTTAATTCATGATTTCAATTAACAATACTCAAAAATTTTGATTAAATCGAAATCGAAAACCCCATTTGAAAAAAAAAGGATTAGAAATAAATTATTTTGGCATCCACATTCTCAAAATAAAATTTGACGTTTTAAATGCTTACAGATTCAAAGCCTATGAACCAATAAAATAAATTTGAAAAGTTTCTAAAAAGCCTAGTAATTTTTTGTTAAATGTGTTTTGTTTTAAAAAAAAAACCAAGTACTTAATTTACTTGGAAATTTTAATTTAGTTTTAATCTATTTTGAAATATAAACTTTCAAAATGAAATAAAGATTTAAAAAATAAAATCAAAATTAAAAGAACATTTTTCGAAAATTTATTTAAAAAAATATTTTTAATAACGGGTGTTCAAAAAGTAATGACCGTATTTTTAAAATAAAAAAAAATAATGTTCCGCTAATTAAAAGACTATGAAATTTTATACGAATGTTACTTAGCCTCTAATGTAAAAGAATAAATTTTTATTTTATTTGAATGTTGTTAATTTTTTGAATTAGGCCAATGACATTACTTAAGACCTTTTCGTAAAAATGTCCTCGGCACAATACATTCTAGAAAATTAAGTTTTATATATCATCTTATAGAGAATTTAACAAGAATTTTAAATATGTATAAATTATTTTTAAACAATGATCCATTCAAAAGTTATGATAAAAAAACACTGAATTTTGACATTTATTTTAATTTGCTAAAAATTCGAGTGTTTTAACATGTTCGATCATAACTTTTGAATAAAATAAGATGATTGCTTCAAATTTCGTACATGAAAACTCAATTGCCCGAAAATTAATTAAAAAAAATTAAAATCATATATTTCTTATATTATAAGTAAGTATGAACTTTTTAATATGATGTTTTTGGTAATGTTTACAGAAAAATAAACATTTTTTTTGACCCTATATTAATTGATTAGTATAATAAATATTTTCATCAGTATTTAAAATATTATTTAAAATACTAGTCAATTATTTAAAATTAATCAGGACACCTTTCTCCGTTTATTTTTATTTAATAATGCTTTTTTTGAAGTATTTTTCTTACATTATCCACGTTCATTGAGCAGGACATTCTGCTTCATCTTTCATCTCAACTTTATCATCCGAGACATACTCTGGAATACTTGATGCCATTAGAAATCTTTTTAATTGCAAATTTTGTTTTAGAAAATTGAATAGTAATGGTTGTTTTTATGCTGGTAGTGTTTCAATTCTTTGTACAATTTATTATTGACATTATAAATTCAAAAAGTCTTCTTTTTTTTTATCTTTTAAAAATCATTATCATTGAAATCCTTTTCTTTAGCTTGATTTATTTATCAAAAAATGCTTCGAGCAATAGCATCTGGAACGAATGACATCAACTTGGGACTTAAAGCAAAGACTTTGGTCAAACTTTATACCAAGAAAGATTGGGGAATCATTGTAAGTTATTTGTTTGCCGAATAGTTTCAAGTTTGGAGGTTGATTCTTTTAGGAGTTACCAGAGAAGATTATGTGACTGCATTTGTCAGGCGACATTTCTGGAACAATGTCTGTATTTTTTTTAAATATTTATTAAATATGTTATTAATGTCTCTTTATTTTTTGAAAATGAAGAATGTAAAATCCTGATTGGTACTAGTATATTACTGATACAGTTAATTACAATACCAATCATCTCAATTAAATACTGATCGAACGCTATGAATTACTGATCAATATAAATATATTTAAAATACTGATCATTTAAATTTAAGCCAGATTTTTTGGATTTTGATTATTAAAAGTTTTTTTTTTTGTGTAGAAACTCTATCAGTCTATGTAGTATAATAAAAATAATAGTTAATATTCTACGGTCAATTACGGATTTTCTTTTTTGTTTGTAACTGTTTAAAAATATTTTTAGCGCTTGTCCAAGCTAAATTAAGATCGATGTTATACGAAACAAATTTCTTGAATTGATTTTAAATGGGTTAATAAAACTTAATATCAAATAGAATAAGAATTTTTGAAGTAAAATTTAATAAAAAAGGCTAAATCTATTGTAAATTTTTTTTTTACTAAAAATATGAAATCTAATGCATTATTAGATCTATTTTAATTATTGATAAAATTTCATCATTTTTCTATAAAACATTATTTTTCCATTATTAACATTCTTAAAAATGCTTTAAAAATATTTTTTTATCTTATTGAACCTATGCCAATCAGGCCAATGGTGAAAAAATCTTTGAATTATTTATTATACAAGACTGTTGAATAGCTTTGTGATTAAGAGATCAATTTTGAAGTTTTTCTATATTAAATGATATCATTTTTATTTTTACAAATTTTGAAAAAAAAATTTTAATTAATAAAAAATGAAATCGTTCAATATTTAATTTTTTAAGAAAAAATTTTTTTTTAATATCTTTAAATTTATTTTTTTTTATAAAATTAAATAAATGAAGAGTTGGCCGGTATGAAATGGGCACTGGCTCTTTGATTAACCTTGAAATTTTAAACTGAATATATTTTAATCCTATGATATCTGTTTTGTTATAGACCTTTAAACAAATAAAAATTTAAGATTCAATTTTGGTATGGTTCATTTCTTTTTCGTTTTTTAAAATGCTGGAAATTTTTGATTTTAAAACTTTAAGTCATATCATATGTTAAAATAAACACAATTGAATCTTCTATTTCGCACAATGACTCATTTTCTTTCAAAGACGGTATTTCTCTTGCTAACCGAGACCACTTTTAAAAAGGGAATCGTGAGTTTTTTGGCTCCTAAAGCCGTAAACGGTTCAAGAGAGAAGAAAATTCTGTGATAGATGATTAGAGACTTTAGAGTATAATGGTTTATATTTTGAAGATTAGCAAACTATTGCTTTTTCATTGATAAATTAAAACATTTTTTAAATAATTTATTATTAATTTTCATCAAAAATTGTCTCAACAGAGAGAAATGTTATATTCAAATTAAAAAACAAAAATATTATATGTCACATTATAGATAGTAAAAAAATAATATTCATTATATCTTTTGACCTAGAAAAATTCCATAAGCTCAGTTACTACACTCAGTTATCGGTGATTTTAATTAGTCATAAGATATCATGTTAAATGTGATACGGTTAAAAATTAGTAATTTTTTTTTAAACATCTCAGTAGCCATTGATTTGAAAATTTATTTAAATAATTGAATACGACTTTGTCATATTAAATTAAACCATTTTAAATGAACAACATTTTAAAAATATTTATTTCAATTTTTTCAGACAAAAAAAAACGAAAAATCAGCTATTTCTATTTTCAACTTTTTCTCTATTCAATTTTTCACGATATATTAAAAGTGCATTTTTTAGTCTTATAAGATCACTAGAGTCATTTAAATAAACCATGCCAGCTGAAGTATGCTTGCGGCAAACTTAATTTAAAAAAAAATAATTTAATTTAATTGTTTTTTGTTAAATTTTACAGGAATTAGCCAAAACTTGATGACTATTTCGTCTTACAATTTGGTGACTATCATGATCTGTTATGTCAAACAATTTAGCCCTAAATTTAAATAAAATATTAATTGTAAAAGTTAACTTAAGTGTTTAAATTACAAGTTTAGTAATTCATATGGCCCTCTTAGATTAATTGAGCTGGAAGCACCACTGCTTATCAAAAGTCCTTTAGATTTTGTGTTGAAAGTGAGACATCTTCCGGCCATTATGAAATCTCTTCTTTCGGTTGAGCTCGAAATAGAGGGTGAATAACAAAGCTCAAAGTGAAGCGATAAAGAATTTACAGCCTTTTTTTAAAGTCTTATTTTAAAAAAAATAAAAAATTTTATGCCCCTCACATTATTCAATGGTCTTATTAGATGTTTATCGGTAAGACCACATTCTATTCCTGACTTTATGGTGATTATATCCGCATTGAAGTTGTTGTTGCACAGATACTTAAAAATTTCATGTGTTAATTTTTTTTTGTTTTAAATATTTATTTACCAGCAGAGCTTGGCTATCAAGAGGTTCCAATGCAATTATGTCAAAGGCCAACACTTCTTTGCTTTTCTTTTAACAATAAAAATAAAAATTATTATTGAATTTGTTTTTTTTTACCAAATGATGAAGATAAGTGTTAATATCACTAGGTTTAATTTTTATATTTATTCTAGAAAAGATGTTTATTTTTCTTGAAAAAGTGTCCAGTCTGTTGGCAATTTTTTGCGGAATCTTGTAGCTTTTAGGAGCAGGCACAATCACCTGTGGTTTATTGTCCTTCTTTTTCTGCTCCTTCGTTCTCGGCACTGTAGCCGGAAACTCAAAATCAACTGACAATCCCAATTCATTGTATCCTACTAAATTCTTAAGACAAATTAATCTTTTCTACACGAAAAGCCAGCTTACACTTTATTGCATTCTCAACTAGTTTATCTATTAAATTATCACTTAGATTAGTCACATTTAAATTCAAATCTGCAAAAGTAGTCATTTTTTATTTTAAAAAAAAATGAAAATTTTTTTCAAATTTATTCAAAAATTAATTTTATAAAATTTTTAAAAAATATAATCGTTTGACTAAAAGAAGTTAACATTTAACCAGATTTTTCTTCGGGTTTTGCTGCTTCATTATCGTCTAAAATAATGTCTTCTGGGTCAGGAGGACTAGGCATAAATTGTTGATCAGGACAAATTTGTTCAAATATTCTCCTTGCTTCTTTGACATGATGGTCAAAATCAAGACAAACTTTGCCGCCTGATACTATGTGAAGATTTGTCGGTTTTGACTCATTCTCATTCATTTCCTTAACCAAACTCTCTGAATCAACATGAGAAAAAAAATATGAAAACAAAATATTTGGCTTTTCATTTTCTGTTTCAGACGCAGTTCTGAACAAAAATTTAATAACTTGCTCAAAATTAGCTTTGCTTGTTTGTTTGGCTTTGTCTTCGCAAAATAAGTAAACTATGACTTAATAGAAAAATAAAAAATTAAAAAGTTAATTTAAATTGACAAGTGGATAATACAATATCCCTGAGGAGAACAATTTGACGCGTGGGATGTTTCTATCAAATAAATATTGGAATCTGAATCTGAAATTTTAGGCAAAAATAACAATGAAATCTAAGCAGTGAATGATTAGAAAAATAAATCTTTATAAGCTTGTATCAATTTTACATGATCTTGATTATCTTGGTTATTGTAGATGCTTTTATCTGTTATCAAAATGCATCGACATATTGTCTCAACGCTCTCGGGGTAAAGACTTAGTGGTGCATAGCTTGAGTCCAATATCAAATGTACGCACTCAAAGTCATCCTCTTTTTCCCGAATTTTTACTGATTTTATTCTAAAAAATTAATTAAGTGAACTCTATTTTTAAATCTTTTTTTCTAAATTTACAAATTAGACTCATTTATTGTTAATTGATCAATAGTTAGGTCAAGATAATAGATGGCACCAAACACAGCTGCCATTCTGCAAAAACACTGACTTAATTCTCCAACACCATACATTGGAAACAAGAATGGACTATCTCCAAATCTGCCGACTGAACTCAAAAATTTCCTAGTCTCATCTAATCCCTTACAATCAAATTATAAATTAAGACTGAATTTAAAAAAAAAAAAAAATTTTTTAATTTTACTTTCAATGCTGAATCGGATTGATTGGGACACATTGCCACCGCGTTTATAAGAATATGACTGATTGTTTTAGGAAAATTTTTGCTTTTAATTAACTCCTCAAAGCTAAAATTTTGTGATTCTAGATCAATTAGCTGTTTATGATAGTCTTCTTTAAGACAAGCTTGAACAAACTGCATCATTACTCTTTTCTCAAGCATGCCTAGTTTTGTTGATTTGAAAACCTCGGAACGGGAAGTCGGAACCTTAGTAGAATGATTAATTAATCAAATTGTTATTTTTTTTTAATAATAATTTTACTTTTTGCATTAAACCCTCACTGTCTATGGTTAAAATTTGAGAGACCATTTTGAATTCGCAGTATTTGGCAACGTCTGATGAGATTAAAAGCTCGACTAGTTCGCCTCGCGAATACAAAACGTTGGGCGACAAGTCAAGCAGAAATTTCCTTGACAAATTCAGCATTTTTTTTTCAACTCTTTGATTAAAACAGTCAAATTTAATTTAATCTTTAATTTGGTTAAGTTACTCAGGATCGCAAGAAGTATTCCATGTGTATTCTATTTCGGTGTAGTATTTTTTCAAGTTGTTATTGCACTTGTTCAAATCATTGGGAGGATCCGATTTCAGAACGTTGTGGGTCCAATCAATCAGACCTGAAAGGGTGTGGGAGGCAAACTCTCCGCCGTAAAATTGGTTCCTGGTTAGCAAAATATCATGATCAAATTTCATTAAAACTAATTTAGATTATTACCGGTCAATATGAAACACAGTCTTGCCGATTCTGGCCAAGGCAGCCGATAAAATTGACTCGGTTAGGCCAGTTCCAGCAATTATCACATCATATTTTTTTGGCAAATCACTCATATTTTTGTCATTTAGTATTAATTTAAAATTATGCAAAAAATAAATTTATATATTTACATTTATTTTAAAATTTTTCAAAATTTTATTAACTTTTTTGGAGTTTTTAAACCTTAGTTGAATTAGTGCGTCAATTTTTTTTTTTTTTCAACACATTAAAGTGTATTTTGATCTATTTTCTAAAGACTTAAATTACATAATTATCAGATTTGTATTTAATAGTATTTTGAGCTTTATTAAGATTATCAGGCGTCGTATAGATATGAAATTACACTTAAAATTTATTTTTCAATGAACATAAGAATAAATCTAGTCGATTTTAACAGGAATTAGGCACTTTATCTATATTTTGACATAAAAAAAAAAAGAAATTTATTTTTTTGTTAATTTTTTTTTCAATCAAATAAACAAAATTGTGCAGAAAATAAATAAACCGTAAATTAATTGAGAAGCTTTTTTTTTTCGATACATTTAATTTAAAATAAAATTTTATAAAATTGTGTTTTGTTGCAAGTTAGTTTGCCAAAAAAATGTGTCTCAATTGAAGATTTTAGATAATTTAAAAGATATTAGCGTGAATTATAAAATTTTGTCGTATTTTAGCTTTTTTTAATTTATCAATAAAAAAGTAATAGTTAGTTAATCTTCAAAATATAAACCATTTTGCTCTAAAATCTTTATCAGCCATCAATCAGGAAGTATTCCTCTCTTGTGCCATTTACGGCTTTGGAGCCAAAAAAACTCACCACATCTTTTTTCAACTTAGTCTTGATCATCTTCTTGATATTAGTCTTTTTCATCTTAGTCTAGATTTCAGGTAAATGATCCATTAAGCAAAAAAATTTAAAATCAGAAGGAGAAGGATCTGGTCTCTATTGCTGAATGAGAAAAAAGTTCAGTCCCTTTCGACACTTCTATTTATGCCAAGAAATTCCACTATACACATGCCACCACTTTTTTTAAAAGCGTCTTCTTTTCACGACTAACTGAGCTGGTTGAGATGGGACCGACCATTGATTTCTTTTTTTTTGACCTAATTCGCTCTTTGTGGAGCATAAGGTCATTACTTTTTGATTGTAACTTTGTATAAATCTTGAACGGTCGGGCAGTTAGCCCGATGCACATTGATTTCTGGTATCATTATTTAGAAAATAGATATACTTCTCATCATAAGTAATGATCCATCTGAAAAATCGTTCTTATACAGGATTTTTAAGTAGTTTAATACAAAATCTGTTAGCTTTGTTTATCAAATTAAGGTGACGTTATTTAAAATAATATCTTATAGAACTGTGTATCCATGCAAATTAGTTTTATTTTGTTTATTAAGTAGAAAAAAAAACAGATAGAAAAATTAGTATACTAAATTGAGGATTTTTTCTCACAGCAGCGGTATGCAGATAATTCTGATCGAGGACGGCTAGTATACCTGACCATTTTCTTATTCTAATGGCTCCTTAAAATCACTATTTAATATTTCACTTAAATCTTGTCACTTTCTTACTTTCCACAAGACATACAGTTATTTATCGAATAACAGTACAAAAAATTCAAAATTTTTATTTAGAGTTTTCATTTTAAAATTTTTTTTGAATCAAATAAACAAAAAAATAAATAAAACAAAGAGTTAGATCAATCATTTTGAAGAAAATTCAATTCTGTTTATTTTATCATATAATATGGCTTAAAGAATTAAAATTTTGGTAAAATGCAACCTTTTAAAAAACGCATAATTTTATGACTTAGCATAATATTGACTGGTCTATTAGAAAAATTTAAATTCAAAGCATTTCAGGAGATTTTTGCTATAAAAATGAGGAATTGAGGGGGATTTCTTCATGGAACGATCATCAATTTAAAGATTGACTTTTAAATTTTAAATCATTAAATTATTCATTTGAAATCAAAAATGAATTTATAAATTTGCCTTGAGCTTTAAGCTTTAAAATTAAAATTGAATAGATAAATTGTTTTGGTAATATTATTAATAGTTCGCAGTTTAGGAAAATTACTGTGACTCAACCTGTAACTAACCTTATGCCTAAAAGATTTGAAATTTCAAAAAAGTTACTCTTAATTAAAAATATTACGAATTAATCATGATGATTAAATTTTTATTCGAATTAAGTATTGACAATGAAGATAATTTCTCGATATTAGGTTGGGAATTTAGCTCTATATGGACATGGTTTAAATTAAATTTCAAGCTTCCCTCTTTCAAATCATTCAAATATTCAACTCAAATAACATAGATATTAAAAAATTTTTTTTTATCTGTTTTTTTTTTAACATAATAAACAAATTAAAAATTGATTATTTATTTATTTCCGATTTAAATTAGAGAAATAAAAAAAAATAGTTAATTATTTATTGATTAAAAAAGCGTCATTTGAATGTAAAAAAAAGGACGTCAATTTTTAATTTTGTGGTTAAACTAACACAAAAAACAAAGTCTAAAAAATATGCTATTGGTAAATTTTGGCCCAGAAATTTTAAAAGATAACATTTTAGTTTTTAATTCACTTTTAAATAAGGCATTTAAATTCAACGCGAATTTATTACTCTAAAAACAAAAAACACAATAATATTTTTTTAAGATTTTGTTTTTCTAATTTTTGAGTTTTTTTTTTCTACCAAGGAACCAATTTAAATAATTTTTTTACTTTTAAATAATTTAATCATTAACAAAATTTAAGTATTAAACTTATAAAATTTATTTATTTTTTTTAAATAAAATAGAATTGAGTCTGTCCAGAAGCTCTAAACTTAGTTTTAATATTGTTTTTGACGTAACTAAGGTGATTTAATTTGAAAAAAAATGTTTAAATTAGTCATTAAGTAAGCATGTTTGTATTTGTTGCTATTCAATTAACTCCAGAGGTAATGTTTCATAGAGAAAAAAAAATTTTCTTAAAATGATAAAAGTTTAATTAAGAGCTTAATAAGCGAGTTTATTGTAGGCTGATTCCGTCATTTTCTCAAGTCCCAGCATGCCTCATACGACAATAGGTAGATTTAAGCTAAAATTAATAAGTTAGCTAAATTTGCAATTAAATTAAAAAGAATTTATTTGTTTCTAAGTAAATTCATTTTCTTAATGGATATTTAGCCTAAGTAATAGTTTTAAAAAAAATTATTTTTTTCAACGAAAAAAAAGCATATTTAAATAATTTTCAAACAATTTGAATCATTACCTAATAAGCTGTATTTTTTTTTAGAAAATTTTCGAAAAGATTTGATAATGAATTTAGCTTACAGACTTGTATGCTGTTGGTTCTTGGTAATTAGTTTGGGTATGGCTACTAATGGCAAAACATTAACGAGCTCAATCGAATTTGAGAATTTTTTAAACCATGTTTTAAACAAAAATGCGCTCTCTTCAAGCGAAAAATTTCATAAGCGCACTTCAAATGCCGATTCTCAAACACCAGATCAATATTTAACTGAAACTGACAAAAGAATCATCAATAACCTAATAACAAACAATTTAATAGCTAAGTTGATGAACAGGTATGCAGTAAGCTCACGCTCAAGATTCGGAAAAAGAAACATTAAACAGAATCAGTTTATTGATAAAAGTTTTAGAAAAAAATAAAGCTTTAGTGAAAAAATCGATTATTTTTGCCTTTCGATCTCTTTGCATTTTTTCTTTTCTGATTTTTTCATTGATAATTTAATTTATTCTAAATAAAAGTTTAACATTTTTACATGTATGGTTTAAAAACTGTTCCATTTAAATTTGTGAACTCTATTTGATAAAATTTTTTAATTTTAAAATAAAACAAATTTAATATGTTAAAATAAATATTTATTTTGAATAAACACCGCTATATCAAATAGTTAAATTTTAAATTTTTTGATTCCCGAAAGACTGCTAGTATTTTCAGTTAACAATTTTAGTAAACTCATGACTAATTTAGTAAAAATAAAATATTTTTATACAATAAAAAAAAATAAATAAAATAAAAATTTACAAATATAGTTTATTCCAGATAATTTTTTATAAATAACTGTTAATTATATTGTAAAAAAGATAGAAATAATAAAAAAGAGCATTTTTTTATTTTGCACAACCGTTTGGACAATAAAGGTCTCTTTTTTTTTAACTCCGATCTTCATTTTATGAAAACGCAGATTCTAAAAAATAGCATTCATTTGTCTTGGACACAGTCTAAAGGTTGTAATTAAAGACATGGTTTTGTTTTCTTATTGGCGTCTCATTTTTGTATATTGTTCAACGGAATATTCATGCCGATGCAATTGAAATAGGGTGACAGCAGTAGTATTTTTTGAACCTTCACGAATATTAAGAATTAAGAAAAAAAATAGGAAGAAAAAAGTTTAAAAAATTTTAAAGTATTCTTTAATTTTTGTTTGTTTACTATTGCAAAAAGATTTCTATTTAAAATGAACACCACATTCATCATATTTTCTTGAAAAAACAAAATAAAATATAATGAAACAATTAATTAAAAGAATAAATTCAAATTTGTTTCATTAGTTTTAAGTTGTTTCCGAATTTTATAAAAGAATTTTATTGAATGGTTCTTTGTTTTTATTACGTTAAAACAAAATTTTTTTTCTGATTTTAGATTGCTTGATATCCGTTATTTTTTTTTCATTATATCAATGTTGTAGTCCTTTAAATGTCTACAACTGCTTTCTAATCCGTAGTGCATTTATATTTGAATTTTATATTAGAAATTGAAACAGTATAAGCTGGTTCAATTTCTATTATAAAAACACAGTGAAAACTGTTTGTAAAAAGAGAATTTTTCATTTTTCATTTTTTTTCTTTGTATTCTTCCTTTTTCTTTATTTTTGTATTAGGCTAAAAGTGGTCATTTGTTATAATTTAATAAATATATTTAAATAAGAAAATAGTTTTCTTTATTATAATTCTTTAAGGGTTTAAGTAACAGACTGAATTAAGTAGGAGACAAAATAAATCTTTTAAGTTAAAGGCCCTTAAAATAAAGAATTTCGCTTAATCGCATTTCTTTGTATCAGGGATCAATTGAAGTTGATTTTAATATGTTTAGATCAATTGATAGTTGACGAATACTAAACTTGGGATCGCTCTCAATAGTGTTGCGCAGAGCGATCTGATAGAACTAAATTGTTCTTTAAAGACCATTTCCACGACATTTAAACTATGTTAAGTGATTAAATTTTATGTTTTCTTAAAGGCTGGATATTAAGCATCTTAGTATTTTAAAAATCTTAAGTGCTCTTCAAAATAACGTGTCTAACTCTTTATTTATTTAATTCTAAATAATTTTATTAAATGAAAACTTTAAATAAAAATTTTGAAATTTTAGAATCCTATCAGCAATAGAAGTTACTCATGAAATATGACTTGTTGAAGGTGAAAATGTGCTTAAAGTAAATAGCGATTATACGTGCCTTCAGAAGAAGAACAGAGTTAGGTAGATCAACCTTTTTCGATCAGAATATCCCCATGATTTGAAATCGCCAATTATCAAATGATCTTAATCGACGATATTTAGTCCCTCTAATTTGATCAATAAAGCTAACAACAGTTGCTGAGTTGTTCCTCGTGATTTGATGCATTGAAATTTGAATCAAACTAATTAAGAAAATATTTTTAGGTGAACATAAATCAATGTTTGGACCTATCTCAACCAAATTAGTCAGTAGTGAAAAGAGGAAAATTTCTTTTTTTGAGTGTGATGTCAGCGTGATAATTTCACATTTAGTCTACTTAATGAAAAATATTTTTCTTTGGTCAACTGAAAGCTAGTTTTGTTTTTCAAGATAAGGCCAGACCTCATGCAGCTAGAAGAACAATGGGAAAGATAGAAATGTCGAACTTCTTTCTAATTCAGCAATATAGACCAGATCTTTTTCCTTGTGATCATCATCTTTTTCACAAAATGGATGATTTTTTTTTGGAAGATGGCTTTTTACTAATCAAGATCAAGTTGAAGATGGATGTTGTGAGTTTTTTGACTCCAAAAACCTTGAATAGTACTTTTTATACTTTTTGACTCACTTATGAAGAAATATGAGAAATTATTCTATTTTAAGGTTGACTTTAATTACAAAAAATTAATTCTGTCAAAAATGTCTAATTAGTATTAAAAGCAGTTTATTTATTCCAAGATTTTATCATATATTATTTCGTATCTTATTTATAATCAATTATTTGTTTTAAGACTATTTACTTAACTAAATAAATAAGAATCTATTAAAGTCATATAACAAAAAAAAACAGCCTGAAGTTAAAAATGGTTTTCAAAAAAAGACTTCAATTTAGGCTAAAAAATTTATGCGATAGAAAAAAAAGAATTGCAAACAGATGCGAATACTTTAGTTAAGTTTATTTTCTATTTTTAATTTTAAATTTGAAGTCAATAACTTCAATTCAATTAAAAAATATGGCTTATATTCCCTTTTGGCAAAAAATGAAATTTAAAGATAGATTTTTATCATCAATTTTTTTCTTATTAAGTAAGAAGGAGTTGTAAAATTGGTAGAATGAATTTATTCCATAGAAATTGAAAGAAAAAAATTAAAATTTTAAAAAATCTTCAAATAGCTAAAACTAATTAAAATTGACAGTTCCACAAAGATCCATTTTAGGTCATATGCTTTTTCTTATTTTTGTGAATGATTAAATTAAACATTTTAATGTTCAATTTTTTGTATAGAAAATTGAACATTAAAATGGCTGTTAGCAGATGTTTGATAAGCATTAATTATATTAAAACTCTTAAATTTTAACTAACTTGTACAAAATTAATATGATAAAAATAAAAAATTTCATTTTTAAATGATAAAATAAAAATATATTAATTGCTTAATAACAAAGAATCAAATAAGAATTGAATTATTTAATATTGATTATGATGATGGTTCATGTTTATTGTGAACTCAAAGCAAATTATGTTGATTCACCATTAGATGAACAATCTCTAATCTTTAATTTTATTTTGAAAGTATTCACCAAAACCTACAAAAAGACTATTTTTACCATCGTCTTCAAAGAACCGTTTGCGTTTCGTCACAGTACTGTTTCTGATGAAAGATAGTTTGATTGTTTGATAGTTTGCCTTGGACAATAAGCCATCCTGAATATCCTGAGCAAGATTTTATGATTTTAGCTCATATCTTATTTAATTGTTTGTTCTCTGTATTTAGTTCTTAAAAAATACTCAACTAATTTTAAGAAAATTTGCTAAATACGTAAAGTGTACAAAAATTGAGTAAAGTTTGATTAGTTTTTTTAATTAATGAAAAATTTTTTATTGATAAATAATTAAAAAATTTTTATTTAGTAGGTTTTGAAAGTTTAAAAAATTTTTGGATTATTAATTATTTATAAAAGATTGTTTTGAACTACTTAATTTTTTAATTTGTTATTATCGAAATTTGACTTTCCCAAATTGTTTTTTTCTAATCGTTTGTCGTCATAATGCTATTAATTTTTTTATTTAAGGCTTTTTTTTAATGATTTTTACAGGTTCTATTGATTTATTTTATATCCTTAAGTTTTGATTTATCGTAAAGTTTAGCATTTTTGATATTTGAATTGTATCTTTTACCAATTATGACTTAAACATATATAAAAAAAAACATATTAACAACATATATGAAATTTTGATTTTACTAGGTGAGTAGGATTCGTTACATATCTAGAATCAAAACCTTTTTGTGAATCTAGAATTGAAGCTAGAATCCAAGCTTCGATACAAGTCTTTTAGTCAATGGAACTGAATAATCTAGAGGATAACGAAGTTAATTTTCTAACAGATTGCTTAATCTGTGATCAATTAATAAGAAATATTTGGCTTTTGTGCGATAAACTTCAATTCAATGTAAATGCTTTTCATTTTAAATCTTTTAATTAAATCTTTTCATTGTTATCATTGTTATCTTTAATGCATCATTTATTTACAGATGAAAAATTAATTATTTCATTAAAAAAAAAGAAATAAATTAAAAATAACTGGTAATAGCGGCCTATTTGCACTACAGCAGGACCTTGACGCACTCACGGAATGGTCTATGACTTGGCGTATGCTATTCAATATTGATAAATGCAAATGGATGGAGTTCACAAGATCAGGTAGAAGTCAATCGATAAATACCGAGCTGTATATGGGTGGTTCTTGTGATAGAAGACGTCTGTGCTTTGTTGAGGAAGAGAAAGACTTAGGTGTTACGCTTTCTCGTAACCTGAAATTCTCGACTCATATAAAAATTCAGGTTAACAAAGCTACTGCAGTACTCGGTCAATTAAGAAGAACGTTCAAGTTCTGGACGACTGAGGCCTTCAAAACTCTATACTGCGCATACGTAAGACTATGGAATGGCCTACCCCGGGAAGTAATCGAAGTTTCTACAGTCAATCAATTCAAAAATAGATACGACGCATTTATTCTCTCAATCAAATAAAAGCAATAGCAGTTAAATTTTTATAGAATAAATCGTATTTAAATTATCCTGAATTTTTCTTAGCCGTTTATTTCAAGTTTGAAAAAGCCAAATAATTATACAAACTAGTTAAGCTAATAGCTAAGTTTAGCTAACTACTACACTGGTTGTGAAAGACAATTTATTATTTTGTTAAATATGTATTTAACAATTAGATTATAAAAGAAAATCATTAATAAGTCAAAATTTTAAAACAGAATCGTATAGTAAAAATTTAGAAAGACGAAAATTTAAAGTTAATTTATTAAATTATTTATTAAGTTAAATAATAGTAAAGATCTTTGAATTTGCACAAGTTTTTTATAAGATAAATTGTACATTTGCCGAATAATATTTATATAAAAAAATTTTTTTTTTGATAAAATATGCGAATTGTGGCATTAAGTTGCATTTTATAATTTATATTTGCATTATTTCACATATATATACACTTGCATTTAATCACAAATTTTTTGAATTGAGCTTGCATATGGTCCCTTGATCATTAGATCTAAAATGAAGTGTCATTATGTCCAGGTTTTTTTTCAATGCAATATCACGGGAACGAATAATAATAGAAATTTGTGAGTTTTCACTAAAAATTTTACTTCAAAATCGAAAAGAAAAAATTTTCAAGAACGACAAAAACGCTAACACTCAAAAACCCTTTTATTTAAATCTTTTTTAATACATTTATTCAATGAAAATAAAATTATTTTATAGAAAAAATTAAATAATTTTATAATATTTTTGATTTAAGATTTGATTGAAAAAAAATTAATAAAAAAATGATTAAATTTATTGAATAAAAAACAAATAAAGGAAGTTACAAAAGGAGTTCAAAAGACCACTCCGGTTTTTGAGTGTTAATTAAACAAAATAGAAAATTTTTATGCGTTTTTTTATTAGTTTTTAATCCTCACCTATTACACTATTTTGCAGTATTTTAATATATTTTATTAAAATTGATTTTAAATTATCAAGAAAGGAATTATTTTTTTTTCAATTTGTATTTGAATTTAAAAATATCTTTTAACCTTAAAATTCAAAAAACTTTTATCTAATTATATCAATACTTCGCTTCCTGAATTTAATGTCACCTCAAAGTTTACTAAATTCTTTTTTCTCTTTTAATTACAGAATAAATAGTATTAAAAAAAAATTTTTCTAATCATTTATTAAGTAAGCACTTAAAAAACATAAAAAATAAAAATTATAGCTAAGCATGTAAAAATTAGATGAATTGCATACATTTCTGTTGCAGCAGTATTGAATAGCAGTTCGATTGTTAACCCTAATTCTTTTATTCGAGCAGCATCTGTTCAAATTGGGTGCCGAGCATTGTCTATTTATCATTCCGTTGGTATACACAAGTTTCTTTATGATTTAAAAAGTAAATTAAGACAAAATAATAAAGATTAAAGAAAGTTTTTACTAAACAAAACTTGACTCCATCGTTACAATTTACATATCTGGTATTGGCAGGGTAGATTGTGTCGGCACAGTTGTTTCCAAAACATTCCAGACACCGAATTGAATAGACAACTTGAATCGACAAGTCTTAATTTGTATAAAAACAATAAAAATACTTTTAACCTCTAGATTATACTATACTTAGAATTAAAATTCCGGCCACAATTTTATGTAAATGCATTGAATTCAAACTTTAAGTGAACAAAAACTAAATATTAGACAATTAGGTAAAAAATATTCGTCTATTTATTTTCTAGAAAATTTTTTGCCGATATTTTTTCTTTTTTTTTTATCAAATATTTATTTTGTTTTTTAATTAAAAAAATTTTATTTGAAAATAAAATTTTATTATTTAGTTTAAATAATTCAAAATTAGAAATAACTATTGGTATGCAACTTATTTCTCTGATAAACATCAAGTAATTCATTCAAAATTTCGTTTAAATATGTGTTCAAATTGTCCAATTCGAGTTTAAGCTTTCTATAGTCTTTCCATGTGGTTAGTTCTGTGTACACATTGTCATAGTCTACATTGTTCACGTCGTCATTAACAGTGTTCGTTTCGCTATGGCCACGAGGCAAAAAACTCGAGGCAGCTTTCAAATTAAAAGACCGATGAGAGATTAAGTCTATGCCAGAAAGCTTAAACGATGTGCTTGAATAAATAGATTGTAGGTCGCCTTCGAATAATTTTGAATTAAAATTTGTTCCAACTGCACAAAATGTTAATTTTCTTCTGTTGAGGCTAATTATTCTTTTAGAAGTGAGGTCCAACTTTGTTATTATTTCATTACAGGTGTCTCTGTCCACTACTGATTCTTCTTCAATTGGATCGAATTCATCGAATCTTTCCGAATCAGCTTCAAATATGTTATACTGATAAAACAAAGCATCTATGTCTACAGGATCAAAGTTCAGATTAAGCAAATAGGATTTGAAGTCGGAAGCTTTTTTGGAATTTTCCAATTGATTCAATAATTGAGAACTTTTTTCGTTTTGATCAACAAAGTAAAATAATCCTTTTAGCACATTCCAAATTTTATTTAGCTTCAAAATTTCTGCATAGTTTTTTAAAAAACTTCTAATAAAATTGAAATAATCCAATTCAGGCTTTGGTTCATAGTTTTCTGATGCAAATGAGTATGAATCACTAATTATGGCCAAGAATATACCTTTTTAAGTAAATTCAATTTTTTTTCTTTAAATCATGAATTTAATATTTTAATTTTAGTATGAAAATATACAAAAAAGTTCAAGCTTATGAAAGCTTTTAGATTTTCTTAATCATGGAAGCTTGGAAATAAGAAGCGATGACTGAATTTGTAACATTAGTAACATAATGATGAAAAAATGTAAAACTAAAAATGTCTTAGTTAAAAATAGAATATAATTTTTTTGCACCCCATTTAATGGTTCAGTATTTAATAACATTTGAAATAGTAAATAATAATAATTATATTAATAATAGTTAATATTCTACGGTCAAATTTAGTTTAACTAAACTGGCAAAGCAGGAAGACTAACGTAATCCCGCAATAGTAGACTTTTCGTTTTATCTGTTTCTACCGAGATTGTCCAGTCTGTTTTTGAACTGGTTGGTCGAACTTGCTGCGACC
>PJRA01000498.1:190156-206986 GCA_016987375.1 Brachionus koreanus
ACTAGCATATTAAATATGAAATAAATTTGTCATTTTATTTAAGAAATAATAATTGAATCAAAAAAGGTTTATTAATATTGTCTTTCATATTTTCTGACTTATTTTTTTTTTTAAATTTTGATAAAAAAATTTTAAATCCGCAATTAAATTTAATCGTAGATTTTTAAAATTTTTGCGAATACAAGGATTTTTGATGAAATTTTATCAAAATTGTTGCTTTGCCAATATAATTGAATGTTCTAAAAGTGCAGAATAGAATGGATTTAAAAAATTGAATTTTTAAAATTAAGCTTTAAATTTGAACGATAAAAATTAGATTCCAATAAAAAGTAAAGATGATGAATTTGACAATTGCTTCCGCAATCAAGACAATTTTTTTAAGATGCTATTTTGTCAGAACACTTTTTTTGGATAATCAATATTTTGATAACTGTTTAGAAAAATGTCAAATAATTAAATTCAATAGAACTTAACCAGAAACAAGTAAATACAAAACTCAAAAAGTTGGGCATTTGAATTAATTTTTAAAATAAAATGTACTGTTATACTTATTTTTTTTAAACAATTTTTTAAATTAGTAAATATAGTATCCCTAAATAAAGTACACAAAATATTTCATTTTATTTAATTTATATGAGAAAATATATATTAAAAAATTTAAAAAAAAATTTTGTCTCGAGTTCTGAATAGATCTAAAAAAACATTAGAATCATTTATTTTTGTTTTATAAAAAAATTTAATTTAATTTTTAACCTAAATTTTAAGCATTTTAAGCATTGATCTTATTTGATCTTAAAATAGAGTTATCTTTTTTTTACATTTTCCCTTCAAAAAGTGCATTTAGCCTTGACTCTTTGTTAAAATATTGATTGTCTTTCAATAGATTACCAGCTTCAAAAAAAGCTTACAAAAACTACAAAATAAAATACTCAGGCACGTAAAGTTTTTCCCATTAAGGACCTCAATCCCGCATATTCCCAAAGCTTAAATGTCCAACTAATCAAAGAAAGAATGAACCATCTTTTCTGTAAATACTGTGTTAAACAAAATATACCAAACTTTTTTATTAGAGAATTAAATCGACAATTAACTTAATTATTTTATACAATTTTCAATTTCAAGGCTAATCAACAGGCTAGTAACTTTGTCTAATAGACTGATTAACACTTAATTTATCTAAATTGTATATAAAAACATTAAATACTTTAAAATAAAATAGATGTTTTGACTAATTTAAAAATTAAACATTGAAAAATTTAAATCAAATCTTTTAAATTTTTTAACAAAATCTGTAAAAATTAATTATTTTTTTTATTTATTTATTTACTTTTTATCTTTTAATTTATTCAATACGTTAAACATGAAGGCTGAAAAGAGGGTTCATACCGCTCGGATAAGCCTGTGGAGGTAAATCTCCAAAACTATATTTTATTTATTTTTTATTGATTGTCTTAGCAAGTTTCTAATTTTTGATTTACATCGCCTGATTTTAATCAGAGAACAATATCAATGAAATATCACATAAATTCACACCTCCAGTTCGTAAGGTTGAAATTGACAGGGCTCTATTGCAATAAATAATAAAATTTAATTGATAAATTGATAGCTGAAATTGTTTTAAATTTATCTAAAAAGTAGTCGTAGTATGAGCTTATACATATTCTGTTTTAATTGTTTTATAGCAAAAAGCATGCTTTTAAAGTCAAACACTAGTTTTTATGAATTTTCCATTCTACGTGATGTTTTTCTCTATGTATTAATATGACTCTCATGTATCATTATGATAAGGGACCCAAAAGATACGATAAGCTAAATTGTGAACTAAAAAAAAGTAAACTTTGTTATTTTTATTCGTGAACATAGTTTACTAAATATATTTTTGATCACCAAAAAAAAAAAAGGAAACTTGCGTTTTAATTTATTAATTTAATTAAATAAAATGTTAATTGAATAAAACAAAAGAATGTCAATTAATAAATATTAATTTTGTTAGACTTTAAAAGCATTGTAGAATAATATGAAGTTGACAGATTTTAAAACATTGATTGAACTTGAGAAGGAATGTTAAATATATCCAAAACCATCATCTGATGCTACTGAAGCTGTCGTAGAAGTACAATACAATAGTTCTACCCAGAGTTGTTTTTAAGTCATAAGTCAAGTCATAACTTTGACTTTATATTTTGTGACTTAGACTTAAAACTGTGTGACTTAAAAACAAGTCTGAGTTCTACGCAGAGTTGTTCAAAAGCCATAAAGTCAAAGTCAAGTCAAAAGACTTTTTATTGAAAAAAAAAATTCAAGTCTTTTGACTTGACTTGACTTTGAAAAGACTTTAAAATGACTTTTTTTTTTGACTTTTGCACAAGTTTGGTTCTACGTACACAAGAGTTCGAGAAAGCCAAAATTTTGTGTACAATTTGCCAAGAACAAGGAATAAATAAAAACGTTCAAAATGAATAGGGTTTAATAATTCATATCTAATACAATAACTATCGTTACTATTAAATTATATAACGATAGTTATTTCACTTGTTTTCAAAAAGTTCACTTATTTTTCTAGTAAAAAAATGTAATCATTTATGCTTATTCTTTTTTTTTTATGATCACCAATTAGAATATGGCCCTCTCGACATCCTTCTTCAACTTGGTCTTGGTTACTTAAAATGCCATTCTCTAAAAAAGTGAATGATTGAGAAATTCTGGATGAGGAAGGAAATCGATCCTTTTCAGTTCTTCTATTTTTGTCATTGTTCTTCTAACTGCATAAGGTCTAGCATTATCTTGAAAAAACAAACCTAGTTTTCACCAAACGAGGAAATTTCTTTGAAGTGAAGCACATATGCGTATTAATTGCTGAGAATAAATTTCTGCATTTATAGAACAATTGCCTGGAACCAACTCAGAGTGAATTATCTCATGGAAATTCCATCAAAACAACTTCGACTTTTTATCGAAGCGTCCTCTTTTAATGACTGGTTAAGATGCTTGAGAATTCTGAAAATTCTGATCGAGAATGGTTAGTTTACCTGATCTTTTTTTCCTCTAACTTTTAAAAAAATCTTGTACTCTTCTTACTATAAGCACATTTCCATCTACCATTACACACATTTCACGAGTTACTGCTGTTTCTTATAGACCTTGTTTCTAATAATGACGTATCAGTACCATCATGCATTACTATTTTTTTTCAGAACAAAAATGTGCCAACCTCTTTTAAACACCCGTTAATAAATTTTTTTTTAAGTATCGTAATTTTAAAAACAACAATTTGATTAATTATGATTTGAAATTATTGATTTTATTTGTTTAAAATAATTAAATTTGTAAAGCTTGGTATAATGAGTTAAGAAGTTCTAATGTATTTTATTTTTTTTTAATTAAAATTATCTTTCGCTTAATTAAATGTTTTTGGTTTTACTGATTTTTAGATAAACTCGTGGAAAAACAATGAAATGTTAAAAAAGCAATTACACAAAGGAGTTGAGAACAATAATTTTGAAATAAGCAGTTTGTTACAATATCTACATAATAGTCTTTAAAAAATAATAAAAAAAATATAGATGATTTTTCTTATTCCTTTGAGTAAATTTCGTTTTTTAAAGGTTATAAAATTTTTTTTGAATTTTTTTAATCCATAGCTTCAAGACAATTCAAGAGTATAATACAAGAGATTATCGATACAGACTAAGAAAAGAACTCATTTAGAACTGATTGTGAAAGTACATATTTTCTACTAAAAGAGTTATTGATGATTGAAGTAATAGAATCAAAAACAATTGATCTTTTTAGAAACAAATTGGATAAATTAAGTCTGGACTTTACGCGCAATTATAAATACTATCATTAAAATAATTATTATATTATTTAAATTTAAGTCAATTAAATTTTATAGATTTATTATAGGATTTTAATTTTTACTTATTTTTTTTATTAGTCTAATCAAGCTAAAATCATTAAAATATTGAATAAATAAAAATAAATATTCTATTAATAAGCTAGATAGAAGCTAAAAATGGAGTTGAATAGAAAAAAACTTGTTTGACTGAAAAAAAAACTTCAAGAATTCGAGCTATTGTTTCTATTCCAATCTTATTCAATATAGATTATATGAAGATATGTCGTCTCTAAACTCTAATTTGCACGATTTTTTTAAACAACATTTAAAATTCCAAATTTTTTTTTTTTTTTAAATCAATAAGTAGAAATTTTCTTATTTTTTATAATTTTATAAAATAAAACAAAGTCTCTTGATAAAAACAAGGACATTTTGAATTTTGGAACAAAAAACGAAAACAAAAATTTAAAATTAAGATTTTTTATATTTTTGTAATGATTTACGATATAGCATACAATTTTTATTTTACACCTTTTTAAAATAATTATTTTATTTAATAAAGCAAAATAAGAAATGTATTGAGAGAAAAAAGAGTTAGAGAAAGATGGAATGGTTGAATTTTTAAGATACTGCCTAAAATTAAACGTAAAATATAAAAAAAATAAACAAGTGCTTGAGCTCATGACTAAATCGTACTAATATCAAAAAAATGTACATTCATAATCCTAATGAAAGTCCAGCAACAACTTATTATATTATCCAATTTAAAATATTTAAATCCAAAGCATGTGATTTCAAACTAATTTCCTATAATTAATACAGACTTATTAACTACATCACCGATGAGGTATTTTCTGAAATAAATATTAATAAATTACTAAAACTTTTAAAACCTTAATAATCTTTTTTCTAAGCGTCTAAAAATCATTCTTCAAAATGAATCAGCTAATACCCTAAAAGGTGTGTATCATCCAAATTTAGTCTGTGCCAAGACTCTTAAATTTTTTTTCTCGTTTTTGCTAGTAAAAAGTAAGAAATTTAGGTAAAATTTGATAAATTTTTATCTTAAATGATTTTGCTATATTTTTAATTGAATAGATAAATTTAGAAAAATTAATTTTTAAGGACAATTAAATTATTTTATACATATTTTACGTAAACTTACTAGAAATACGTGAGTTTACGTAAATTTGATAAATAAACAGTAATCGTAGCACAACTGAATGTTGAATGCCACTTTGCCAATTGCAGATATTTTGCTAAGACTAAATTTGGATATACATTTTGAAGAACGATTTTTAGACACTTGGAAAAAATGCTATATTTATTTTGGATTTTTGTTCCAAAATTCACAATGCCAGATCAGAGTTCTGATGATGATTAATTTTTTTCTTAAATTTTCAAAAAATTAAATAAATACATTTTATTTTTTGAGATAAATAGGATATAAATCCAGATGAGTAAATAAAAAAATTCTCAAAATAGTCTAGCAGGGATTAGCTGCAGTCCCATAATATTTTTTTTGGCTTCAAAAAAAAATAAACAATAAGAATGCTTCTTGTATTATCTAAATTATATAATAAAATTTTTAATATCGATTTTTTTCTAAGTATTTTTATATTTAAATAATTTTAAACATTGAAAAATTTCTATTCTCTGATTTTTCAAATTACGTTCATGTAGTTTTTATTTTTAATCTTTTTTTTTTATCGGTGTATTAATACTAAAAGCAACAAGCATTTTTTCACGTTTTTTTAATTCAAAAATATTTTATAAAAAACTATAATAATTTTAAAAAGTAATATCATTTTTTAAAGAAAATTTTAAAATCTACATAAGTCTAAAAAGACATATTCATGTGAAAAATCTATTCAAAAGATACGTGGATTTAAATATCATATCATATAATAATAGTCAAAATGACTCGTTTGGTGCTTCTAGTGTTAAATGAAACTTTATTTGTAACAAAAATCATATCAATTAAATTAAAAATTTAATGAACATTTTAGAATCTAATTTTTATTTTTCTGAAATAATAAATTTAGGAATGATAAAAATAGTTATTTTCTATACAGTAAATCACGGTTAACTCGAACTCGAAGCAAAAAGTTCGAGTTAAGCGTAAAAAAGGAAAAAATTGTTTATTTTTTAAAATTTTATTAAAGATTATAAAAGATATTATTATTAAGTAGGAAAAAACTATATTTTAAAAATATTAGTTTTTTTAACTGCTTTATTGACATTGCATCCAAGTCATTCTCCATGTTTAATAAACTCTTAATAAAATGCTCGAGTCGACGTTTTGGAACTGATAATAAGATCTAAGCTTTGCAATACATTTGCATAACTCTGATAATGTTGGATTATATGTAGTATTAATGTCTTGATTAGCTTCAGTTTTTTGCCAGTATTTCTATACCATTGGTAATTTTTTCTTTGTTTTTGATTCAGCCAGATACTGTCCTCTTTTCTACATCTAATTCCTTACAAATATCTGATTTTTTTTCTGTTTTTTCTAAAGAGGCTATTTAATTTGATTATTTTTTTTTAATTTAAATTGGGTCTTCTTCAAGTGACGGTGTCAGCCCTACGAATAAACCTTGGATTTATGAAAAATATCTTAAACAAAAATGAATCTGTAAAAAATTGAAATTATATTGAGAATGAATTAAAAAACTAATCAAAAAATAAAGCTGTTTGATTTAAATTTTTAATTAAATATCAAAAATAGCATAAGTAAAATAGAATTTAAATTTTTTTTTTCATATTTTTTGGGCATTGGTTTTAGAAAATCGTTTAAAATTTTCACTTTAATTATTTTCTAGTCATCAATATTTTAAATGAGAATAATTTGCAACTCAATTTTCTACAAAATGATTAGAAAAAAATTTTCAATTTTCAATCAAAAACAATTTCTTAATCAAATTAAATTAGTGTCTAAAATTTTTCTGTTTTCCTAAAACAAATGAAAGGTATGGAAGATAATTATAGGTAATTTGATAAGGATGAAAATCGATTTTTATCAAATTACCAAAAAAAAAAAGATGCAATTTGAGGACTTATTGACTAATTTTTAAAATAAAAATAAATGATCTTAATCAAATTTTTTCTTTTATTTTTTATAGATAATGCGTTTTCGAAACGAAAAGACGGATAAAGTTTGTCAGCCGGATCAGGGATGCCAGTTGCTCTACGCCATAATAGAAGCCCAAGTATCGCTATTGAACAACGTGTCTGAATTGAAGCCATCAGCTCTTCTAATCAAGTATTTAAGTCCAGACTTGGCTCAATTGTCTCAAAAACTGCACAAATTTCCCAATTTGTTTTATCCCAATCTTGGAACAGGCTCAAATCAATCAATTAGTCTAAACGATTTGTGCCGATGCATAGTTCTCTCGTTTAAATGTGACATTAGCCATGAACAAGATAAAAATATCATCGAATCAGACTTTATAAAAATAATCTATTTATTTCTTTACATTCTATTAATAATTGTTTCTTTTTCAATTAATTTACTCACCAGTATTCTATTGCTAAACGAACATAAAGACTCCTCTTTAATAAATGTTTTTATTAAGGCCATATTTTGCTATAAATCTAAAAGACAAAGTTACATGCGTGGCAAATCTGTGACAAACAAAAAGCTCACACAAATCACAACTTTAAATTCGATCAGCGATATTCTCATCATGTGTCTGTTGATCAGTCATTGGATGATTACAATCTATGTGATTCCAAATCAAGCTTTTTTATTCTACACCAATTCGAACATCCTGGACTGTAGATTTACCGAATTTTTCAAAGCATTCTCAGTAAGCTTGTCCATATACAGCATTGTTGCCATTTCACTTCAGCGCTTTTTTGCCATCAAGTTCAGCCAGTACTCCTGCAGCTTAATAACCAGTCGTCTAGTTGACACAATTAGCTTCATATCAATACTTTCCTTCATCAAATCAATAGGAACTTTGCTCAAGACAATTCTTTTGTCGCGCACTTACCGCCGTTATCTGATCACAGCGATCCTGGTTGTGCTAATGTGGCTGGTTAGTTCTCTTATCGGCATGTACAACATGTCTCAGTACCATGACATGACATCCACAATCAAAAGCTACGAACTTTACGAACACAATTTTTCGTGCAAATTTCCAGCCGAGCTTAAATCTGCGGCCAAAAGCTGCACTAGCAATAGCAATGAAAACAATGATTTATTGATCGACAAAGCCGATATTATTTACATGACTTTTTTGCTTGTTATTCCCAATATCATTGTGCTGCTATCCTATACATGGGTATGCTATCATATTTGGTCCCATGGAAGCAAATTGAACAAGGTATCGTTTCGCCTATTTTACAAACACAACAAAAATTTAAATATTCATAGAGTTGAAATAGAAAAATCAAATATGATAAACAAAGATAGAAATTCTCTTTCGGGAAACAATTCGAGCACTGACGCATTGATGGCAAAAGCCGAGCAGACAAAAAACAGCAAGCACATTGACCAAGAGGCCTTCGACAAAATAATCAAGTCAAGCACTACGCAAACAATACAAAATTATCATCAATTTTCCATCAAAAAAAGAAACATGTCTGTAACAATAACCACATTTTGTATGGTAATGTGTTTTTCGTTGTGCTGGGCACCATTTTTTATGTTTCCCATATTTTATTTTAAAATAGCTGAGGCCAATACCTATGTAAACATCAAAGTGGCTATTCATTTAGTTGGCTACTCTTCTGCCATCTGGAATCCAATCATTCTGATTATTAAATCAAAGCGATTCAAAACCAAAGTGGCAAGGTTGATGCGCAAATTACCTTTTTTGTCGCCTAAAACTGAAGTCATGACTGGTTACATTGTAAATGAGAAAATAAATTCAAGGAAAAAAAAAAGCAGTTTTGATCAAATAAAATTATAAACAATTAAATAATTACTGGCCATTGATTAAAAATATTTATTTTTAGTATTAATATTCAATACCGGTGTTGAATTTCTAAAATAAATTTTTAAAAGTTTTTTTAAATAAAATAAAAAAATTCTAAATGTGATTTTTTTTAAAATAGGGGTCTGGCTGAACAACATTTTAAGCTAAAAGAGTTTCAGAAGACGTCTTCTATAAAAACATTTATCATTCATTTTAATATATATTTACTCTATTATATCATCTTTTTGTTTAAAATATTTGCTTAAATTAAGCTGTTTAAGAGAAGCATAATACAATCAATTTATTAAACTTGTTTTTTAAAATGATCTCTTCTATTATTCAACATATTTCTTTTCATTTTTTAACTTATTTTAATTTTTTTTTTTTGAAAATGATTTTTACTAAATCTAAAATTTATTTTCTTCTAGTAAATAAATTAACTTTTTTAAAATACCAGTTAACTTTTTTTAATTTAATATGTTATTTTTTTACTTAAATTGAAAAAATATTTCTACCATAAAAAATCAAAGTGAGAGTCCAAACTTGACTGGTTTCATAGCAAAAAAATATTCATATCAGACAAACTTTTTTTTTGACAGCACATCAAAAAATTTCATTGCAAAATTTTTCGTTGTCATTTTTATTTTAAACAACAACAAAAAAAAGAAAACATTAAATTCTAAATGTAAATTTTTAAAACTAGTGAAAATAATAATAAAGTAAAATAAAAATTATGTAAATCATTTTTTTAACTTTATTTCTATTTTATAATTTGATACTTTTTCATTGCCGAATCCGGCGTAATCTTCTCTATCTTGTTTAATTTTTAAACTAATCTTTTATTTAAATTTTTGTAGCGATATACGATATTTTTGACAATTTTTACTTTGCATGTATTATAATAATTATTGTACAATTAGATTTATTTCTCAAATCAATAATTTTAATCAATAAAACGTTTAAACCACAAGTAGAGTTGATGATTCCTGCAATTAAGATAATGGTAGTAGTGATTTTGATAGTGAATCAAACGAAGGGGATGATACATTTTATGTGTAACTAACAGAAGAACTAAATAAATTAAGTATTTTGACGAAGCACTTCGATTACACAAAAGAAAAATTAGAAATTGAATGTAGTAACTGTTAATAATATAGAAAAATATCTGGATTATTTGAAGATAGTAAACTTTAAAACTATTAATTTTTTCTGATATTATACATTTCTTTAATTGTGAAAATAAAATTATCTGTCACATAAAAATTCGATGAAAATTAATTGCTATGAATAGTTCACATGAAATAGTTCCCTATCAATATTCAAGTCAACTGTGATTTTCAAAAAAATAAAACTAATGCTAGCGAAAATTTATAACTAAAGATTACTTTTAATATTCATTTACCATAGCTTTGTGAGTTTTTTTAAGCTATTAAACTAATATATACGATTCCTTATTTCAAAATTAGGAATTAGTTAAAACTTTATTAAACTTATATTTTCAGTCGTTAGATAATTTTTCCTTCTGTTTGGTCGGTCTAAAAGATGATTGAAATTACTTTATAGCAATTAATAGTTTATCATAAAGTCAAAACATTTGAATTTTTTTGTTTTAAAAAAAGTCATTTGACTTAACTTTATTATGATTTTTTTTTTAAAAAACGAATTTGAAAAGACTTAACAAGAACTTTTTTTAACGCATGACCCTTGAAACCTAATTTAAACAGGAGGTTAAAAGCAGAAAATTAGAATAAGTCGGAACTTGGAATTTCAGAATTGTATCCGAAACATCAAGATGCGCTCAAGCCGCAATGGCCATGGAAAGGTACGGTTTAGAGTTGTTAGTTATGTGTGAAAGTCCATGGATAGGATCAAGTGAAAGAATTATTTGCATACAGATAAAAGGGCAACATTGTTACACGTTCATTATATAATGCTTTGCCTCAACTAACTAAGCTAGTTACGAGGAAAAATCTATATTGTACGAACAGCTACAACGAACTATAAATAGATTGCCTCGGCATGACCTCATGATTGATATGGGTAACTTGAACGCCAAAGTTGGAAATGATAGCTATTGATTTGAGAAATATATGAGCATTCACGGTTATGGAGAATAAAATAACAATGGTTGAAAAATTAGTAGATTTGTGCATGACAAACAACCTCTGTATAAGTAGAACTATGCTTCAGTACAGAAATATACACAAACTGACATGGAAATAACCAGATAAGAAAGCATTAAACCAAATTGATCATACAGTACGTTTCTAAATTAAGTAGACAGCTTGCTTAAGCAGCTCTAGAGCAAATATTAATAAGTATGCCCTCCCTTAATATTTTCTTTTTTATCTATTTTTATCTATGAATTAAGGTTTACAACATTTGATCAACTTTCTCATGAACTTTGGGCCAGAAAATGCTTAAGAGCTACTTAAGCAAACCATGAACAGTGTGCTAGCTATGCTCTAAAAACTGTCTGATTTGTTTAGAAACGTACTGTATAATGATAAAATAAAACCCTATTGTCTACAAAGGAAAAAAAAATAAATTACGAAAGTGGTTCAAAAGTAAATAACATGATAAAATTTTTTTTTTTTAAAAGTCATTTGAATTGAATTTGAAAAGACTTTAACATGACTTTTTTTTGACTATTGCACAAGTTTGTAAATAACATGATTTTTAAAAATTAATTAAAAATATTTCACTCTAAAATATTTATTCTATTTACATAATTTAATAAAAACAAATCACCGGCACTTTAACTTTAAACACACTCTAGAAATAAAATATCATGCAAAAACAATACAAAAAAATCAATTTTAAACCAAAAGTGAAAAAACTATCTCGATAGGCTTTATTAGCCATATAACCCTTAACCATTTTTGTTTCATAATCCAAATATTGCTCACAGTTCCACTCTTGCTCGGGTAGATTTTGTTCAATCAACCATTCATGCAAGGGCCTAAAATATTCAAGAATTGCAGTTGGATCCATTTTATCAGTTTTTCCTCCGGTAAACTCATACAAAACTTTGTTCCATGACTCACTACTTCCCTTTTCCATCATTTTTCTCAGCCTATAGCCCGCTTCTTTAGACTGATAAATGTCACATTTATGCAACGGCCCTTTGTGATTGCTCACCTTGCACAACGCATCATGAAACTGAAATGTTAGAATCAAAGATACAAAGTATCTAAATAAAAGTGAACCATATTAGTAATTTTTTTAATTATTTTCATTTTTTTTGATTACCTGTCATAAGGAATACCGGCTGCAATATGATATTTGGAACCTGGATCAAAATCTTCCTCAGTTCTATCTACTGGTGGAACAATACCTTGATAATCGCATCTTAAAAACCAAAAAAAAATAATAAATAATAATTTTGATTTTGAGATATTTTTACCTTAGTTTCCACCAGTCAAAATTGTATCTGTCCGGCGTGGTTTTATTGGCAAATACATTCCATCGCCATTTTTCTACAGCTAAACTAAATGGAGCGAATGCTATATTCCTCAAGGCCGAAAAAAGCAAAAAGTTTATATCTTGCTCTTAAAAAAAAGCGCATTTTTATTTAAGGTTAATTGAATAAATTGAAATTAAAAAAAAAATTCATTTAATTATTTAATTCGTATTCTAATTAATATTTAAATTTATCTGTTGATAAAATCATGTGCCTTAGGAAATGTTGGAAAAACTTATTATTATTTAGCAAACATGTAATATTCATATTCTAGAAGTGTGCAATTTGTCTAAAAGATATATATTAACACTAGAAGCACCAAGCATTTTTTCAGGTTTTTTTAATTCATAAATATTTTTTAAAAAAATTAAAATAATTTTATAAAACAATATCATTTTTTAAAGAAAATTTTAAAATCTACATAATTCAAAAACGATATATTTATTTGAAAAATCCATTCAAAAGATATGAGGATTTAAAAATTTTTCAAACGAGTCAAAATGACTCGTTTGGTGCTTCTAGTGTTAAAGGATGAGTCGTAATATTTTGCAAAATTTTTAAACCTAGATTAAAATATGAACACATATTGAAACAGAGCTGAAATTTCACAAATGTTGCATTACAGCATTCTTATTTAGTTTCAAGCTTTTAGAAAATTTATAGAAAATATTAAAATTTAAGGTCAGGGACACTCGACTCAAAGGTCTAACATAAAAAATATACAAGAAGAATGTTTTAATAAGTTTGTCAAATTTCACCTCTGTCCGAATATCTAATGGAATATGACAAAAAAAAATTTTGTTTGTTGAAACCAAGAAGAAACGAGGAAAAATTATTTGAATCCAAAAAATATTTTTTTATTATTGTTCTTACATTGAAAAAATGTATTGATTGATGTGTAGCCTAACATGTTAAACTATAGCTAAGCTGAATGCAGAATTTTTTTTTGCAGAAATTTGCAGATATAATATACTTTGAAAATATGCTTCTGAACAAAAAGCTATCATAAATAAATTCTAAAAATTTTTTTCAATAATAGTTTTTTTGGCATTATTATTTTAATTTGATCAATTTGTCATGAATTTAGCTTCCAGAAGAAAATAAAAAGAAAAACTAAATTTGCTGTCAATTATCAATAAGCTTTAACGCTAGATAGAATTCGAGATTTATATTGCTTTGAACTTAACATAACCTTATACTGTGACAATTACAATTAAATGATTCAGATTGAAGAACAAGAACCTTTAGAAATACACAAAAAATAAAGTTATTTGGTGAAATTTGGTAAGAAAATTAATTCTCAAGGTTTTTACCCAATTCTTTAAATGCAACATTCAAAGTTGCATCTATAGTTAAAGTCAACTATAGATGTGCAAAATCTCTGCAAAATGAACCCAAGCCAAATTGTCCAAATTAAAATTATGCTAAATTTGCAAAGTTTTACTGGAATTTTCACTTGTATAATGTTTTATTTGTATCATGCATTAAAATAAAGCAATAAGTATTTTCATATTCATGAAAATAATTCACTAATCTAAATTTTTGGCCATATGTGTTTATATTTTTTAACTATGAAAAGATGGGAAAGCCTTGAAAATTGAAAACTAAACATAATTACCATTAAACTAAAAGCTAGATAATAAAAATAATAAAGAATAGTCTAAAAGAACTAAGTAAATGCTAAGTTTTTATTTATTTTTATTATCTAGCTTCAAGTATCTTTCTTGAAGAAAGATAATTGAATTTAAATCAACAAATTGTTAATTTCTTTCGTTTTGTTAATTTCTTTTAAATAATCTTTTATTCAGATAAAAAGTTTTTATATAATAAAAAAATTAAAATGGTGAAATTTGCAAATATATTTAAACCGAAGCAAAAATATAAAATTAAGTTACCAGGTAAATTAAATATAGGGATAATTTAAAGCTAACATCTATCATCGAAAACGATGTAATTAAACGACAAATACTGTATTAGAGTGACTACTAATTGTATATCATGTCATGGGATTTCTTACAGGTTAGAACGTAAGTAAAATAAAAACTTTATTAGAAATATTTTTAATATAAAAAAGTAAAATGTTTGATTAATTGCATTAACAATTTTCAAATTTTAATTAAAAACAATAAAAAATATACAAAATTTAATAAATTTAATTTTACCAATTGTAAAAAACGTGAAAATAGTCTTATGAAATTTAATACAATAGAACAGAACAAAATGTTAAAAATTCTTGTAACTTTTCTTTTAAAAGTCAAAAGCAAGTTCAGTAAATGCAAAATGTTGCCACCTTTAAAGTTTCACTATATTATGAACAGTCTAATAACACTCTGAAAATTTGGCATCATTAAAATTTAGACAAAAATGACTGTAGTCAAATTTGCAGAAAATTTACACATCATTAGCAGTCTTTGTCTTTTGGTGCAACTAAGTATATTGCACTTTGTTACACTCACAGAACTAATTAAAAGCCTTCAAAAAAAGTTGAATAGAAAGACGGCCAATTTTTTCATCCGGTTAGCCCTGAAAATCACTCAGATAGACGGTTTTCACCCAACTTACCCATTTAGCCAGATTTTTTTCCCTTTAATTTTTTTTAATTTTATTGATTTTTAAAAAAAAATTTTTTTTTTTATTCTTTACTTAGTTAAAGCAGATAAAGTTGAAAAATTTTTAATTATATTTAATCAAGCCTTTTATTTTTAAAATATATTATCAAAAAAAAACGAAGCTTAAATAGATAAGGTCTGGCGAATACATTTCAAAAAACTAACTTAATTTTTTAAAATAACTTTACATTTTTTATAAACTAAACAAAGTAACTTAATTAAAGTTAATTGAATTCTAGATTAAATTTTATGGCGATTTTAAATTATTTTTAAAAGAAAAAACTTCAAGTCATATTTTTTAAACTGTTTGCAGTCTTGAAAAATATACCATTTTGATTGATCTTTACCTAAACTTCATGGTAAACATTCAAGGCAATTCTCACACTTCAACCAAGATTTTAAACTAGTCCGCCTAAAAAAATTGGAAAAATGCTTTTCTCAGAAAATTCGTTTAACATTTTTGTGATTTAATAGCAAAAAAGGTGAATTATATAAAATTAAATTATCTAATATTTAAGCCCCTTACCAAATACACAATTTGATAGAGAATCACCCGTTTTGACCAGTTGTATAAAAATTTTAAAAAATTTTCTCATAAAAATTTTCACATAGCTTTTCCTTTTACTATTATTAATATTTAGAACAATATTTAGAAGTTTTTAGGCTAAGATTATCGCTCTCTTTCTTGTACTTAGAGAATATTCCTGAACACGACTTTTCAACCGATATCTTCATTTCATACTTAATTAGTCATTGATATAGCTCATTGGTATTTTTATTTATCTTATTTTTAAAGTTTCTCTTTTTATTCAAAATAAAAAATGTAACTAGATCATCTGCAAAAACTAGAGAGTGTTCATTATTGGTTCTGTTTCGCTTATAGATGTCATTAATACTAAACAAAAGAAGACAAATAACTGAGTCTTGAAGAAATCAACTGTTAATCCTGAAGGTATTCAGTGGAGTCTTACCACAAGACTTGAAGATCTGGACTTCGCCGATGATCTCGTGTTGATACCAAGAACAGAAACTAATATACACTTTAACACTAGAAGCACCAAGCATTTTTTCAGGTTTTTTAATTCATAAATATTTTATAAAAAAACTAAAATAATTTTATAAAGTAATATCATTTTTTAAAGAAAATTTTAAAATCTATATAAATCAAAAAATATATATTTATTTGAAAAATCCATTCAAAAGATATGAGGATTTAAAAATTTTTCAAACGAGTCATTTTGCCAGCCAAAATGCATCGAAATTGAGAGCGTTTCAGACTTCATTTATCTAGGAAGCATCATCAGCGCCACTATGAGATCACACACAAACACAGAGAATAGACTGTCGAAAGCCAAAAGTCCCTTTGCAGGACTCAAACCAGTGTGAAAATCAACTAGCTACAGCAATAAAACAAAAATTAATCTGTACATTAGTAAAGAGAAAGCAACCCTAGTGTATGGTAGTGAATGCTGGGGGATATCTGAAAGGTGTGCCTTACCACCGCACAATTTTTTTTAAAAAGATATTTACTGAACAACGCACCAAATCTTGCTAACTCACATTTTTTAATTAATTTCAACCCACATGTATTAGCATTATATAAAAATTTTAAACGCTCATTAGAAAAAAAATCGGTTAATTTAAAATTTAAAAAAAATTAGTTTAAGAACCACAGCAGCTTAAAACTATTCTGTCAAAAGAAAATATAATAGAACCAAAAAGCCATAAGAAAAAATAGGATGGAACTAAATGACTCCCTCAATAATATTGACGAGAATTTAAAGGGTAATTAAATAGGAAAAAATTAAAATTCTAACTGATCAATTAAAATTTAAAAGATTGTTATAAAAAAAAACTAATACCAATTCTTTTTATCTTTGTTTTTGTTTGTTGAATGTTTTTTGAATTTTTTTAATTTTAATTTTAATAAGCGTTAAAATTTTTTTTTAATATTTTTTATCTCGTTAGTTTAAGTGCGTAAGAAAGATATGCGTT
>PJRA01000498.1:207260-217972 GCA_016987375.1 Brachionus koreanus
TAATAATTTTTGTTTATAAATAAACTAACTTGACACAGTCTAAAGATATATAGAAAAGTGTCTTTTGACAAAGTCAAGCAAAACATAAAAGTTGTTTTAATTGACAATTGATCGCGCAGTAGTGAGCGCGACAAAAGTATTGATATATTCCACACTTGTAGCTTAAGAAGAATTCTAAATACACTGATCTGATTCAGTAACAGATGACTAACTATTCAAAAGAAGCGTTGAACAAAATGTACTAGATTCTAATAAGGATATGATCCAGTTAATTAAGTAATATGGTGGATTTATTTTAATCAATTCATAAACTAAGCCTTCATGCCAAACCCTTTTGAAGGCTTTAGATTTTTCAACTGAAAATTACTAAAACATAAAAAGGGTGAAAATCAAGAATTAGAACATGAACTTTTTTTGGATAATTTGAAAAATTAAAAAGTGCAAAAAATACATAAAATATATACTCATTTATGAAGTCTGTTACTAGATTATTAGATTTTGATAGATTGGCTATTTTTGGCAAATTTAAGATCTGACGTGGAACTCGAATTCTTTTTCAAGAGATATCCAAAAGCGACCTTAACCCATGGAAACACTAAACGATGGTCTATTTTCGCTAAAAATGTTAAGGATCACAAAATAAAGTTTTGTATTCACTTTGTTGATGTTCAAAAGACTGTCAGGTGTTTTAATAATCTTTTTGTGAAAAATTAAAATTTCACAAAAAGATTGACTATTTAAAAATGACTTTATGTTTTATTCACTGCACTTAATAATATTTTTATGTGGCGATTAACTCTTTCTTATTAAAAAAAATAAATTTATGTGGTGATCACTTTTTGTGTTTTAGTAATCTTCATGCAAGATAAGTGAACATACATACATAAGTGATGAATCTTGTTCTAGAAAATTGTAACCTTGAGTAGACTATATGTTCAGGTAACACAACTCATCATAGTGATTGGTCTATAGTTAAAAGGATCCTGTGAATTAGAGACACTTTTTTTGATCATGGAAATTTTTGCAGTTTTCCATAAATTTGTAACTATACCTAGTCGAATAGATAGATTAAAAAGTTCTAAGATTTCTTTTAATGAATTTTTGGGTAAATTTTTTAGCATTAAGTTATGTATTCAATAAGTACTTGAAGCAGCTTCACTCTTTAGTATTTTTAAAGCGAAGATTAGTTCTTTTGAGCAATTAGGATCATTTAAATTAGATTGATTTTTATGAAATTCAGAACTAAAATTAGTTATTTCATAGTCTTTTTCAGTATTTATTAGATCAGAGTTTGGACAAAATGCTTGAGATAGTCATTCTTCTAGTTTATGATATAGATAAAAAATTTAGTATCGACAAATAAATTAAACTGTTTCTATATTTTTAGTAATTATTATTATTATTTAAATAAATTAAACAATGTTAAATTAAAAAAAAAAAATAGAACTTTTACGCTTTAATATAAATTTAATAAAAAAAAATAATGACGAATGTTATCTTCTTTTTCAATTAATGAAATATTAATTTTTTTCTGTTTCTATATTTTTAGTCTTAATCTATATTTGTAGCAATTCTATAATTACAATCATATCAATACAGACCCTGTGGTGTCCATCACAGATGCTTATTTATATACTTTTTACTTATGTGAGAGTCAAGTTATTTATGACATCTTTTTATTTTACTTTGTACTAATTTATTCTGCATGTGCTCGGTTACGCTACCAACATACGACAGTGATGCGGCGTGACATGAGTAATTATATATATTGGGGGGTTTTGGAGTTAAGCGAGAAGAGAGAAAGAAAATAAAACGTTTAAGAAAAAAAGAGAGCTATTCTTTTCCTGAGCCTCGAAAAGAGCAACTTCACACTTTCGCTATATCACAGACCCCTATCACAAATTTAAACTTTTGTTTTTTTTGTTCTAAAATTGACAATACGGGCAATGTGAAATCTTAGTACAAAATTACTGTACAAAAAGAAAAAACTATATAATTGTTTTTCTAGTTGTACAAAAATGGTTCTGTAAACAGTTCAATGTTGTACAAGTTTGTACAAACGAATTCTAAATTCTGCAAATACTCTTCACACCATTAAAAAAACATTAGATAAAATTTGCACTAAATTGCACAGTTTTTGCAGAGCTTAGAACTCGTTTGTACAAACTTGTACAACATTGTACTGTTTAGAGAACCATTTTTACACAACTAAAAAAATAATTATATAGATTTTTCTTTTTGTACTGTAATTTTGTACTAAGATTTCACATTGCCATAATACCCTATATGTCTGGTATGTAAAATAATAATCTAAAAACCTTTATTGTCTTCAAGTTGATCGATGAGGCCAATTTTGTGCAAATGGCTAGGAGTCATGACCGACAAGGTCATTAAATCTCCGAGAGCTTCGTGGAAGCCGGGATTGGCTCCTTCTTTGAAATGAAACGGCTGGTCTTTGTAGCTCATGTAGTACTGTATATGGCCCATTTCATGATGAATAGTGAACATATCGTTCATGGAGACTTTGGTGCACATTTTTATGCGGAAGTCTTTTCCGTCATAAAAATCCCAAGCAGACGCGTGACAATTAACCTCTCGCCCGTCATTGGGCTTTTCTATCAGCGAATTATTCCAGAACGACTCGGGCAACGGGTCCAAGCCAAGGCTAGTGTAGAACTCCTCGGCTATTAGAAACAGATCTTTGGGCGTCAAATTTTTCTCTTTCATTTTTGGTGTTACATCCAACAAGGTGTTATTTTTATAAGGCTTAATGTCCTCGAATATATTGTGCCATTGCTGGGCCCACAAGTCGCCCATAATGTGCGCTGGCAAGACGCCTTCTGTTTCAGACAGGTCATACACTTCTCTTAGCTTGTGACGCACATAATTGTGCAATAGTTTGTACAAGGGCTTTAATTTAGAATAAATTTCATCTAATTGCTCGGGCAGATCATCGACTTCAAAGCTTGAACGCGAGTATTCCCCATAGTCAGCAAAATCATAGCCTTTTACCGCATAATTGCTCAATTCAACGTATTCAGGAAACAATTTTCTGACCTTTTTACCACTATTGTCTCTCCAGAGCTTCCATATTGTACTCAAGTACGAATAGTTGCGGCTAGATTGAAAAATGCCTGTTATATTAGGATCTAGAGATAATTTTTTGTTTTTGAGATTTATTTTGGATGTAGTGTACATTGTGTTCATGCTTTCTTTGAGCTGCTTCCATCTGAGAACTTTGTTGCCCTCGGGCATGCCCGAGTCGCCGATTACGATAACAGCACGCAAAAAAGCCCGCTTCAAATTTTCGTCTTTGAACGAACGCCAATTGAACTCTTTCAACTCGTTTATTTTCTCACGCGAAAAATTCGCCGACAGCATAACCGATCGTTCCTTAAAATAAAAAAAAAAATTACATTAGGCTCTCGTCAATTGGATAGTTTGGCCAGAGCTATCATGCAAATAAAGTTAAAGAAAGGATTGATTAATGATTGAATGAATGAGGGAGATCAAGATGACTAAAATTAGTCTTACATAAGATTTTTTATTAAATTGAGTCAAATTAGTGTATAAATTCCATTTGGATGCAATCAATTTTTGTACTATTAGTTCCGATTGTTTTGTGTAATTGGCATAGAATGTGCTTGCCTGTTAACAAAAATTTTAAAAAATCTAGTTTAAAAGCTGATTAATAAAAAAAAAGAGAAGAAGAGCGGCGGAAAGAGTAGAAATGAGCAGCAAAATTTGCATGCAGTGTTTAATTGTTTTTATCTTACAAATTGGCTTTCTAGGACGTCAATCTCGTGATCACTGGCAATCTCGTCGGCCCAGAACAGCTTGGTAACTAGATGCATTTCGTTAAAGGTCAGTCGGTTCCAATCATCGAGCCACTGTTTGAACTGAGACGTTCAGTTTAAAAGATTGAGAAAAAACGAAACACAAAAAAGATTGGTCTTACCTGTTCTTCGGTGTACGGTTCGTACTTGGCACATGTAACATTTATTAACGCAATCAAACAAAGAAGAAAAAACATTTTGAAATTTTTTTTTTCTATTTTCTTCAAACAAACATTTTAATTTAAATTTATCTAAATGACAAGTCAAAAATTATATTATAATTTTCCAATTTTTCATTTAAAAAAAGGCAAATTTAATTAAATAATTTAAATTTGAGGCAATATTTGCATTTAGCATTACTACTGTATTTTTTGACCAAGGCGCTGTGATATAGCGACATCTCTGTCGATATCACTGGACTAGTTAACTAACTAAACACTGAGCGTTTAAGTTAGAAATGGAACATAAATAGCTGCTCCTAAACGTCTAACGAGGAAATCGGATAGACGGGCCCAAGGGTAATAATGTAAGCACTACATCTCGCGACGAGGATAAAAGCCCCAAAAGACTAATAAAAGTGCTTCTCGGTTGCAGTTATGTTTATAGAGCGTGCAGTGGCTACCTGACGATTGTCAGTTAGTACCTGGGAAAAATAATAGTCTATGACTGGTCTCGAACATTATTGATCTGGTTTTGGTTAAAATGGTCGACAGTTTCCTAGCAGTCGCTATTAAAGCGGGGGAAGATGTGATGTAGCGACATCTCTGTCGATATCACTGGACTAGTTAACTAACTAAACCCTGAGCGTTTAAATTAGAATTGAACATAAATAGCTGCTCAATCAAAGCGCGTAACACTATTAATTATATTTAATTAATTTTTTTTTAATTGATATTAGATATCTTGGGGTCTATGTTGAACCAATTTGAAAACCAATTTGATAATCAATTATTTTTTTTCTCTTGAGCAAGGCCAAATAAATCTAATAACTTTTTATCAAGACATTTTATTAAATAATCTATGTTTGAAAAAATAAATATCTTCCATAAACATTTATCTAATTGTTACAGCTGAAGATAATTTTTAGCTAACTTTTTATACCTTAAAAATATCTCGAAATTTTTTAAGGTATAAATTTGACTTTTTGTACATACTTATATCCAGAATTGTTTAAAAGTCACCGTTTTTCACGCATGTCAAGTCTTTTGACTTTTTTTTTTGAGTTTTCCAGAAGAAAAAAAAAATTCTTTAAATTTATTGAATAATTTAATTTCTAAATAAAAATTTATTTTTGAAATTAATAATGACTTTTTAAAAATAAAAATTTTGAATCAAGTCAAAAAGTTTTTTTTTCGAAAATAGTCAAGTCACTGACTTGACGTTGAAAAGACTTAAAAATAACTTTTTTTTTTATTTTAAGACAAGTCGGCTTATAACGTCCTAATCAAAAGATCAATTTTTTAGTTCAAAGAATTTTTTTACCGACCATTTTATAACTGTAAAGCCTCATTCTGTTTGGTACCATCAGTATATTTAAAAAAGATATTGACCTAAAGAATACACAGAGTAATTGATGATTTTATTAAATTTAACTGTCTATTAAAAAATTGAATTTTTAAATGATTAAAATTCAATAAAATCCATTATTGACATTTAATTTTATAATTCTTTATTTTTAAAAATTCATTATTATATTTTGTAAATATATCTAAATATATAAATAATCAATTTTTTTTTTTCACTGTAATAGACCCTCTACTAATCAATCTATCCAAAAATCAATCAATAGCCTTAATAAAATAATAATTATCTCCTATCAAAAGAAAGAAGCTGATATCCAAAATTTTATAAATTAATAAGTAATATTAATTAGGAATAATAAATTAATATTTTATGTTTTTTTTTAAGATTAAATATTTTTGAAAAAAGTATTTGTTTCGACGTCATAAACCAATTGATGAATTTCAAAAGCATCTTGTATACACCTTGGAAGTCATTCTGTAAATAGGGATCTTTCTAAAATTTAGTTACTGTAATCGAAATAAAAATTTAGTTTAATTTTTCATTTATTTTTTTTAATAACTCAACAATTTCTAATTTTTAAATGAATATTATCAATTTGAGAATTTGGCTTTTACTTTGATTACATTTTTTGGGAGTTTAATTTTGCGCTATTAAACAAATTTTTATCTAAAAAATTAAAAATCCTTTAATTTTCACTTTTTTATGAATTATCCAAACAATAAATTAATTTTTTTTTAATTGATATTAGATATCTTGGGGTCTATGTTGAACCAATTTGAAAACATCTGCCCAAAAAAGACTGTTGCTATGTTTACTTAATTTAAACTCTTAACATGACAAAGATTTTTTTCTCTAGTACAACCATTGTAAAAAAAAAAGCATTTTATAAATATATCTGAGAACAAGGTTTTAATTCATCTTATAAGATAAAATAATAAATGATTAATTAGAGCTGGAAAATGCCGAGAATGCTGTCCATTAAATAAACCTTCAATTAATTCTCAATATTCGATCATGCTGTCCAAATTAGAGGACTCTACTGGGAAATGATATTTGCAATTAGTTTCCCGTCGGCTTTGCATAAACTTTCCTGCTTTCAATCAATCTATCTTTCTTAATCCACATTTATTTATATTTAATCTATCCCAGACATTGAATTTAAAAATCTTTATTTCACATTTAAATTTTTTATTTTCTAGCATATTTATTTGTAAATAAAAAGCTTAAAAGTAAACAATAATCGTTTTAAAATAAAAGTTTATTTATAACCTTGTATGATAAACAATTCTGATTTATGAAATAAATTTTTTTTTCTTATCCCTAAAAAAATTATTACACAATCTTCTTCTTATTTCTAAACTAGAAATAAAAAAAAATGTTGCTTTTAATACTAATGAAAATTTATTTTAATTAAAATGAATACAATGCCAGCTTGATTTAAGTAATCACTAATAAATGCAACAATTTTAGATAAAAATATAGCACTACTAGCTTGGCCCAATTTAAAGCCGTTTTATTTTTTTTTATTTTTTTTCACTTTAATCGCTATTAAAATCAAGGTAATTAATTTAGAATTTAAAACGCTTTTTTTTAATCAATTTTTAAATCTTATTATCTCTTTTGACTAAATTCTAAGAGTCTGTACAAAATTGATAAAAAAAATATTGATAAATAAGACACTATCTATTTTTCTTTTCTCGTTGTTTTCCGTGATTTAATAAATAAATGTTTAAACTTTAAAGCTCTTAATATTTTAAAACGTCCTCAGCTAAATTAACATTTAGACTTCAAAACGAGTGTACAAGATAATAAAATTTAAAAAAAAAATTTAGAAATTTGGATCTCTTGAGTTTTGTCTTTGTGTCATGCAAAATTTTGTCTTTATTAATCATTCACACCTGTTTGTATAAAACACAAATGCTTTTTTGCACACTTGCATTTAAATTCTTAATGCTACATGAGTTATATATTCATTATTTCCTTTGAATGAAAAACAATGATCTTTAACATGTGATGCATGTCACTTTTTCTTCAATTCTTAACGAGCTTTATCAGCAAATTTAAAAAAATAAAAAAAAAACTTATCCAAGCGTTATCATAATGGTTCCCTTTGTAATTATTAAGTTTTAAATTGAAGAGATTTTATTTTAGTTTTATGAAAAAAAAATTCAAAATAGATTTTTCAGACATAAGAAAAAAGATTTCTAGACAAGAAATTTATCTATTATATACATTTTATTGTATTTTTTTTTCATTCTAAATCATTTTGATCTGATATAACTCATCATTATTTTGATAATTTACAACACTTAAACATATCATGCTTAATTAATGAGTGTTAGTAAAGCGATATTTTCCAATTTTAACTATAATTCTATTCAATTAAGCTTATTGAATCTAAAGAGGTTTTGTGAAATTTGGTACAAAATAAACAAAAAGAACAAAAAAATGCTACAAAATTTGATAACTTTTTTTCTGAAGGCTTATAATTAGTTCTGTAAATGCAACATGGTGCAACATTCAAAGCTTTACTATTATGAAAAATCTGGAAAAACTCTGCAAACTTAGCATAATTAAAGTTTGCAGAGTTTTTCCAGATTTTTCATAATAGTAAAGCTTTGAATGTTGCACCATGTTGCATTTACAGAACTTGCTTTTGACTTTTGAAAGAAAAGTTACAAGAATTTTTAACATTTTGTTCTGTTCTATTGTACTAAATTTCACAAGACCATCTAAAGAAGAGTATTTACTATTAGAATTTTTTAAAAATTAATTTATTATTTTTTAAATCATTTGAACATAATAAAACGAAATTAAAATTAAATTAAGAGAGATAAGAATGCAAATTTTTTCATTAGATTACGAAATTATTTTGAGATATTTTTTTCAAAAACTCTTTTTTCTCTCAAATTTATCAAAATGATTTTGATTTTACTAGTATCCAAGTAGAAATTTTGAATATATTTCCTTTAAATGAATTGATTCTTGTTCTATGAATAAAAGAAAAGAGGAAACCAAAAAAAACGCCCCAAGGGCGACGTAAGGTAAGAAGACCAGCAGTATTATGAAGGTCAACAATCACTAAAGAGCTTATCGAAATGGGAATGACATGTGGAAATCAAAAGTATTGACCTTATGCTCCACAAGGAGTGGATAAGGAAAAAAAAAGTCGATTTCTATATCTATTTTTCTATTGAAAGAAACAATTTACAGATTAAGAAAAATGGCTTCGCAGCATGATAGTTATATTTTTAAAAAAAGGAAGCTTTATTTTAATAAAAATCAGAAAAGTAGTTTTTTCTTTTTTTATTTACTAAGAAATTCGTAATATTTGTGCCAACAAAAAAATCAAAATCTAAAAAATTAAGTGTAGAATTTTTTTTAACCTTTAAAAATAAAAATATTTCATCTGAACCTAATTAATTAGAAACATCTATTTTAATTGCTTCAATGCGCTGAACAAGCACATTTAAACGCTTGAAACTTATACAAATAAAAATAAAACTAATCAATAAACTAATAAATCAATTTTTTAAAAGCTCAACAAAATTTGGTTCACTCAAGCAAAAGAACATGTTTCTTCTCTTTTTTATTTTTTGCTTATCTGGCAGCTTAGTAGTCAAGCAACCGAGCATATACAGGTCGGTGCTTGAGAGCTAAGCCAACAATCATCAATTTTCAAAAATTTGCATAACTAAAAAACTTCATCTCATTTTCATGATGGATAAGCCACACTTGAATATGTGCATCAATAAATGCATCTATCATCTAAATGTTAAGCACACCAATGATGAATGGCTCAGCTATTTCAAAACATTATTCTTTAGAATAAATAAAAAATCATGAAATGCTTAATATGCAATTGCATTCTCTCGGGAAAGAGAAAAATAAAAAAAATTTTTCCAACATAAAATTTTTATTTTAAAAATAACTGAATCAGATTAAAATTTTCATATATATTTATATACAAAAAACAGTAGTTCTATATTTTATTTAAAAAGAAAATTTTTTCCTATTTAAAAAAAGCACCCGAATTATAATAAAAACTTAGTCTATATAGCCTTCGTTTGAAAAGGCTCTTGTTTCGCTTGGTATTGTTTGCTCGTCATTTGATCCACTTTGTTGCTGAAATAAAAAATTTTCATTGAATTTATTTTTATTCAAAGTTCCATAGTTTATTTCTTGATCTTGACTTTCAACATTTCTTACTTCCAAGTCAATGTTTTCCTCATTGATCGTCGAGTCCTCGGACTTTCGACGAGAATTTTTTCCATCCAATTTAGAATACGGATCTTGAATTGACGATCTAATGATAGCAGGTATAAAAGGTGAATGAAGCAGGATTTTTTTGGCCCTCGAAACAGTCTTCTTGAAACCTTGAGCATCCGATTTACTTGGACTTGGTTGTTCAATGCTTGTACTTTGGACATCATTACCGGAATCACTTGAATTTTCATTGATGTAGCAATAGGACGCGTCATGGCTAGCATCTTCCTCTTGAGGACCAGTGCATCCTGAACTTGACTTTTGGTAATTGAAAGGCGTGAAGCGTTTGAATATGCCGAAAAAAAAGCTTCCGAAAAATATTATACAAGAAACTATAATTATTATCACTTGCAAAACAGTCATTGCTGATGTAGATTCATTGGCAGCTAGAAAAAAAAAATTCTTTAAAATTTCTAGTCGAAATTTTGCAAATTAGTAATGAATTACAACAAATTTAACGGAAATGAAGACATACCAAAAAAAAACTTTGACATGTTTATTAATATTCTGAAAAACTTGTTAAATTAATGATAAAAATAGAAATTTAATGAGGCTTTCTATTAAAAACTTTATTTTTCATCTTGAAAAGATCAATTAGAAATGGTTAAGAAAAATTTAATTAATTTTCCAAAAATAAAAAATTTGGTCTATTTTTACTCTAAAAAAAAACTTTAATAAATTTTAGTTCTAGCTTGGTCTATTTTTTATACAGTTAAACCCAAAAAGGGATAAATTTCAAAATTGCTACAAAAATATCTTTGACTTCATTAATAATAAAAAAAGCTATGATGAAGGAGTCACATTAAATGGGTTTTTAAGACCCATTGTAATAGCATGACATATAAAGTTTATCCAATCTATTTTTAAAGCTATTAACTTCTTTTGGTAGTCTGTTTCAAATACTTGAAACTCGATTAATAAAGTATCTTTTTTAAATAAAACTGCATTGTTCCAATTAATTTTTTCAAAATATTTATTTAATAGACATGAAGTATGAGATATCAGCTGCTGTAACATCTAATCATGTTTTTTTTTTCCAAAAATGACTCAAGAAATTTAAGATATAATTTAAGGAATAGCGAAAAC
>PJRA01000498.1:228083-248047 GCA_016987375.1 Brachionus koreanus
AGCTAATTTTTAGTAGTTTATAAATAAATATATATATAATCCCCTGATCATTTGCATGATCGAGCAAGTTAACTTAACTTTTGTCCATTTACTTATGCATCACCTGTTATTAAAACTCACAAAACTGAAAAATTGGTGTTCTGATTATTTGCATTTTTGAGAAAAACCGCATAAATACAAGCTTAATTAATGGAGTTCAAAAAAATAAAACTCTTAAGAATTATTTATTTTTAATAAATTTTATTATTTTTAAATTAAGTTAAATAAAACAAATAAAACAATTTATAAATAAATAACAAAAAAAATATTATTCTAATTTCTTTTAAAAATCAAATGGTCCAAAAATTCCAAATTGTCTTTTAGAACAATTGGTTTGAGAGTGTTTCTATTAATTTCGGTAAAGCCATTTTCCCCACACATTTCCCTTAATCTATGAGAAAAACCATTTATTTGTTCATTTTTCATTTCGATCATAAATTTGGCCGTTTCAGCAACAATAATTGATTTAGATTTTAGAATTTTGTAAAAATTTTTATCAGCCAAATTTCCTCCAGCACTATTGGCAACAAAAACTGCATCAAAAAAGTTATCATATTTGCTTTTTTGAACAAAATCATGTGCAGAACTCAATGGTAAAAAAACAATTTCAACATCTTCTAATCTAAAGTATTCATCACTGGTCATTTCTTGCTCATCACTTACTTCAACAATTTTCATTTCACTTAACTTGGACTCAAGAGATTGATGTCCGCCCAATCCAAGAATTTCACCGATTAACTTTTCTAAATTAGCCTTAGAAACATCTGTGGCAGAGTATCTATGATAGTCATTGGTTTTTTTGAAAAATTCCGCATTATCATGCTCTATTCCATAGCTTAAATAAGGACCTACTATAATATCACCGAAATAGCCTCTACGGCTTGTCTTATCACCACTTCTTGGATCATTCATAATCATTCCTGATGCAAGCGTTTTATTTGGTGTGTCATAGTTTACATCTCTTAGTTCAAAAGCAACTCCCGTATCTCTCCATTTTGCATAAATCTTATGGTTTATGATAGAGCAATTTTTGCGATCCATTAGCTTCATTGAAAAGTCCCAGTCGTAAGCATTTAAGCGTGAGTCATATCTGTTTCCAAAATAGTTTCTCAAACGAACATCCCAGCATTTTTCAGCCGGAAAATAATCTTTATTTGTTTCTTTAATTCGCCAAAATTTGAATATACCTTCTAGAAAATCTCTTTCTTTAAACTTTAACAGACTAAAATTAAACATGTTTAGATTGCTTTTTGACAAATAGTCCAGGTCGGTTATAAATTTTATGAATTCATTTGATTTTAGTCGGATCAAATTGGCTGTATTTTCTCTAATAAACAAATTGCCGTATATTTCCAAGAAATTTTCGGCTTTTAAAAGAACACCAGTTTTTTGTGGATGCTCAAATATTATGCTTAGTAGAAGAAGATCTCTTGCATATAATTCTAACATTTTTTCCAGTACAAAAAAACGGATTTTTTTATTGACTTTTTTTTTTGATTTTAATGAATCAATAATTATGCGCTGATCGCCACAATTCATTAACAAAATGTTTATTGTTTCTTCATTTGTTTTTAAGTGTTCATCACAAAGCTCGAGTATGTCGATACTGGGCGAAAAACCCCACCAATTTATGTTTCCAAATCCGTCCATTATTTTTCGAATTTTTTTTTCTTTTGCTAATTTATACAAAATAATTCAAATGCTCAAGAAATACTAAAGATCATCTTTATGGTTGCCATGACTACAAGACCTAAAGTTCAGCTGGTTTTAAATTTTTTATTTTAATTTTGTATTTAAAGTTTATTTAAATTTTGGGAAGTCAAGTCGAAAGACATGACTTAAAATTTATCTTGTAGAAAACTCAAAAAAAAGTTTTTTTTAAAGTCTTTTAAAAGTCAAGTCAGTGACTTGACTTTGACTTTATGACTTTTGAACAACTTTGCTTACGAGGAAAATAAAAAAATAAATTTAGGAGGTCATAAATACAAATAAAAGAAAAATTAGTGTGATAAAAGTCAATTTTCTGAGTTAAGTACTTAAACATTTGATTATGTGATGCCACAGTCATTAAGTAGTTAAAAGTGTTATTAAATGCTACGATTGATTTTTAAAGTTTTTTTTTTTAAATGATGAGATAAATGTAAAAGGAACAATACACGAAAAAATTTAAAAATTAGTCTCAAAATTTGATTTAAAAAAATTTAATTTTGAAAATTAATTTTAAATTAATTTATTATTTTTTTATTTTGATGTATTTGATATTTTAAAAGATAAAATTATTAATCAATTTTAAGATAAATCAACAACTTGACTATTGCCTTTTTCATAGTCGACTGGTTGTCATTTCATTTATTTGATTTAAAAAAAAATTTTTAATATCTAAAATTTAGATTTTTTTATTTAAATTAATTAAGAATTAATTTCTTAAAGACTAGAAACCTTTTTAAAACGATTTAAACATAAATAATTTCTGATAGAAATAAAATTTTTTAAAAAAGCTTTTAAAAAACTGAATTTACTTCTTTAAGTGCAACATATTTAGTTGCACCAAAAGTCAAATTATGTTAATGATTTAACTTTTTAATTAGGCTAAATTTTACAGAGCTTTAACAGACTGTCCATAATAATGCAACTATGAATGTTATACCATGTTGCATTTACAGAACTTGCTTTTGACTTTTAAAAGAAAAAGTTATAAGAATTTTTAAAATTTTGTTCTGTTCTTTTGTACTGAATTTCACAAAACCTACTTAATTTGTTTTCATAACTTAATTTGAATTTTTTATTGATAATCGGCCAGGCTTACTAGTCTTATTACTATTGCGATATCGAATATTGCATACTAAATCAGATCTCTAAGTGAAAAAATTTATGCCTTTTTAATAAACAAAAGCATTTAATCTTTAAAACATACAATATTATTTAGAGTCTTAAGTCATCTATAAGTGATATTTCAATTCTTCTCTTGTGCCATTCACGGCTCTAGAAGCCATAAAACTCACGACACCCTTCTTCACTTTGGTCTTGGTTAGTAAAATTTCATGCTCTAAGAAAATAAGTCATTGAGCGAAAAAGATGAGAATCTGAATATAAGAAAGACCCGGAATAAATGCCGGATGAGGAAAGGTAGATTTCAACTCTTTTATTTTTGCCATTAGGTCTAGCGTTATCTTGAAGAAACAAACCTAGCTTTGGGTTGACTAAAAAAGGATGTTTTTTCTTGAGATGAAGCATACATTCGTTTTAATTATTATTCAGAATAAAGTTCTGCATTTATAGCATTACTCTCTGAAATCACCTAACCTTGGAAATTCCATCGAAAAGACAACATCAGCTTTTCTTATTTTCTCAACTGACTGAGCTGTTTGAAATTAGTAAAAACCATTTATTTCTGTAATCATAATTTCGAAAATAGATCCCATCACAACTAATGATCGATCTGAAAAATATTAAAATTTAAGTATTTTCCCACAAGATAATTGTTAGTTGTTAGCAAATAGTTAGTTTTGAGTTGCTTTCCAAAGCTGTACACAGAGCATTATGATCAATAAAGATTAGTCTGGTTGACTCTTTCTCCTTCTGAAGTCTACTTTCACTACTATTAAATTTTTTAACCAATATTGTAGCCTTCTTAACTCAAGAATACTTTCTTCTTCCATTAGACATATTTCACGAGTTACTGTTGTTGATAAAAGACCTTATTTCCAATAAAGACCTAACAGTACCAAACTTTCAAATTTTTCGTTTTATAAAATTTTTTAGAATTAATAAACAAGGAGTTAGACATATAATTTTGAAGAGATTTCAATTCTGTTTATTTTAACATGTAAAATGACTTATGGTATTAGAATTACAAAGATTCAAAAATAAAAATTATCCAACTTTTTAAAAAAAAAACAAAATATCAGAGGTTAACATAATAGACGTTTAAAAAAATGATTATAACATTATGGAATAGTTTTAAAAAAGAAATTCTAATACATTATGAATTAAAGAATAAAAAACAAAAGCAAAAAATTTAAATTTAAACAGCTTTTTTCCAAACTTAATTTGGGTGATGCAAACCTTGTATAAATTGATCCAATTTAAAAGTTATTTAAATTAAGTTAAATGATATTTTTCATTTTGTTTTTTAGGTATATTATGTGAATGCTTGCCCCGAAGCTAAAATCATTGGAAAATATTCAAAAAATATTTCTATGTCTGTAGCGAATTCGGTCAAAGACTGCTCTGCAATACTTCACAGAAGAAATTTAAAAAGATGGACTGTGTGATCATTTATGTGCATGGAAAGAAGCTAAATGCCAACAAAGTATTATATTTTTATCTAATTTATCCAATATTTCATTAATTTAAAAATCCACTTGTGCATATTTTAAATTACCAGTTGAAATAAAACTTTTCTCGGCATTTTAAAACAAATTTTGCTATTTTTCATGCTCTCTTTAAATGAGGCATCTAACTGACCTCAGAAGAGTGCAACATATTTTTGCTTGTAAAAGTGTTTAATGTTTTTCAGACACAAATTTTGTTTCACTTTATTTGTACGATGACAAAGCGCTTTGTCAATGACCAAAGATGAATTTATGAAGACTTTGTGAGCTATTCTAATTGTCACTGTTATTACAATTTAAATTTGCATGCAAATGATGCTAAAAAGAAAGTATCTTACAGAAAATTCTAAATTTAATTATATTTTATTTTAAACGAAATTTTTATCTGAATTAGGTTTTTAATTTTTCCTATTAAAATTTATTTATGCGTCATTTTTAATACATTTTTAATTAAATAATAAAATTATTTCATCTTCTTTTATCTTTAAAAGACATTTTTTCAGCACTGCACAAGAGTAAATAAGTTTATTATTAATAAAATATTATAAATAAAATTATTCAAAAATAAATGAAAGAACACAACTTGGTTGCAAATCGATTGCAAATTTATTTACAGATTAGAAAAATTCATAAATATAATTTTCATATTTCAACAACAACAACAAGTCTGAGCTGCAAGTTTATTCTAAAAGATAATTTAGTCTTATTGTGAAAAATCCAAAACACCAAACAACAATGGCATCTACTTCATCAAGCATAGACGATATACTCCAAAGCCATCAAATAATTTATGACATATATTTTTCACAGGTGAGAGCGTTCAAATTTTATTCGAAAAGAGAAAATAATTTTTTGAAAATTAAAGGCTGATGCCATAGGCAGCGGATTTATTGGTGCATATGATGCAAACAATTTTTTAAAGCAGTCAAAGCTTCCACCAGACATTCTGAAAGACGTAAAATTGTTTCTAAATAATCTAAATTCATTTTAAAAAGTCTTATTCAGATTTGGGAGCTATCCGACCCTACTGGAAAGGGCTATTTGGACAGATACGGCTTTTACCTTTGTCTTAAGCTGGTTGCATTGGCCCAGTCTAACCAACAAGTAAAAGTAGAAAATTTATGTCTGCCGACTCCGGCTCCTAAGCTCGACGAACTAAGTTCAAACATTACCTCTTTGATAACTCAAGATGATCCTTGGTACATTAAGGCTTCTAGTCGAATTGCTTTTGACAAGGTTTTTGACTCTCTTTCGCCCATAAACAACAAATTGGCAGGTCCACGTGTAAAGCCGTTTTTGCTTAAAAGCGGCCTATCGGTGGACATATTAGGAAAAATTTGGGAGCTAAGCGATCTTGATCAAGATGGTCAATTGGATCGTGATGAGTTTCTAATTTCATCACAGCTTATTCAAAAGGCTAAAGACGGCAACACAATACCAGATCAATTGCCACCTAGTCTCTTGCCTTTCAAGATTAGACATTCGCCTAATGCTTCAAATGTTCAAATACCTCAGAATGGATTGTTGATTAATGATGCTCAATCTTGGGTGGTATCTGTTGATGAAAAGACCAAAAGCGACACTGTTTTTAATCAAATAGACACGGACAATGATGGCTTTGTTAATGGAAATGAGTGCAAGGATGTTTTTCTTAAAACTGGCTTGTCGTCAAATATACTCGCAAATATATGGTAAGTATTCTAAAAAAAATTTATTTTAAGCTGTAATTTAAAAAAAAATCTTTAATTTTTTATTCGAGTTTATTTAAGATAAAATTAAAATATAGAAATTATTTTTGTAGCATTTTATTAAAGTTTAAAAATTTCAAACAATGACATGAAATTTTTAGAGTTCTTTAGAGTAACTGAAAATAAATTTTTTTCCAAAATGTTTTCGATTATGGTGCCTTTTTTAAAAATCTAGATTGGTATAGATTTAATCAAATTTATGTTCCAATCTTGAAAATAGTATTAATCGAATTTTCTAAAAAATGAAAAAAAAAGCAATTAATAAATTTTGTTTTTTAAATAAAAACAAAAAAAAAATTATAGTAAGAAACTAATAATTTCAAAATGAAATTGTTTGTCAATTTATTTATTATTTGAAAAAAAAAACACTTTTTTAAAAAACATTAACAATATAAAAAGACGAGGATGACCAAGAAATTTAACAAAATAATAATAATAATGTATATTCTACGATCAATTTAGTTTAACTAAATTGGCAAAGCAGGATAACTATTAGAATCCCACTATAGTAGACTTTTCTTTGTATTCTACCGACATTGGTGATTTCATTTTCGCTTACACCATACTTCTTTCTTTTTTGAATGATACCATTACACAATTCATAATTATGTTTCATTTTTTTCATTTATTATCACTTGTCATATGGTTAATTAACTTAAAAAAAACACTGTTGTATATTTGAGCTAAATTAATCGGGCATGCTTGAGATTAGTTAAACGTTAATTTAAAATTTAAATCTTGTTCATTTGTTAATTGTTTTTGAATTTTTTGAATTTTTTTTATTTATTTTTATTTTTTTTTGTGTCTTGAGAACGAAACGAAAAAAATATAAAAAAAATAAAAACAAACATTAATTAATTTTTTTTCTTTTCTTGGTTATACTAATTTTTATTTTTGTTTTTAAAAGAAATTTTTGGGTAACAAAAAAAATTTGTATGTGGTGACCGACTTCAAAAAATTTAAATCTGTCACCTAAAAAAAGCTTAATCCATGCTCATTATCTAATTAGATAAAAATTAAATTTAAATATTTAAACATTTAGAGGGTTAAACTTTAAGTTTTTTTTAAGTAAAACTTAAACAATAAACCATTATAAATTATTAAATTATTTTAGATTTTTAATCAAAATTTAGTTGAAATTTTCTTTTTGTTTAAAAATATTTTCAATCTAATGTAGCAAATAGTAAAGAAAAATTTTTGATAAATTTTTCAATTTGATCAAAAATTTTAAATGCGCATTTTTATTGCATTACACATTTTCAATTTTTTCAAAATTCAAATTTGAAAGTTTTAAAAGCTAAAAGAATGTGTAATAAAATAGCGCATTTAAAATAAGATTGAAATTTTAAGATAGAGTTTTTCGATCACAAGATTTACCTTCCAAATTTTGTTTGGTAAATAAAGTATTTAATGTTATTGAAATATTTAAAAAAATTATTCTTTAATTTTAATGCTTTTTTTTAATCTCTTAGCTGCAGTTTAATTTACTACTAATACTAATTTTCTGCTAATTGATTTTATTTTTAAAGTTTTAAAACACATTAAACTAGTTCAATGATAAAAATATTTGGTTGTTGAGAACAATATTTTATAAGCTTAAAAAAAAAAGGTTGATATGAATTCTATTTGTTTTTTAATTCTAAAGAAGAGAAATTAAATATCTGATAAAATTCTTAATTAAAAAAATTCAAGCAAATATCAATTGAAAACTTAAGCCGCTCATTAAATAATTTATCTTTTGGATATTTTTGGAATTTTAGACTTTTGCCTAAATTTTTTTTATAAAAGCTTTTTCAGGCATGTATTTGAAATTCAAAATCAGATTATTTTTAGAAATTTTGCCAGAATTTTAATTTTAAAATAACAAATAACAAAATGCTTGATTTGCCTTATATTTTTCATTAATTGGAAAAAACAAAATTTTATCAAAAGAAAATTTTTTTTTTTAATTGGGTCGAAAAAAACTTATTAATTTCAATTAGCTTTGCTAAAATGTTTTCTATTAACAAAATTTAGGGCTTTGTGTGACATAGGCTTTACTGGCCGACTTAACCATGAACAATTCGCTTTGGCAATGCACTTTGTGAACAAAAAGCTTTCCACTGGCCTTGATCCACCCGTAGAGCTTACACCCGAAATGGTTCCTCCGTCCCTTAGACCAAAACCTGTTCTGGTTGAGGAAACCCTTGGAAGCAAAGAGTTCGAAGAGCTGCAGACCCAGGTTACCGAACTTCAAAGAGAAAAGCTTTTCTATGAACAAAGAGCTAGTGAACACGAGAATCAAACTCGCCAAAAAAGGACTGAGCTGACCAATTTGGAACTTGAAATGGAATCAATTTACAAAACAATACAAGAGAGAGAATCAAACAAATTTGAAGAGAATAAAAAACTTGGTGAATTTGAAGACAAATTGGCCAAGCTGTCAACTCAATTGGGCGATTTGAAGTCAAAATATGAGCAAGAAACCATAGAAATAAATCAATTGAGATCGAATATAGTTCAAATGAATCAGACACAATTTAAAAATCAAGACTTGTCTGAAATAAAACGCAGTATTCAACAGCTTCAAAGTGATCAGGTTTCATTAGAGCAAAAAAAACAATCGAATATGAAAATTTTGTCCGATTTAAATTCAGATATTTCAAATTATCAAGCCCAAGTTGATTTTAATCGATCAAAAATAACTTTGCTTAAAAAACTAGAGGCGAATTTGAACAAGTTAAAAAAAGAGTATGATTTATGTAGCTCATTGAATGAAGTGTCCAAAGAAATAATTAAATTAGAGGCTGAAAACAAGCAATTAGAATTGGAAATATCAAAGCCTGGCGAAATAGAAGATCCATTCAAGACACAAGATCCGTTTAGTGCCAAGGACGCATTTTCAGATCCATTTAACAGCACTACAGCAGACATATCTAATCCATTCCCCGAAGATCCATTTTCTGCAAATGAAAATCCAGATCCATTTGCACAAGCTTTTGATCCATTTAAAACCGAGCCGAAGGCAAAAGTTTCCGCACCTCCACCAAGACCTGCGCCACCCAGACCTCAAACACCAAGTCTCAAGCCTGCTAAAAAGCCAACTGATTTTACTCAAAGACCACAGTCTGCCATGGACTTTACCAACAGTTCGCTTAGTGCTGCTAAGACGGATTTGTTCAACAGCTTTGATCCGTTTGCTCCCGATCCAAATAAATCAGATCCGTTCGCAGCTAGTGATTGGGCCTCGTTCTCTGCAGGCACCAATGGACTCAAATCTAAAGATCCATTTGACCCTTTTGCATAATAGCTTTAATAATGAAAATGAATGAAACTAGTCGAGTTTATTTTGATGTAATTATTGATTTACCTTAATTTTATTATCCAAGAGTTTCAGATAAACAATTAGAATGAGTTAATGATTTTAAAAAATTTTATTAATAAATATAAATTTTATTTTTAATTTTTTTTTTATTATTTTTTTAAAGTTTGTCAGTTATTTGGCAAATAATTTAAAAAAAAAATGATTTTTTTTATTTTGTTTTTTTTTTGTTTTAGATGTCATTCTAGCCACTAAATTTAATGAAACATGTCGGCAAAATCTAACCGGAAAAACTACCAAAACCGACAGGACGTGTTCGTCAAAGATCCGATTTTGATTCGTGGCGTTCAAAACAAAGCCATATTTGGTCTATCAAGCCAGTTTAATGAAGAGTTTCCGCCACAATTAAATGGAATTTTGGCGCCCGAAGAATTTCGTGACACTGTTACTCAAATAAACAAAATACTAAGCAAACAATTGGAGAATAATTTCAAATGGCTAATCATAGGTTCTATTTTTTGTTGCTGTACCTTTGGTTGCTCAATATTGCCAGTGGTGGTTGTTAACAATAAAGCTCGAGTGTCTATTAAAAAACTACTCTACATCGAAAATCATAGATTGTATTCTAAACTTGGCTTAGAATGGAAATTATCCAAAGTTAAGTGCGACTCAAGCGCTTTGATGGAGTATGTAATCAAAATAGAATTTGCTCCTTCTATTTCTCTTTATCAACCTGTTTAAAATTAATTAAACTAAAAAAAATAATTTTTTTACATTTAACTTTTCCTATTTCTTTGTATCTCATGTGTATTATTAACTGTTTAACGTATTAAATTGTTGTAATATAAATAAAAAGTTTTGTTTAGTTTTTTTATTTTTGTATACAGTAAGGATTTGGCGATATTTTACGTAATTTGACGTTATTATGCTTAAAAAACTGTTATTTTACGATAAATTTCGTAAAATGATGTAAAATCACGATAATTAACAGGAAATAACGTCTTTTAACTATAAATAACGTTAATTTACGTAAAATTACAGTTTTTCATAAGCTTTATTTTTTTATATTCAAATAAATTTCAATGTGCTGATTTAGAATATGTGTAAATAGTTAAATATACTTGATTTTTTCATGCTTTATAATCAATCAAAGTTTTAGCACATTTTAGCTGGGAATCTTTCTTAATTAAATTATAAAACCTTATTTTATTGATTTTTTTTTTATTAGGAAAAAATCAAAAATTTCATAATATTTCATTTTTTTATTAATCACTAGAATAATTTTCATTATTTAATATTAGTGAATTTTCATCATCTAATTTATCACAGTCCAAAATAAGCTTAAAAAGTTGACTACTTTTTCTTTTATCTAACTGTCCAGGTTTATGTTTTTCTAGGCACATAAATTGATAAAAATTCAAAAGCCTCCGTTATTGCAAATAAGAAAAAAATTCGAATATCTTCTTCTTGGTTAGTCCATTTAATGCAGAAGCGTTTTATTGATCACACCACTTACAAATTGGTCTGTGGAGAATGCCATAGAAATCTTTTAAAAACATGCAATGAATAAACTAGCACTGTATCCTGAGCTATTTTACCAACTAGCAAGTCAAAATATAACTCAAGACATAGAAACTGTCTCTAACAATAACTCCGAAGAATGCCAAACTCAAGAACTTCAAATGATCAAGTAAAAAAGTGTGTTCGCCATGTCAGAGAAATAATAAATAATGAGTTTACTTGTCTCAACATTGGCTTTAAAATAACAAATCGTGATGAAGTAATTAAAATTCATACTACTTCTATGGCAAAAGTTTTATTAAAAGCTGATAATAATGATGTTATAACAATTTGGGATGCAATTTATACATAGAAAGGTCAGCATATTACAGTTTTCAAAAAGCTTCTTTTTCTAAACATAAGAAACGGTGTTTGTTTAAGTGTATGCTGGTAGTAGCAAGTGATGGGACAATTATTGATGTTATTGGCCCTTTTTTCTCTAACGGAAAAATAATGACAAAAATATAATGCAAAATATCTTTAAAAAAATGGAAGAAGTAGACAATTGGTTAAATAAAAATAATATTTTTGTTGCTGATAGGGCATTTCGAAACTCAATTAAATACCTTGAAAATAAGCTAAATAAACCAAACATGCCAAAGGAAAAATGCAACACACTACAAAAGAGGCAAATTATTGACGAGTAATTACACAAATATTAAATAATGAAAATGATACCAGTGATGAATAAAAAAATGAAATGTTGGAGATTTTTCCCTCTAGAGACTCTTAAAGGCTATCACCATATTTTGCTTAATTTAGCTAATATTGATTAAACTAAAAAAGTTACCAAAGAATTGATTTAATTTTTATATTCCTCAAAGAAATTTTTTTTCTTGAAAAAAATACATCTTTTAACGTAAAATAACGTAAAAAGACGTAATTTTACCCATTCTCCTGTTTTCGTAAAAGCACTGTATTATTCGGAATAAAATTTTGTATTTTTAGCATCCTCTGAAACCAGCTCATAGTGCATTACCATAAGTAAAAATTCAACCTAATAATGAATTAAATAAAATCAATCAAAGGCTAGTCATTTCAATTACAGGACCTAGAAGTTGTCAATGAAGAAGTTATTACTTGTTGTGACTTTTAAATAAATTAAAAATTTTCATATTTTCAATTTTAATAATTTATTTTAATTTAATTTACTATTTTTACTCAAAATTAAAAACAGAAAAATTAATACTTTAAATTTCTAAAACTGTCTTTTACTAAAACTCTCATTAAAGCATAAATTTTGTAATTAGTCAGACTTACGTCCTACAAATTGATCCATCGAATGACAAAGCTTCATTACATCTTTATCCAGAAATGAAGCAAATTTATATGGCAATATCCTAAATAATAAACTAATTAAAAAAAAAAAAATTTTTATAATATTACGTTTTTAAGCACCAAAGGAAATAGGTCATTCGTGGTAGCATCAAAAGCTCTTGATCAGTCAAAACTGCTTCGATAACTTTATCCGCAACATATTCAGGATCAAGTGGTGGAAGTCCTTTGACATTAAAACCTTTAAACATGCCAGTATTGATTATGTTCGGACAAACAACTGTAGTCTTTACTCCAGTTTTTTCTATTCTTAATAATTCGTTTCTTAAAGCTTCATCGAATCCAACTGCTGCAAATTTTGATGAGCAATAATCAACAAGACCAGCTGCTCCAAACATTCCAGCACAACTTGCAATTGTTACAACATGGCCATGATTTCTTTCAATCATATCTGGCAAAAATTTTTTAGCTAACTTTTATTTTTTAAATTTAATTAAAAAAAATAATTCTTTTTTGAATCTGAATTCATACCCAGAAATGAGAAAAAGTATTAACCTGAAAAGTCTTCTCTATCATTTCATCAGGTGATTCCAAAAATTTTTTGCCAGTTACAATTCCAGCATTGTTTACTAAAATGCTGGGATAGCCTAAATTTTTTATCACATCATCAGCAAAGCTATAAATTTCATCTTTGCTAGTTAGATCACATTTGTAAGCTACAGCTTCACCTCCTTCATTTTTTATTTCTGCACAGGTTTTTGAGTTGGCAGTTTGGTTTACATCGACACAAATTACTTTGGCACCTAATAGAGCAAACTTCTTAGCCATTAATTTACCAATTCCACTTCCAGAACCGGTTATCAAAACAAGTTCATTCTTGACACTCTTACATCTGTATGTGTATGGTATAATTTGTTTAATAATTCCCCAGACAATACCATATACAAAGAGGTATATTCCGGTAAAAATTTTCAAAAGTATTTGCGCTATCATATTAAAAATTTTTTAGAGTTTAAACTCTTTAAATAAGTATATGCATGCTAAATTAGTGTTTAAAATAATTTATTTTTATAAATTTAATGATTATACAATCAAGATAAAGAATTATAATTTAGATATCAATATGAATTCAAATAATAATTTACAGAGTTGTGCAAAAGTCAAAAAAAAAAGTCTTTTTAAAGTCTTTTCAAAGTCAAGTCAGAGACTTGAGTTGAAGAAAATTTCAAGTCAAGTCAAAAGACTTAAAAACATGTGCAGAAATAAAAAATGAAGGCAAATATTAATATTTAGGCAAAGTTCGGTTGTCTCTAAATTAGTCACTGTTGTCACAAGAAGATATCAGGCACTATCAGTGTTTGGTGTGCTCGTTAAAGTGTCTTGTAAGTTCAATAGAATAGGAATATTGAAATTTTTGGTATCACTTCTATTGTAAAAAAATTAATGTTAGTCTTAGAAATGTTTTTCTAAAATTGTAGTAAAACAAAAGACTCATTATACATAGATGCAGAATCAAAATTTGCAGAAAAAAATTTAAATTTAATGATTTATAAATATCTTTACTTTAGACTCTAAAGATTAGAGTTTTATGAATTTTGAAGAAAACAAAAAAAATTTAATAGCAGTTAATCACAATAATAATAATAAAATTATAATATTAAATTGTAGCTTTAAGTCATGGCTATCTAAAGAGTTGTCAATTACAAAAACAAGTCTTTGCAGTCGTCAGTTCTAAGCAGTTGTATACAATCAGCTTTTTTGAATTTGATTGATTTATCTTCAAAAATCAATCAATTATAAATCTAAATTATAAATATGCACGATTTAAAAATTTACCTATTCAAATTATAAATTGTCAAAATTAGATTTATATTTTATAAATATTGATAAAATTAAATGCTTATTTATAAATTTATTTTTAATTTTACAAATAGTATAGTGTCATGTATACAATTTAAACATTGATTATAAATGATTTAGAAATTGAATGATTAATTTATTAATTAATTAATTTTTATAAAAAGTCAATTAAAAAAAATTAATTTACTGATTTAATGACCATTTGAATTACATTTGACACCATTTACATTTCTTACCGCTAAAAGTACCATTGCACTTGCAAAAAATCTCGATTTCTGTCAAATCCTTATCTCGTTAATTTTTTTTTAGCAGGTTCCCTTAATGAAATCTAATTCGTAATAGTTGAATTATCAAAACTTAATGGACCATAATATATTTCCAAATTACAATTATGTAGATTATTTTTTAATATTCCATGTTCCGTAGCTATCTCATAAAATTCTCCTTCATTACTTACTTTCAGAATAATACCTCTTGGTAAGTCACTTCTTCCCCTATCTATTCTTGGAAAACTAGAAAAACCAGCAATAAAACTTTAAATAAAAATTTTATTTCATTAAAATATTTATTTAAAAGCTAAAATTAAATTTTAGATCTGTACAAAATTTGAGAGTGATACCTTATACAGATCAAAATATATTCGGTAAAAACGTAACAAACCAAAGTTTATTAAATTTTGGAACAATGATTTTATGTTTTTTTTTGATTATGTCTTCTTGAAAACTAGACAGGAAAAATCAATCTATGGCTCATTTAAATCATATTCTAAAAAAAGAACATAAAAATTATTAACGACAACCTAGATCAGTAGAAGTCAATTAACAGAAGGTAGGTCGTAGAAGGTATGGTAGGTAGGCAAGAGTGGAAAAATTTTGGAATGAACTTTAGTAAGTAAAAAAAATAATGAATTCTCTAAATATTATAAAATTAACGGTTCATCATTTTTTTTCTAATTAACTTAACTAATATAGCTAATATTCTTAAAAAAATGTTTTTTTAGGCTATTTTTGGGTTTAACGACTAAATTTACGAGTAATAGACAATGAACTTGTTTATTTAAAAACGAACCCTAAGAGAAACATAAATAAATTATTTTTCTCTAATTATTAATGGATTTTCTTAAATTTTAAAATAGTATTAAATTCTTTGAAATAGTTGGTCCTTTTTTAAATAGTATTAAATTCTTTCAAATACTTGGTTCTTTTTCTATCTTTATTTATGGTTCTCTTAGGTTCTTTTTTTAAAATAGTATTTAATTATTAAAATTACTGTTTCAAAATACTAAAAAATAAAATAAAAAAAAAAACTAAAAAGAACCTGAACCCAACCCCTAACCATAAAACTGATAGAACGCAAAAAAAATCCTGAAAGGATTTTAAATTTATGATACTAATTGAAGAACTAACAAAATAAAAAAAACAAAAGAACTTGAAAGAACCTTATATTTATGTTTCAAAATACTAATAAATATAATAAAAAAAAAACTAAAAAAAACCTGAAATAATTAAAAGATTCAGAAATTTTTTATTTAAGAGAACTTTTTTTTGTTTTTTTTCTCAATGTCAATGCATGAAATTTACGTAAAATTTTGTAAATTTAGATTAAAATTGGCAAAAAAACAGAGAATTTGATTAATTATTTTTAGTTTTTTAAATTTCTTTATTTTACCTAAAAAATATAACAAAATTTTTTAAAAAAAACTTTTCGAAATTTTACGTAAATTAGCGTAAATTTTTAACTCTTTGAATGTAAAAACATTCAAACTTTTCGCCTGCCTTGTGGTGTCCATTGTAGGACTCTTTTTGGTTTTCGATTTTCTTCCATCCTAAGTATATGTCTTAGCCACTATAGTCTTTTGTTTTTTATGCACAGGCTCATTGATTCCGAATTAGATCTTTTGAATAGTTCCTCATTAGTTATTGTATCAAGCCAGTGAATTTTTAAGATTCTTCTTAAGCTACAAGTGTGGAATGTTTTAATACTTTTTCTGTGTGCTTCGGACATCCCCTAGCATTCACTACCATGCATTAGCGTTACTTTCACTTTTTACAGAAATCGCAAGATAAAAATTATTTTGATAGTAAATGTAGTTTTCTATTAACAAGTATATCTTTTCCTTCATTTATTAATTTTTTATTCATTTTAATTTTTTAAACATTGATAATAAAATAAAAACTCAAATTTATTGTACCAAATAAATTTGTTTTAAAAAAATTAATTTTTGTTAACCTAAGTAAAATAAAAAATATTATTAGTTTGCCTTATTTTTCAATAAATAAGGTAATCATAGCATTTATTATTGTTTCCAAGAACTTGTAACCGTTTTTTTATGCAAAATAAAATTTTAGTTTAAAATGCTAAATAAATAAGACAAATTTAAGTGCTATTTTAAAATTCAAATAATAAAATTAAAAAATAATTGAAAAAAAATTAAAAAGTAAAAATTCCTTTCAATTGAATCCGATTCCATGAAATGAAATTAAGATGAAATTTTTTTATCGGCGTCGTTTTATATTTCTTACTTTTGTATTTTGTCTGTTAGGAACTCTGTACTATATGACTTACACACTGAACTCCCTAAACTCAAACGAAAATGACTTGGACTTCGAAAACGACGAAGTTTTATCTCTTAAAGGCAAAATTGAATCACTAGAAAACAAGGCAAAATTAAACGAGAAAAATCTTCATGAATTAGAGAAGATATACAAAAATTTAAAGGGCTCGGGTGAACAAAATATACCTAAAAAAAACAAACTAGTACAGCAATCAAACTATTACGAAAAACAATGCAATTGGTTTAAAGAATTAAACCCGAGAATATCTGGTTTTCAAGTTTAAGAAATAAATGCTTTTTTTTTTGAATTAAAAATTAATTTATTTTTTTAGGTATCAGAATTGATTGAAAGTCTTCCGTTTGATGACATAGATGGTGGAGTCTGGAAACAAGGATTTGAAATCACCTATGACTCAAAACAATGGTCTTCGGAGAAAAAATTAAACATCATTATTGTGCCGCATTCTCATAATGATCCTGGTTGGATTATGACCTTTGAGGAATACTTTGAAAAGCGTACAAGAAGCATTCTTGACACTGTGGTAAATTCACTTAGTGAAAAACCAACTAGACGATTCATTTGGGCAGAAATTAGCTATTTGTCCCTTTGGTGGTCGGGAGCCAGTGAGGAAATGAGAAACAAAATGAAAAGACTAATAGTTGACACGAAGCAATTAGAGATTGTCACTGGTGGTTGGGTAATGAACGATGAGGCCAATTCTCACTACTATGCCATGATCGAGCAAATGATTGAGGGCCATGAATGGCTCAAAAATAACATAGATCCTTCAATCAGGCCAACTTACGGTTGGTCAATAGACCCATTCGGCTATTCACCAACAATGGCCTATTTGCTTAAACAAATGGGCTTTGAAAGCATGCTAATACAAAGAGTCCACTACCATCTCAAAAAATATTTGGCACAAAATCAAAGATTCGAGTTTATGTGGAAACAAAGTTGGTCTAATGCAAACAGTAAAGATACCTCAATATTTTGTCATGTGATGCCGTTTTACAGCTACGACATTCCTCATACTTGCGGACCTGATCCAAAGATTTGCTGTCAATTTGATTTCCTAAGAGCAACAGGTCAATATTCGTGTCCTTGGGGTGTTCAGCCTCAAATTATTAATGCTCGCAATGTTGATGAACGAGCAAGAATGCTTTTGGATCAGTATAGAAAAAAAAGTCAACTTTATGGAGACAAAAATAATCACAATGTTCTATTAGTGGTTTTAGGTGATGATTTTAGATATCAGACTATGGCAGAGGCCAAAATTCAATTTGAAAATTATGAAAAACTAATGGATTATTTAAATTCAAAAAGTGAGTTTAATGTCAACATTCAATTTGGTACATTAAAAGATTATTTTGAAATTTTGATGAAAAATGACGAAAATTTACAAGTAAAAATACCGAGTTTTAGTGGTGATTTTTTTACCTATGCAGATAGACAAGATCACTATTGGAGTGGCTATTTTACATCTCGGCCGTTTAGTAAAAGACTAGACCGTTTGGTTGAGGGTTATTTAAGATCAGCTGAAATTTCGTACTCTCTAAATAATTTAATCGGTGACAATTCTCAATTAAGTAATGATTTATTCAAAAAGTTAATTGCTGCTAGACAAAATTTGGGAATTTTTCAGCATCATGATGGCATAACCGGAACTTCTAAAACCTATGTTGTTTTAGATTATTTAAACAAGTATAGAATTTTTTTTTTTAACTATAAATCTTTTTGTTAACAAAGTTAGTTTAAACAATTTTTGACAGTAGAAATCCGGCTGATTTTTTAGAAAAAATTTCAAATTTATTTATGCGAAAAATTAAATATTTTCTCTAGAAATTTATTTAAGTTTTTAAAAATTAAAAACAAAATGCTTAGTTTTTAAGAGCTTTTTTATAAAAGGGAATATTTTAAGATGTCATAACAATGTATTAAAGTCATAATACAAATTAAAGTACCACAAAAAAAAATATTGAAGTGACAGTTTTAATTTCTGACGTAATCTGTAGTCATTTTCCTGAAAAAATAGTACAAGCTTGTTCTGATAGACTTTATCTAATAGACCTTGACTGATAATACTTATTATTTATTTATTTGTTTGTTTAATCTTTATCCAGCTAATGCTCCTTCAGAATAAAAATATAAAGAAAAAAACATTTAAAAAAAATTGTATAAAATAAAAATTAGTTTAAAAAAAAAAATAAAAGTTAAAAATGGTATGCTGAAAAACCAAGACAAAAAAAGTTACTGAAATATATTTCTGTGAGAAATTATATTTTTCTTTTAGGATTCTATAATATATTTATGTGATAATTAATTAATATATATGATGAATACATTTTTTATGAGACAATTAATTAAATTAGATTTATTATGCGGCAGATTAATTAGTGTTCTTTGTAAAATTATATTTTTATCAAAAACTATTTAAGTTTCGATTTTTAAAACCCTCTAGGTTTTCTAGTGTTAAAAGTTAATTAAGTTGCAACACTATCTGAATTTCCAAGTCTGTTTTTGAAAATATTAATCGTCTTTTTGATAGCCGGTTGAAAAAAAATTAGGTGGTATAAAAAAATCTTGACTCAATCCCTAAAAAAGTTTTGTGAAATTTGGTACATAAATAACAAATAGAACAGAAATTAATGCTAAAAATGGTTATGATTTTTTTTATAAGGTTTTTACTTGTAAATACAATATAATGCAACATTCATAGTTGCATCAATTGTAAAAGTCCGCTAATGATGTGCAAATCTCTGCAAAATGCACTCAAGTCAAATTTTTCCAAATTTTGAAAGTTTCACTATTTTGCATTTACAGAAATTACTTTTGATCTTTAGAAAGAAATTAATTAGAATTTTTAAAATTTTTGCTCTGTTCTTTTGTACTAAATTTCACAAAATCCCCATCCAAAAAAATGGATCAAAAAGCTATAAAATTTTTCACAAGCTTGCACTATATTGGTTGCAGAATCATTTTTTTACAATTTGAAAAAATTATATCGTTTTTCCTTTTTGTACTGTAATTTTTGTACTAAAGCTTCTTATTGCCCTCAATGATTTAAAAGAAAACAAAAGCTGGTTATTTTTGAGCTAAAATATTTCATTTTTCAATAGACATAACTGTGTGTTATATAGCGACATCTATGTCGATATCGCTGGATTAATATTAATAATAATAATAATAGTTAATATTCTACGGTCAAGTTTAGTTCAACTAAACTGACAAAGCAGGAAGACTAACGTAATCCCGCTATAGTAGACTTTTCGTTATTTTTGTTTCTACCGAC
>PJRA01000498.1:248926-271789 GCA_016987375.1 Brachionus koreanus
TGAATCCTCTATTCAAGGCCTCAGTAATAATATCTAAGCTTTCAAGCAAGTTGGTTACACAGGATTTACCACGCATAAATCCATGTTGATGAATAGAAAGTAATTTGTGTTCCGATAAATGCATTTCCATTTCATCTCTTATTAGCTTTTCCATTATTTTTATTAATATCGATAAAAGCGATATTGGACGATAGTTTTCAGGATTTGTTTTACCACCTTTCTTCTTGTATACTGGAGTAACATTAGCTCTTTTCCGACACACTGGTATCATACTAGACTCGAATGATAATTTAAACAAAAAAGAGAGCGGTTCACATAATAGATTAGTTGACTAACTAAACCATGAACGTTTTAGTTAAACATGGAGCATAAATAGCTGCTTCAAAGCGTCTAACGAATAGATCGGATAGACGGGGCCAAGGGTACTAATGTAAACATTAGACTTTGATATGTGATCTAACCAACATAACCATGTCTCACGAGACACATACACCCACATTATATATTTAAGACATTGTAGATTGATTAGAGACTTTTCTTTTTAGCTGAAATGCACTACGACTTAGTTCATTCCTGCAGCTATTCTATGCGAAATTAAATAATCACATCGTCAAGACTCTAGGAATTTTAGTTCCTTAAACAAATGCTCTAAAAATATTTACTTATCTAATACTAAATTCTGAAAAAATTCAGATTTGAAATTTGAATTAAAGTTTAAATAAGTGAAAGTTTTAAAGGAAAATACAAGTCAAGATCATAAGCTTGTTTAATTTAACAATAAAAAACACCACGGTTTTTTAGACCTTTTTTTTATTTAAATTGAAACTTAAATATTTTTTGATAGAAATAAATTTTATAAAATAGCTCTTAAAAATTAAAAAATTTTGTTTTTAATTCTTAAAAAAAATTTAAATTAATTTTCAGAGAAAAATATTTAACTTGTCTACATAAATAAATTTGAAATTTTTTTAAAAATCAGCTTGGCTTTCTACTCTTAATAAAATAGTTACAGTAAGATGCAAGACTGTAATGTATTACGGTTTAAAAAAATGAGTCCGTTTTTATCTTGAAAATAAGAGGTCCTTTTTTACTTACAAGATAACAACTTTTGCTTGAATTTATTCAATAAATTTATCTTAAATTTTTTTCTAAAATTTATTCTAACCTTTTTTTTATTGTTTTTTATGAAAGATTAAAAAAAGGATAAATTCTAAAACTTTTACATTCATTTAAGGCTTTACTTGGCACTAAAAAACAGCAAAGAAGTAATTGAATACTCTGTGAGTAAGTTAATGGGCGATGCCTCAACAGCTGATAGTATTTTTACCATCGATGATGTTCGTTTGAACAACCCGAGTGATTCAAACATTCAAAAATTAGAACATTTAATTCATCTAACTAAAGAAAATCCAAAGAAAAAGCTAGTCTTGTTCAATCCAAATTTAAATAGAAGAATAGAAATTGTCAGTCTATTGGTAAATGATCCAAATGTTGAAGTATTGACAAGTGATGGAACTCTAGTTAAAAACATACAATTAAATCTTGTCTGGCCTAATACAGATGGTGGAGTGCTGAGTAGCATTTTGACAAAAAAATTGCCAACATTAGATGATTTATCATTTAGCCTAGACTTTGAGCGTTCGGTTTATGAATTGCTATTCATGGTCGATATTGATCCGTTATCAATGAGCACGTTTACTATTCAAAAGCGATCAGATTCTCAGCCGCTTATTGACAATTTTCCCAAAATAACTTTCTATTCAAGAAATGGACAAAATTTCCAAACTCAAAATGAATTGATCAAAAATTTAAATGTTAAAATAGATTTTGAAGAAATTAATTTTAATACTGAAGATATAAAAATACATGCTGGCCTTAATTGTGAAGCTATTTTTTCACCTAAAACAGGTCTATTGGAAAAAATAACCACAGATCAGAATGTATTTGCTACAAATGTTAAATTAGTAAAATATGGAACTACATCTGCTAGAGAAAAGAGCGGAGCATATTTGTTTTTGCCGGACGGTCCTGCAGTTGACATTGATCCGAATGGGCTTCAATGGATCCGAGTAGAACATGATGGCCTATTGCGAAATAGAGTATGTGTAAATATGACAGTTGTTTTGCATTGTGTTGAATTTTATCCAGAATTAAATGATGTCAAAGAATTAAAAATTCCATTTTTTAATATTTGGAATGTGGTTGATTTGAGGCAAACTCACAACTTTGAGCTAGCTTTTGAAATTCAAACTGACATTCAAAACAAAGAGGAAATTTATACAGATTTAAACGGATTTCAGTTCACAAAACGAAAAAGATATGACAAGCTTACAATTCAGGGAAATGTTTTCCCAATGCCAAGTGGAGCTTTTATTCAGGATTCAAATTTTAGGATGAATATAATTTCAGCCCAGCCACAAGGTGTTGGTACACTTAGTCCAGGATCAATTCAAGTATTTTTAGATCGTAAATTAGACCAAGATGATAACAGAGGAATGGAACAAGCAATGAATGATAACATGGTTGTGTCAAATAGATTTTTAGTATTTTTTGAAAAAGTAAAAACTCTCTCCAGTTCATCGGTGGAACTTCCTTCGCTAGTATTTAATTTAATGTCTCATGATTTGTTGAATCCACTGGTTAAACTAGTTAGTTCAATTGATTCAATTAAAGAAAAAAGAAGCTTTGTAAGTAAAAGTCTGCCCTGTGATTTAAGACTGGTCAATTTGAGAACAATGGAAGGTGCTAATCAAGAGCCGAAAAAAAATCAGGTTGGATTGATTCTACATAGAATACCATATGATGATTGTGTAACTGGAAGTTCTCTTGAGCTTAGTAAATTTTATCAGAATTGGTGCGATAGATTGAGCGACTCTAAATTTCAGGAACTTTTTACTGAATTTACTACGGTTAATCTAGATTTAAAGCAATCGCTTTTGACATTAAGAAGTGATGTTGAATCACAGATAAATATTGGAAAAGGCGACTCAATATTTAAGTTTATTGAACCGATGCAAATCGAATCATTCATAGTAAATTTTAATTAGTTTTTTTTAATGTTTTGAGTTCAATATTCAACATTAATATTTTATTTGCGAATAAATTAAATAAAGAATTTATTTTAAAAAATTTTTTCAATCATTTATTAATGTTAAACGTATTTTAATAAATAATTATATTCTAAAATGAATGAATATTCTATCAGTCAGTAATGCTGTAATTTACATTTTGATTCAAGTTTAAAAATTGTACAAATTGGAGTTTTATTGTAAAGAAAAAGCTCCATGAGAAGATTTTATTAAAAAAGAAATTTATAAAAAATTAGTACGAAGATTTTGACGATCAACTGATGCTCATTATAAGGGTTTAACTCATGGTTAAGGCATATTTTTCAGGTAAAACTAGTGCAACTCATCAACAGAATTTAAAAATAACAAATTTGTTGCTATAATTGATCAAATTTTTTTTTTTTGCAATACTTAAGAAATATTGATAATTTTTTTAAATTTTTTTTTCTAAATAGACCATTTTGAGAGGTTATAAAATTTTTTTAGGCTAAATAAATAAAAAAGTAAAACCATTTTTTTGTTCAGAATACTGTCTAGTTCCGATATTTTACAGAAAAAATTATAAATTAAGATTTTTTTTTTCAAGATAGCTAGTTCAAAATATTGAGCATTTAATCAAATTTAATTTTTCAAAAATGATCAAAACATTTTAAATACGCAATTAAATTTCAATAATTTTTAAAAATTACAATCCTTTTTCAAAAGACTAAAAAAAAAGCTTTGAAATGTTGGCAAATACCAAAAATCTACAATGAAATTTAATTGCGCATTTAAATTGTTTTAATCATTTTTTAAAATTTGATCAAAAATTTTACTTTGTCTCATGTTGACTTGTATCTTTAATTCCCTTTTTTTTCCTATTTCTACTTTAGCTAAAATTTGTGCATCTTGTTCATTTTCAAACAAAATAGACATATGTAACATGTTAAAATTATCCATGCGTTGAGTCATTCCCCTAAAATTCAACTTCAAGACAGGAAATTATATCAAAACACACCACAAAAATGACACAAGTTCTTTTAAATGCATGTGAAAATTATGTAGTAACAGTTTGGGACGTTACTTAACCTTAGAACGGTCATGTTGGGGTCCAAACGGATCCCAGATTTTTTTTCATAATTTTGTTTCTCATAATAAGTATAAAATTACCACTAAAAGGATTTTGAATTTTGTTTGCTAGTTTTTGAGAAAAATGAAAAAAATCGTTTTTTTCAGGGTTTTTGATAAAACTATTTTTGCACTAAAAATAAAGTTTATCAAATTTTTTACAATCAAAATTACTTTTGAAACATATTTGTAAAGTTTTTTTTTTAATTCAAATCACAAAATTCTGATTTTTTACCACATTTTTATTGAATTTTGATTTAATATGTCCAAATCGAAAATAAATAGTTCTTAATTTTCAAATTATTTATCCAGTGAGAGTGATGAGTCTGAAAATGATGAAATTGATGAGCAAATTGATACTGTCATTGGTTCAAGTAGTGAAGTCGATTCTGAGAATGAAGAATTAAGTGATATAGTCGGTATTGATAGCTTAGATAATGATAATGAAACGTTTACTATCCAAAATAGCAAAAAAAGTGAAATATGCCCAAGAGAGAATGATAGAAAAACCCGAAATAAATGTTCCAGATGTGATGGGTTTTTTTGTGGCAAACATGCATGAACGCTTTAAATGTGCATAACAAATGACATAGAAAAATGAAACAAAAGAAAACACAGTTGCAAATGAACCGCCATCATTAAATCTAAGAAGCAGAAATCGATATTCAACAAAATGAAAAAATAAAATTTATGAATGTGTATGCTACTGACCGAGTTTTGATCTATTGATTGTATCGATCTATACCTTTTCTAAAAAATTACCAAACCTGAGAAACCGGGATACCTCCTAAATTATATTTTTAATAAGATAAATAATAAATTGAAGCATTTTTTATTTTATACCAAATTATACAAAACCAATTTTTTTATAAGAAATAAAAGAATAAATAATTAAATAAAATCATTTTTTTTTAAATTTTTACTAAAAGAAATTTTTCTTAAATAAAAGCAAAGAATTCAATTTATTGCTAAAATATGTTTTAAAAAGAAAATTTTCAGTCAAAAATGAAAGACTGAAATGAATTAACAATCAATCGTTTGTGTTCAAGTTTATCCTTGTCTATTGTTTATAGGATCTCTTTTTTTAAAAAAAATAATTTAAGTAATACCATACATAGCTATCTAAATTCTTTTAGTGTTAGCTTAACTATTTTAATTAAATTAGGTAAAAAGACGTCATAGATTAGAAATTTTGAACTTTTTGATTTCAAATATTTTGTTTGAGTTTGCTTGACGTAACAGCATATACACATGAATCTCTTTGGCTATCAAATCTTGTTAGTGTTTGTATGTCACAAATTTTTCAAAAAAACTATTTGATCTGTCTTCAATTGTTTCCAATTTTAGAACTTGGTAAATTGATTTTATTGATGTTTTAATTGGCAAATATTTAATTATCTTTAACAAATTTGTTTTGAATTTTTTGGAATGAGGCCTTTATTCTTGGTGTTCCGACAATTATTATGATAAAGCATATTATATTTGTATAACGTTAAGATAAACTTGGTTGAGTTTGCCCATAAAAAACTTTTTTCTTCTAATAAGATTGGTTTTTGGGACACATTTTTTTCCCAAATGTTCTATGCAGCTTTAATGATGGCTCTTTAATTAAATAGCATCAATCTAAAAAGCAGGATTTCGATTTTAATTTTGAAATAGTAAGTAATTTTACATATTATCCAAAATAGAAAATCTTTAAAAAATATTTTATTTAAAATAGCGAAATTTTTTTTTTGTATTTTTGAATTAACTTTTTTTTAAGAAAACTATGATCAGTCATTTAGAAATTTAGAATTTAGTTCACTCATTAAGATATGAGCAAAGTTATCAAGAACATATTACAATAAAGTCTGTCACGGGTGTAGTTAGAGGCATAAAAGTAAAGTACGTGGTTTTAGATGTGAGATACAGTACTATTTTGAAAGATTGTAAAAGAGAAATAGCCGAAAATACTCTTCGTAATTTGAGTGTTATTTTATATTATCCTAAAAAAGGGTTAAGTATAATAAAGATTGCTTTGGGTCAAGTTTTATGCAGAGACGGACGGAGATTAGATAAAAATGAGTAATGTGAGTGACAAAAAGACAAAAATTGTTCAAATTTATGTCATGCTTCTGGTTTTCTTTTCTTAAAATTAAGATATATCCATTTAATAAGTCCGTTTGATTAATTAATTAATTTAAAAAATATTTCAAGCTATTTAACCAAATACAAACTTAAATAAAAATATGCTATTTTTTTTTAATTAAAATTCGTTTGTATACTATGAAAAAATGAAAAATGTGCTTTTATTTTTGATTAGAATTGAAAAAAATAATTTTTTTTTTCAGGCAAAAAATGAGTAAAGTAAAAGATGGAAAATCAAAAGTAAAAGATAAAATAAAATCAGGAAGTCACAGTTTGAATCCGGACAGAGCAAATGGCAAAGGTGGTCAAAACATGCGCTCAAAGGCGACCATTGATCGTCTAAACATGTACAAAAATCAAAAACCTGTGCGTAATAGATCGGGCAAAATAATTAAAGCTGCACCGTTCCAAGGCTGGAACGCATCAGGCACCCAAGCTCGAGTGGAGCCAAATCGTAAATGGTTCGGCAATACACGTGTCATTACACAGTCTGCCTTGCAATCATTTCAAGACGAAATGAACAAAGCCAAAGCTGATCCTTATAAATTAATCATTAAACCGACTAATTTACCTACAACAATTTTGAACGAGAAGGCAAAAAATGAGCGGGTTCACTTGCTCGAGTTTGAACCGTTCGAAAACACATTTGGACCAAAGGCTCAGCGCAAAAAGCCTCAGCTAGCCACTTGTGATTTGAATGAATATGCCGAGCTAGTGGCCAAAAAAGCCGAGGAATACAATGCAGAAAAAGACAAAGACTTGGTACAAGACAATGAAGGTGTCACTGATGAACCAATGTTTGCACTTTTCAAAGCTGGTCAAAGCAAACGTATTTGGGGAGAGCTCTACAAAGTTATTGATTCATCAGATGTAATTATTCAGGTTTTGGATGCAAGAAATCCTGACGGCACTAGATGCAAGCAAGTTGAAGCGTACATTAAAAAAGAGAAAAGTCATAAGCATCTTATATTTGTTTTGAATAAGTGTGACTTAGTTCCCACTTGGGTTACGGTATGTCAGCAAACAAAATTAAAAAAAAAAAGATTAAAATAAAATTTTATTAATTTTTTTAAGCAAAAATGGGTGGCAATTTTGTCTCAAGAGCATCCAACATTGGCCTTTCATGCCAGTCTAACAAACCCATTTGGAAAAGGTGCATTAATTCAATTGCTTCGACAATTTGGCACTTTGCACAAAGACAGAAAGCAAATAAGTGTTGGATTTATTGGTTATCCAAATACAGGAAAAAGTTCAATAATTAATGCTCTGAGAAAAAAAAAAGTTTGCAACGTGGCACCAATAGCTGGTGAGACCAAAGTATGGCAGTATATAACACTGATGAAAAGGATATTTTTGATCGATTGCCCAGGTGTTGTGTACCCGCATGGTGACAGTGAAACGGACATTGTCTTAAAAGGAGTAGTTAGAGTGGAGAATATCCCATCACCTGAAGATCATGTTGAAGAGGTTTTGAGAAGAGTCAAAAAAGAGTTTATTCAGCGAACTTACAAAATTTACGAATGGGATGATCATGTGGATTTTTTGGAAAAATTGGCAATGAAAACTGGAAAATTGAACAAGGGTGGTGAATCTAATATTAGCAGTGCTGCTAAAATGGTCTTAAACGACTTTCAGAGAGGCAAATTGCCCTATTATGTACGTCCACCGGGTACCACTGATGAGGAAGAAGAATCCCAAAATAACAAAGCAATAGAAGATGCTGCTAAAAATGAAAAAATCGACGAATCGGTTGAAAAATTAGAAGAACAGTCTTTGCAAACTGATAATAAAACTGAGATGAAACAAAAATTAAAGAAAAAAACATTGAAAAAAGTCTTAAATGTTAAAGAAAATAAGGTAAAAAAGAAAATAAACTATGAGGAAAATAAAAAAAGAAAAAGAGATAATAAATAAAATTAATAGATCTTGTCTTTTTTAATTTTTTAATCAAATTCCTTGGTAATTTTTTATTTTAAAAAGATTTTAAAAAAGTGTTTTATTTTAATTCCGGACTTTTAAGATTCTGTTAGTAATATTCTTTTTAACAAATAATTAGCAAAGATTGTAATTAATTTTTTTAATGATAAATATTTTCATGAAAATTTAGCAAATTTAAGTTTATAGTCAAATTTGAATCATCATGCTTATTAACTTTTTTTTTTTATTCAACATTTTGTTTTAAACCTACATTTAAAAAAAGGAAAAAGTTCGTTCCCTTTTAGCTCTTCTATTTTTACCATTATTCTTCTAGTTATATCAGATCTAACGTTATCTTGAAGAAACAAAAATAGCTTTTTGTTGACCAAAGAAAGAAATTTTTCATGAATTGAAGTATTCATTCGTTCTAATTGCTAAATAAGTATCAAAAAAAGAGTCAAAGTCAAAATAAAAAAAAAGAGAAATAAACGGCTAATGCTTATAATTTTTAGTTAACAAATTGTTTAACAATTATTTACTTTGTTTATTTGGTTTCGATGTTTAACAGTTGATATTGGATTGATTGTAATATATGAGCCTTCTTCCGTGAAGTTAAAACAGGTTTTGGATGATGAAATTAACTGATTCAATTGATGATTGAACTTCTATTAACTCTTGTTCTTGTTGATTTGTTTCAGCTAGTATTCCTTTATCATAAAAATCGTCTTGTGTAAGCATTAGTTGATTTATTTGACCATTAGAAGTTCTTGCCACCAGAGCTTGTACAGCTTTATTACATCTACCACGTCTAGCGTTAGTTTCTATATCTAAGTTTTAGCCCGAAAACTGATTCAAATTTAGAATGTTTGCATACCAAATTTTCGTTCCAATAAGAAAATGAACACATATTACATTAGATACTCAAAAAGTATATTAGGTATTAACAAACTATTTTAGGTACTATTCAATTATTTTAGTTATAAATTTTATTGCATTTTCTACACTGAAAATTAGACATTAAAATAAATAGTAGCCATTATTATACAATTACAAGCTTCAATTAATTGATATAGTTTATCTTTTATATTATTCAAAAATCTTTGCCTTTTTTTTAACTTGTTAAATTTTTGTGAAATTTTTTTTTTAAATTTATAGAAAAAATTTTTCCTAAATTTAAGAACATTATATTTTGATGCATTTAAATTATTTTGTAATAAATAAAGTCAAAAATCAGAAATTTCTTTAATTTTAACTAAAATCATTCTTCAATACGATTATTTTAACTAAGTTTCAAACAGAAACTTATTTAAAAAAGAAAATAAAAATAATCTTAAAATCTTTGCAAAAATTTAATCCATGCAGAATTATGGGCAATATTTTTGTATGATTTAACATGGTTTACTACAAATGAAATGTCTCCCTGTCAGAAATTTATGACGAAAACAAAATTTAATTAAATTTTTAAAAAATCTTGAGATTGCCAAGTTGAACCAGTTGCATGATCGAATAATTATAGAGTTTTACAATTAATTTAACTCATTTTATTTGTTTTTTTTAGTTTTAAAGTCATCAAATTAATAAAAAATTAAAATTTTCTAGTTTATCAATTTTTCAATTCACTTGATTGAATTAAATCAAAATTTTGTCCTTTAGTATTCTAGTGGTGATTTGATTTTGCAATTAAAAGTTATTAATTTAAAATTATTTTTTAATTTTTTATAAATTGTTTATTTCTATAAATTTTGACGGAAAATTTTACAATAACTCCTTTTCTAGTTGAAAGACTGAGCGACTTTTTCCAAGTGCTTTTTAATTTCGTCCTGTTCATGACTCATCTTCTTTCCAGTTATTGGATCCACGATGTTATCTATTTGAAATAAAATTTTTTCAATTGAAAAAAATTTTTTTTGTGTCAATGGTTTATCAAGTTTTCGAATCAAAACAATGTCTCCTTTTTTGCTCGAATTATTTTGATCAACAGTTTCAAATATAAACGATTTGTTAAAGTACATTTTGAGATAATCGTCCAGTTCCATTTTGATTATTTTTACTTCACGAGTGGTTGCATCAGGAACTTTGATTACTTGACCCACTGCTAAAGGAAATGGTATTTTACTCTGTGGCCGTTTTCTTAGAATGGAAAGGCCCGGTATTTGCTTGAAAACTCGCATTTTATAAATTTTTATTTTTTTTTGAAATATTACTTTAAATATATCAAATTATAGTTTTTTTCTCATTCAAAATTAATTTTACTTTATTCCAAATTTTTAAAAGTATGAATTGTAACATATATCTAATTTTTACAGAAAAAAATTTAAATGTTTTAACATTTAACTTAACTTTTAAATTTTTTTTTATCAAAATTATTAGAATATAATTTGTTTAATCGGATAATTATTGAATAAACAGTTTTGATAATTGTTTTCCAAACAAAATTTAATGAATTGGTCCTCATTTAAATTCAAAAATTAACTTAAAAGAATATTTTTTTATTAATAAAAATTTTTTTCTAATTCAAAATAATCAGCCTCTGGCATCTGAAACTTCTTTGGGAACAACAAACACCCAGCCATCCATATTTTCCTCAACTGTTATTTGACATCCCAAACGAGATGTTGGCTCAAGTCCGTATGCAAGATCAAGCATATCGTTTTCTTCATCAGTAGGCGGTTTCAATAAATCATAATTTTCTTTATTTAAAATTAAATGACAAGTGGAACATGAGAGAGTGCCTTCACAAGCCCCTTGAAAAATTTAAATTGTTACTTTGAATTTCTAACATGACTAATATTTAAAATTCTAACCAAAACCTTCTAAATCAATATTATTATCTATTGCAACGTCCAACAAACTCGTTCCTATTTTAGCTTTCGCTTTCAATTTTTCCCCATTGCGATCAACAAAAAACAAATTTATTCTATTAAAAAAAAATAAATTTAAAAAAGATTTTATTTTTGGTTTAATTTCAATTAACAAAATTTTAGGTACTTTAAAATTTTTTTTTCAAGCTTCTTAGTTGTGAAATTTAGATATAAACAATACAAAAATTCTCTCTATTTTGAATAAAGTAAAATAAAATTTTGTAAAAAATATACTGTACTTAATATGTTTTATTTTCTTAAAATATTTTTTCTGATACAAAATGAAATTTGAAAAAGCAAATTAAAATTTTTTGAACACAAAATTTAATTGTTTAACGCCAAAATATTAGTAATCAATTTCGGATATTCAACTTTTAATTATCTAAACCAATTTTGCGCAATGTGCTTCGATCCAAACACACTATTGCTAACAAAAACCTTGCACTTCTACTTTCCAGACCATATTTGGTTATCCCTAAAAGAACTATGTATTGCATGGGACACTAAGAGAGACAAAGAAGAATAGCTAGAAACAAAAAGCTTTCTAAATTTAAAAAAAATAAAAACAAATAAAGTAATTCCCGGACATTGTACAATGTAAACAACGGTGTATGTCATCAATTGTGCCATTTATATTTATTCAATAAACTAAACTAAACTAAAAAGACAAAAGATAAAATATTAATTAGATTTTAATTGATTATTGATTAGATTTATGAAAAAATCGAAGGAAATAACCTTTTTTTTTAGGTAAAAAACGCACAAAAAGCTATGTTTCAGTATTTTTTAACACTAGAAGCACCAAACGAGTCAAAATGACTCGTTTGAAAAATTTTTAAATCCTCATATCTTTTGAATGAATTTTTCAAATAAATATATTTTTTTTGAATTATATAGATTTTAAAATTTTCTTTAAAAAATGATATTACTTTATAAAATTATTTTAGTTTTTTTATAAAATATTTATGAATTAAAAAAACCTGAAAAAATGCTTGGTGCTTCTAGTGTTAAAAATATTTTATTTTGGTAAATTTTATTTTATCAAAATAGAAAGGATTTTTTATTTGATTGTTTTTGAATTTCACAATTACAAGTGTGTCTGTGATCAAAATTAGAATATTCGAAATATTGAGACATTTTTTGATAATTGAAATTGGAATTGTAAAATTTCATAATAGTTTTGTAATACAAAAAAGGAATTTTTGCAGAATGTTCCTTCATCTTATATTTACAGAATTAGTTAGAACATTTTTTTTGTTCTAATTTAGCAAAATTTACTTAATTCTTTCCTCAGAACCCTGAATAAAATGAGCTAATATTCGTTTTCTTTAGTCTTTCTTTCAAAAGTAGTGATAAAAGACCCACAAAAATTACAATTTAAATAATTTTAAAAATATCTTTCGATCAAAATAGCATATTTATTTAAAAATTTATTAATACATTAAAGTTTAAGATTTTAAATAGATGACTTTTGAAAATATGAAATAACTTTTCGGAATTCTTTAAAATTTAATCTATAGTCTTTTCATTAGAGGATCATGTTTAATTAATTTAATAATAACGGCCATTACTTTTTGAACATCTCTTAGAATAAGATCTGCACCAATAAATATTAAAGTGACAGTGTATGTTTATATTTAGTTTTAAGAACTAAAAAACAAAGTAATTTATGAAGATTTAAAAATACAAAAATATTTATGAAATTTAATAAAATTGGCCAAAAACCCACTTTTTTTTGGGCGTTTTACAATTTAGTAAGTTTTCCAAAAATTTTTGTTTAAAATCAATTCCGTATTAATCATGACTTGAGTATAAATTAAAGAGGTATTATTACAAATTATAGTCATTTAATATTCTCTCTTATTTTATTAAATATACAGACTTGTACTAAAGTCAGGAGAAAAGTCTTAAAAATTCATTAAAAAGTTAAAGCCGAGACTTGAACTAAAAAATTTTTAATTTTAAAAGCCATCACTTTAAAACTTAAAAAAAATTGCTATATTATTGAAATAAATTAATTATATTTGAATAAAAAAAATTTTATATTTTAAATATGGAATCATGCGGACCTCACCCTCAAGATATGCCAGATCAGCAAAACACAAGTACAAATAAAAGATGATGATTGAGAATTAAATTTTTTGTTGACTTTAATTTTTCTTCTATAAAAGTAATTTTTTTTTAAAATTAGATAACACTTGTAAATAATATTTTGCACATTTTAAAGAAATCAAAAATTCTTTCCAGCAGACTTTTAAATTTTTGTGATAAACATTTCAAAGCTATTTTTTTAAACGATTGAAAAAGGATTGTGATTTCTAAAAAATGCATTGAAATTTAATTGCGACTATTTGATCAAATTTAAAAAATGAAATAAATGCGCCAAATTTTTAAAAATTTAACCCTATTATTAAATAAAATACAAAAAATTAAATAAATTAGTATACAAAAATTAATTTTTTTTTTATTAAATATGCGCTTTTTTCAATAATTCTAATTTTGATCCTAAAATATAATAAATATAAAATAAATTGTTCTTGTCTTACGTTTTATTCGAAGACAAATTGTGCACTTGATTGATCAAATTCGGCTTTAAAATCAAATGTCGACTATTTATAGTTAACAGTCTTGAAACTAAACCGAAAGACATATCCTTAAAAATTTACTTTTTTAAAAATTTAATCAAACAAATTTTAAAAAACGAATTTACTCGCTTTTTTTTTAGTTATTTATGATGATAGATAAAATTTAAAAAAAAAAACTTTAATCTAAAATTTTTTAACATTCAATAAACAATTATATTTACAAATTATTTGCATTTATCAAGCATTTACGCTTAGCACCTGAATTAACAAGTGTATAACTAGTTGCTTCAACAGCATTTGAAAACACCGCTCTTAGATCTCCATCTTCACTCTCTTCTAATTCATCACCAAAACAAAACTTAAGCTTTCGTCCCAAATCTTGCTTCAAATTTTGATAAAAATCATCACTCAACAAATAATGCATACTCAAATTTTGATTATTTCCACTTGAATCAAATCTATAATAGTCATCAAATCTGTACTGATCCCTTTTGACTAGTTCCATTTCTACAGTTTCAAAACTAACCATGTTTTCAGTCACATAAACAGGAGATTCAACTTTATTTGCGATTGGTACTGGCTGTTTGGCTTGTGGTAGACTAGGTGCCATTGGCATAGGTGACAAAACCACTCTGGGACTTTTAATTAATTGTTTGTTGGAGTTTTTTTTCACTTCATTTAGAATGGCACTTATTTTTTTGCTATTTATATCTGGTTTGGACAATACTTTATTTTTGGAAATTTTTGAATCATAGTCCGAGTCGTTTGTCATGTTGGAATGAGTGTCTAGATCAGTGCCAAATGCTCCAGTGGTTGAATTTTTGGGCATTTTTTTCAATACATTTAAATAGTCTCTACTTGTTGCTAGACTGATTGTTTTGCGTGATTTTTTTTCCTTCCTGATCTCATCGAGCACATTAGAGGGTATCTGACTGACAGACAAATTGTTCATTCGATAAGTTTTTTTTACCTTTGACTCATCCAAATCTTCTAATCGGGAAATATCCTCGTCTATTTCGTCAGCAGACTCGTCCAATTGAGAGTCGTTGACATCCCGTCCACTGCAAGTGGCCTTGAAGTCCGGAAACATTAGCTCGTCGTCGACGATGTGGTCTAGATGCCCGTTCAGATAGTCACGAACCTTTTTCAGAGCAGAGAAAAATGGAATCTTGTCCGAAATTGTGGGCAAGATAAGCAAGCGGGCTGATGTCGATGGCAGACAGAACTGTATCGAGCCCGTGCCCTCGAACACATCCGACTGCTTTCCATAATTAAAATCGTAGTTCACAGAACTACCGATGAAGTGTTCGTAAGTAATCTTGCCATTGTAGCACACAATTTTTGGACGATAGTGTAAAATTTTTTGTCTTATGACTTGTTGGGCGCGCTGTTGATCGTCTGGTGTGAGTTCTAGGTTTTTTTTTTCTGCTGGTCTTTCAGCCATGTTCACCAAGCCCATTCGATAGTCAAGAAGCTTAAATGTTTCCGAAGGCTTTACCAATTTAGAAGTGAGCTCTGACTCGTGCAAACATCGGACTAGAAATTAAAATTTAATTAATTTTTTTATTAATAAAAATTTAGTTGAATTTATAAAAATTTTTACAAAATTGATTTCCTTGACCAGAGTAATGGTGTTGATTTAGATTGACAAATAGGATGTCTAAATTGAAATCAATTACTTCTGGCAGGGTTTTGTCAACCAAATCGTCAAATTTGTCTGAATTTCTAGGCATTTTCTTATCACAAAAGTTGAAGCATTTCTTTATAAATTTGAAAAAGAATAAGGAATTATTACCTTTGTATTTACTCTTTAATCAATGAATTAAATTAAAATTTACTTTAAAAGCTAGAAAAAATTCCTCAATGTTTTGCAAGAAAATTGGTTAATTAACTTGTAACCATGTGCAATTTTAAATTGTCTTATAAATAATTTATTTGATTTTTATGTTTAAATTTTACTAAAAAATAATTTTAAAAAAACAATTTTATTTTTTTTATAAAATTACCAAGCATTTGCGAGTAAATTTTTTTAACCTTTTTCTACTCTCTCAATATTTTCATTTAAAATGATTTGAAGCGTTTGAAGCAAAAAAATTTAAGATGGAATCGAAAATTAGGCATATAATTGTTGATTAAAGCTATTTTATGTTCAGGTAGGCAAAGAAAATAAATTAATTCGAAAATTTTCACTTTTGTATTTTTTTAGAATTAAGCAATTTTAAAAAATAAAAAAAAATGAAAAAATCAACATTATTATTTTATTTAATTGAATTCTAGCTTTGCAGAGGCATTATTTTGGCAAATTTTCTTAGAATTTATATAAAAAATTGCCTAAAAAATCTGTTTTTTTTTTGCTTTGTTTTAATAAGAACATTGAATGGTACTCAAAAATCATAAAAGTTTTAAAAGTTACCAAGATAAAAAATTAGTACCTAATTTTAATTTGAATATTTTTGTTAAAAAAGTAACTGATTAATTTTTGGTTGATTACATACTATAATCCATCCTCGATTTTGTCAATTTTTGTTTTTGTCAGCGTTTTTGAAAACACGGACAAAAAAGATTCATAGTCCAATTATAAATTAGTATACGATAGAAATGGGTATATTCAGTCCAAAGATCTATTGGGAACTCACAAGTCATGTTGGAGTTCTTGAATAAACTTGAAAACAGAATTTTTGATTTATCAGTTGATCTAAAACAATCAAAATTAAACTTTTTATTAATTTAATTTATTATTTATTTTTTTTTAATTTTTATGTATTATTTTTATCATTTTGTTTTCGAAAATCGAACAATTTAGGAAAGTAAAAAAAAAATCGAAATTTATATTTTTAATTGACCGCCCCTTATTCAAAATCAAAAATCGAGGATAACTGTACTTAATATTAATTTGAATAAAATACCATAAGATGTTGAAAAAAAAGTGTTTTCCAGCTTTACAAAAAAATTCATTTGTTTCAATTAATTTTATTTTAGTAAACCAACTAGAAAATGTATCATCAACATCCAAATAAATGCTCTTCTCAAATAAGTAGAAAATGAGGAAGACCAAAAAGAACTCAATCAATTTTTATATTGGTATTTATTTTCTAATTAGTTCACTTGTATTTATTTTTCGTGCCTTTAATTAAAAATAAATAAAAATTAATTATTTATAAAAATTTATTAAATTTATTTATTTTTTAAAACTGAATTAGATATTAATAAAATCAATAAAGATATTCAATAAACTTTAGATCATTAAAATTTATGATGAAATCTTAGAATCAATTATTTGAAAGTCAGGACGAATTTTCAGAATAATTATCGAAAAATTTAAGTTTAAAAAAAAATTATTAATTAAAAATATTGCATTTTTTAAGAAAAAAAGTTAAATAAGAACTGCAAACATTTGATGTAAGATTTCAGCTAAATTCATCAACTAGAATTTTCGAGTTACATAAGATTGAATTATTTATATAATTATATTTTTTGCTTTATTTTAATAAAATGCTGGTGATTAGCCATAAAAGTTATTTGATCTCTAGGCCATTGATTCGACACTCTTCTAAATTTTATAATTCATTGCCAGAAGAGTCGAAAAAAGCCTTAGATAGAATAATTAGAGTTGATCATGCTGGCGAATACGGTGCAAACCAAATCTATGCTGGACAGATGGCAGTTTTGGGGAAAACACCTGCTGGACAAACAATTCAGCATATGTGGGACCAAGAAAAAGATCATTTGAAAAAATTTGAGGAGCTAATACCTAAATATAGAGTGAGGCCTACAGTTCTTCTCCCATTGTGGAATGTGGCTGGCTATGCACTTGGTTTTGGCTCAGCTCTTTTAGGAAAAGAGGCTGCAATGGCTTGCACTGTAGCTGTTGAAAGTGTTATTACTGAACATTATAATAAGTAATTAGATTAAATATAAAATAATTTATATATATGAAAAATAAAACTTTATTCTTTAGCCAATTGAGAGAGTTACTAGAAAAAAATCCTGAAAAACACGCTGAAATTTTGGAAGTAATAAAAAAGTTTCGAGACGATGAACAAGAACATCATGATACTGGATTAGAGCATGAGGCTGAAAAGGCTTTTTTCTACAAGCCTTTTACCGAAGTAATTAAAGCTGGATGTAAGGCAGCAGTCTGGGTTGCTGAAAGAGTCTAAAATTTGTCTAATTCTAAAATGTAAATAAATTGGTTCATAAAACTTAAATTTATTCTTTTTTAATTTAATAATAATGAGTTTCGCATCGTAGTACCAATTAACATGATTATACTTTTTGTCGATTTTATAGAATTGAATAAGATCCCCACGCTCTCGCCTGTCTTGTAGAGTTTCTAATTCCAAGTTAGCTAGTCTTGACTCATAGTACAAACTTCTTATATGTGGAACAAGTTTCGTTGCTCTTCTTTGTACTTGTTCAAGTTTAAGTATATCCTTCTTTAAATAAGGATTCCAGGCAGGTGCACAGTATTCTAGATGCGGTCTAACATATGTTTTATTCAATTTTTATCAATTTATAAGAAGGAAACACATTTTTAATAATTAAAAAATATTTTTGAATTATTTTTAATTTATTTAATTTTTAGCTGCATTTGTTCTGACACTTGATTTAATTATATGTGAAAAACTGGTTTGATTTTAGAGATTTATTTTTTATTTGTCATTTTATGAAGGATAGAAATCAAACATTTAAAATTTCAAACTTTTACTAGTATTCTTGACTCAATTTCGAAAATATAAACAGGTTTAAAGCTGAATGCTGAATGGAGCCCTTAGTAATAAAGCTACCACTTATTTTTTTTAACAAATTCACTGTAAAATTTTTTATGTGACTTAAGACTAAGTTTCCATTCCAACCGGCCAAGGCTTTGCCGAACTATTTTAAAAAATTTTATTTTAAAAAATTTCATTTTTTTTAGATACAAATATTTCTAAAATGTTTTCATGACTTATTTTTTCAAACAACATTAGAAAGTCTTTCTTGACCCATAAAATTTCTTAGTAAACTCCTAAGTCGTTTCAATGCCGAATACAGTCTTTCAATGTTAGTGTTAGTTTTGGGAAAGAAAAGTAAATTTTAAAGAGATAAAAATTTTGGCAACGTTTGCTTCACATGTTTTTTTAAAAAAGTTCTTTTTATTTTTTAAGCCGCTCTTTATATTTGGCCGATAATAAAAGTTCACCACAAATTTATTAAATCTAGAACAAATATTATATGAATTATAACAAAAATATTATATCAGAACAAATTTAATATTTTATTAACAGAAAATAAAAATGTTGCACATGAGTGAAAAAAATGTAACAGATATGTTGAAGCCTGTTTAGACTTCTTTTGTGGGATTTATAAATAAAAAGACTTTGCTTTAAAAATGCTTAATTGGAATCCGAATTTAATAACAAAAACAATGGTTTATATACTAAATCAAAATATGTTAGTGGTTTTATCTGCAGCTACAAAAAATAATAAGAAACAGAAAAATGCATTAGAGTGATGTCAAGACTTGGGTCTTAACATACCTTCCCATTAACTCAAGAGACGATTAGTCTCTTTAAACCACTAACAACAACAAAACAAAACAAAAATAAAATAAAAATATTCTTACACTCTTATTTAGTTATTGTAGATTATTCAAGTGTAGTAGTTTTTTCCCAATTTTAGAAATGATTTAGATAGTTGCCCGGCAACTATGACAACGCTCTCGCATCTCACGGTTCAGACCCTGCACATATGGAAACATATTTTCGCAGCTTAGATGTCCGCACTGGGTTGTGTCGCAATTTTCGAACGGTTCAAGACAAATTGGAAATCGCCCGCCGGTAAATCGGTGTGTCTTTGTGGTTGGTGGAATGGGTAGATGTCTTGTCGAGTTGAACTCCAGTGTTGGTTGATGTCTAGACTTTTGATTGAATGGGGACCATCTCCTCATTTGTTGCTGTTCCTGTTGGGTTAAGAGCTCTTCAATCAATTCTTGGCTTTCATTTGGTCGAGTAAACTCGTTTTTCTAGCTCATCACGGTCTGCTTTTGATTGCACGAGCTCGTCGTTGACTTTTGCAACTGTTGTCTATGTAGTTTTTGTTCATCATTTCGTACTTTTTCTAGTTCGGCGATTTGTCGAGCGATCCTCGCAGGGGCTTCCTGTAGCAAATGATTCGTAGTTGTTTGTCTAGGATTAATTTCGAACCATATCTTCGTACTTGGAATTCCAGTTCTATTTAGGAATTGCACTGCTTCTTTGTGGACTGACGCATCCTCGTATCTGAGAAAGGCATAATTTGTTTTATGAAAAATCAATTGTACTTTGGTTTCTTTCTGAAACGATAAAAAGATCTAACAAAATTTTGGGTTTATATATTCACAGCAATCTCAACTCAGCTGAGAATCAAAATCTTAAAATAAGCTAAAATAAAAAAAACTAAAAAACAACACTTTCAAAAAGACTTAAAATTAAAATATATTTTAGCGAAAAATTTTTTTATTATAAAAATTTTTTTTAAATTAATAAATATTAATGCTAAATTAACTTTTTTTTTATACTGATCGCTCTGTGATTATACAACGATCAGCCCTAAGCCAACATTCATTGAATGAGGAGTCTGCTGGAACGTATTTAGCTACATCATTTTAATAAAATATAATAAACTAAACTTTCGGTTTTATAAAATTATTTATAAACTTACTTTTAATTTTCGACATTTTTCCAGGTTATTTTTTTATGTAGTATCCTAGAGTCTGATTTGGATCATCTCTGAATTCATTTTTTAATTTTTGTCTAAGTGTATTCGTGAAATCTCTTTCCGTAAAAACTAATATTAAAAATATTATTTAATTAAGATGAACAAATTTTTTAATTTACATCTATAATACTACTAATTTCATTGTCATCATCAGTTTTTATCTGATCGTTTTTATCTATAATTTTCCTTTTTAAATTAGGTGATGTAAAGCTCGATAAAGGTGGAATAAAATGTTCCATCCACAATTTCTTAATTTGGATGTTATCTTCATTCGATTTTATTAAATTTGAATTTAAATTTTTTTTTATTTTAGTTAATTCTAAGATTTTAATTTTTATTTCAAAATTTTACTGAATTTTACCAAAAATTGTGTAATTTTACGTAAAATAAAGTAAGAAACGGTAAGCAATTTTGAGTTTTGATTATTTTTTCAGAAAAAAATTATTTCAATTTTATTAAAAAATGTTCAATTTTTACATTTTCTTATCAAAAATCTGATTTTTTTCGCCGTAAGCATTTTGAGATGCTTTTACCAAAATTTACGTAATTTAATGTAACCTTACGTTAATTTTACGTAAAACAGATAGTACTCTTACTATTATTTTTTTCTTCAATTTGTGATGAGAATTAAAAAAAAAAATTATTAGTTTAATGAATTTTTTTGTATTATTCCTTTTTTTTTACTTCTTTCTAATAAAAATTCTATTTTCTTAATATGTGTTCATTACTTCTTTAAATTGTTCTGATTCTAATAAATCAGTTCTTATTTTATTAAATTTGTGGTATATTTTACAATTTTTGTGGTTGAAAAATATTCATCGTCTTCATATTTAATCTAAGAAAAAAAATTAATACTAATTTTATAATGATGCTATAATTTCAATTCTACAAATTACTTATCTCTTTTTATAGTATATAAAATATCACCTTAGTTTTCTTTCATTTTATCTAAGCCAAGCTCTTCTTCACTAATTATTAATAAAAAAATAATAGAAATGGAGTTTATATTTAGAATTTCAAATTTGTCCTCTATATTTTTGTAATATATATATTTTTGTAATATATGTATAATATCAATTATCTTTATATAAATTTGATAAAAGATAAAATTTCTTTTAAACATTCGAACTTGTACTTAGCTCTTCAATTTCATCCTCACTTTGATAAAAAAGTCTAAAAATTTTTTTCATTTCTATTAGTTATTAATTATATTTTAATCTTAAATTGGACATAGAGTAAATGTATAAACTTCCTTAAGTAGCTTTTACACCATTTCGCCAACAGTATTTTCTACATAAAAAAAGCAAATATATTTTTATTTTATGGTCAGGTCATGAGGACAATATTTAAAACAATAGAAATTTGTTCATGACGTGAAATATCTGGATATTTAGGATAAGTTGGTAAGATTTTTGGTTATGGTAAAAGAATAGTCTAAAATTGAAAGTCTAAATTTGTGTGTGCTGAATACAAAATGGTGCCTAGCTTTGACCTATAATTAACAATGGGGGCTGTAGGGACCTTCTGATATTCAAACTTCAAATAAGTCTGAAAAGACTCTTTTACAGTACCATTGAGTAGATTTTTTGGCTCTTCAACTTGATCGTTGATTTTTGAAAAAAAACGTATGTAATAAATTAAATTTCAATACATAAGAATTAAATTATTTTAATTTTTGTTGTAATGTTGAGTTTCACAGAGCCCAATTTAAGACTTTACAATATTAAAACTTTGATAAAGGTTGCAATATTATAAAATGCCACCAATTATGAAATTAAATTATTTTTTAAATTTATAAAATACTTTTAATTAAGAAACCGTTTTTTCAACAAATGATGATTGCGAAACCGAAACTACTTAAGTGCAGATAAAACGTCTCGGTCTTATAAGTGAAAGGAGAAGGCAGAAGAGAATGAACAGACTTACTCATATGGAATGGAGTATTGTAAGATAATCAGTTCTGATATTTGACGACCAAGGACAATTGGATCTCTATTGTCAATATTGTGGGGTACTCTATTGGCCTAAGGACGTCAATTCATTAGGCGTATATGCCAAGTTTTGTCAGCTGAACAAAATCGTTGTTGAAATTTTATCAAACTTTGCAATAACTGACTTATCCAAATAATAGTAATGGTCGTGGATAACATAATCACTTTTTAATTAATATTTGACAGTACAACTCTGTGTTAAGTATGATTGCCATCAAGTCCAATTTTGATCATGAAGATCTGGACAATGAAAATTATGCCCCAGTGTCTATTCAAACTATCCATCAAATGTTAATTGATGAAAATCATCTTGTGCATCTCGGCCTGATATGTATTCGCGAATTTATAATTTGAAATTCAAAGAGTTTTTCAAAGATTTAACCGTTGAACAAAATATTGGTGTGGTTAAAGCTAATGTCCATCTTAAAGAATTCCAGAAAAGAGGCTTGTCCCATAACCATTTTCTACT
>PJRA01000498.1:278289-289254 GCA_016987375.1 Brachionus koreanus
AAGATAAAATAATGTAGGTGTTTTCTATAAGACTTAAAAAGCTAAGACTCTTTTTAAAATAGCTTTGATAAAACAATTTAGAGTTAACCAAATAAATACCGATCTTATTTTTCCCAATTGATAGAATAATATCTTTTTCCTTATTTAAAATAAAATAGAAAAAGTCTTCTGGAACATCTATTTGGTCAAATTTAAGCTGATTAAATCTTCCGGTTTTCATTTTTCTACCTAAAGATGAAATTAAAAGTTTTTCATTATCGTCAAATTCTTCAATTTTTGATATAGATTGGTCAAAAATATTTCCTAAACAAAACTTACAATTTAGACCAAAATAACTCATAGTTTTTCTGACATGTAAATAATCCATATAATTATTCGAAAAATCTGCTTCAAATTTATTGTTCTGCTCCATTTAATTTTAAAGAATCAATTTAAATTAGAAAAAAATAATTTATATCAAAAAATTTTAAACTTTTATATTCTAGTTTATTTTCTCACTATTTTTTTTTAACACTCAAAGGACCGGCGGTGTCGATTTGACACTTTTTAAAAATCCAAATTTAATTTTTTAAATAACTATCAATCATATATACATGTTTTAATATTTATTTTAAAGCTTTAATAGATATCTTTTAAATTTAGTCTTTTTCATGTAGCAGACTTTTTTATGCAACTAATGTAAAGTTTAAAAAAATTTTTTTGACAAAAATAGCCTCTGCTTTGAGTGATAATAATTTTTGCCAATTAAATAATTTGAGAAAAAACATACCTAATCTTACAAATATATTTTCAAAGTCTTTTTAACTTTCACAATACTTTTTATCTTATAATTTTTGCTCTCAATGCATAATAATGTTAATTTTTTAACAAAAAAAGTTGTGCATGTTTCCAGTTCGCACCAAAGAAAAAACCTAAAAAAAAAATGTTTTTTCATAAATTTTAAATTCAATAATTAAAATACATGTAATACATGTCTCCATGTCATTCCCATTTCGATGAGCTCTTTCATGATTGTTGACTTCCATGTTACTGCTGGTCTTCCTACCTTACGTCGCTTTTGTGGGGTCCATTTAAGGGCCTTTTTTGGTATTCTTTTTTCTTTCATCCTAATTATGTGTCCAAGCCATCGCAATCTTTTGTTCTTAATGCATTGACTCAATGGCTCTGAATTAGTTCTTTTGTATAGTTCAGCATTTGAGAGTATATAATATTTGGTCTTCATTATTTAATTTCAGACTTGTTTTAAAAAATGTTAAGGTCATCTCAAGTCACACATAATATAAATTTTTTGTCTATTAATCTTTTTAACTAGTCGAGATCTATAAGAATATATATGAAAATGCATACTTTAAACCATCATTAGCTGACCAATTAGCCAAAACAAACATTTTACAATTTTTAATTCAATTTCGATTAAAAATTGTAGAACTATGTGAAAATTAATTTTCTTGATTTCTTTTTATATCTTGATGTCAATGTCACATAATGTCAAGGTAAATATTACTAAAAATAATTGAACAAAAAAAGATTTAAAAAAATTTAAAAATAAAAATGAACCTTTATAACTGGAGTCAAAGATACGATAACAATCGGGAAAAGCGTTGCTTTGGGTGTCAAACAAGAAGAGAAAAGTTCCCGAGCGGATCATTTTGTTAAATTAAGTCAGAAGATCTAATGGAAAGAGTTTTAAGATATTTTAAGAAGCAATTCAACTTGTTTAATGATTACATATATAAAAAAACGCCGAATTAGTCAATCGTGATTTCAAGGCAAAAAAAATTTTCAAGTAAATTGATGACAAAAATGTTTTAAGTGATCAGGAGACCTAAAATATTTGCTTTAAATCCTTCAACTCCTCGTTTTTTTTTCCTAAACAAATCAGGTTTTAGAAAATACTTAATCAGGAATTTATTTAATTAAAAACGAAGAAGAAACACTTTATTCGAGAGGTTTTCTGACAAACGGTCCGTCATGAATAATATTTGTCAATTAAATACTCGCCTTAAAAAAAATTTTAGAGTTACAGTAAAGTACGGTTATAACGAAGTCGCTAGGGGTATCAAAAAACGGTTCGTTATAACCGAACTTCGTTACATCCGAATATGAAAAAAAATTTTTTTTTTAAGTTTTTATTTAATTAAAACCTATTAAAAAAGAAATAATAATGATAAATATGAAAAAAAATTATATTTTATCTTTTAAAATAATCGGAGACGGTTTTTTGTTTAACCATTAGACCCAAGATTTCATTCTCAATTGAACCCAAGTTATCAATTAATGACTCAAAATTATGTTTTGATTTTGAAAGATGCTTCCTTATTTGAATAGTCATTTTTAAAGCTTGTTGATTTGTCATTTCCTCATCGTGTTCATCTTCATCATTTTCTTGTTCTTTCTCATCATCGCTTAGGTCGCAAACAGTTTGACTTGAACTTTCATCTTGTTTTTCAATCAAATTAATTATTTCTTCGTCGGTTTTTTCTTGATATACAGCTAATTGATTATCAATTTCAACATAATCTTAAAAAGAAACGTCCGTTGGAATAAATCGAAATTGTTGAAAATGCTTCCATAATTTTTCTATTTCCACTTTTTCTTCATCTTCGTATTTTTTGTCCAGGCTTTTTTATTGAATCGATATTTAATGCCTAGACTTGATAAATTTACTCCCTTGAAACATCTAAGGGTTTTTGTATTTTCCGATCATTAATTGTTTCAATTTTTCGGAACCATCTAAGTTGCATGTAATTAACATTGTTACTCGCTCTTTGCTCTTTTTGCCTGTGATACAATTTTGGTCTCTAAAACAGTAAGATTTGTTGGGAAGTAACTTGTAAAAAATTCCAGCCTCGTCGGCATTAAAAATATCAGTTGGCGAATAATCCGACGTTAATGTTGAAAAGTTATTTTTCCATGTTGTAACTTCCGTTTTATCGACTGAGCCTAATTCTCCGTGTAATGTTTGAAGCTTGATTACATATCGAGTTTTGAACCTGTCTAGCCAGCCAGGATTCGGTTTGAATTCAGGATAATTAAATCTAACAGCGTATTATGTTGCTTTAGCTGTTATTATTGCTCCATCTATCTGTATACCATTTCCAACTTTTTCTCTGATCCATTCTGCGAGTGCTTTTTCGAGATCATCGTATTTTCCAGATTTGGTTTTTTGACATTCTGCGGCTGCTGCGTTCTCTTCGAATAATTTTAGAAACTCCTCTCTACGTTTGTAAATACCGCTCATTGTACCTACTGTAATTTTAAATTCCTCGCAGACTTCGGTCTGAGTTTTTTTTGTTGAAAATGATAAGCTTTATGTGTTTTACTTTTTCATGCAACGTAAAAACCTTACGTTTAATTGGTCTTGTTTTTTCAAAAATTTTTTAACATAATATTTTTCCTGTTTTTTTTTTATTTTATATAGGTAAATGTGTGATTTTTCAAAATATTAATTGATCATTAAGTAGGGATTAGTTTTAAGATTTCGGTTTTCAAGAAAATTCATACTTATTTGCTGATTTATATTATTAAAAATTAAGAAACCAATATTTCTCAAATTTTTTATTTTTTTATATTTTCGTTATGAGCGAATAAAATTTCATTGAAAATCATCAAAAAATGCTTCGTTATAACCGAATTTTCGCTTTAAGCGTACTTCGTTATAACCGTAAGAAAATGTATTAAAAGTATTATTGTTCTGAACAACAGTGTTTTATATTTCGTTATAAACGAATTTTCGTTATATCCGTGTTTGTTATAACCGTACTTTACTGTAGCTAGTTATTTAGACAAAATGAACTAGACTGATTCAAGAACAAAATTTCAAGCCCTTGCTATTTACTTGTTTTGGCAAATAAATGGAATGGATCAAAGAAGTATCGCGTCACATTTTAAGGTCTATACTCATTTCGTGTTTAGATATCTTAGACAAGTTCGATAAGCTCTCATAGAAACAAGCTCTCTTTTTTGTTTCAAAAAATCTAGGTGCTGGACATTTGAGTCGAGATGAGAACTTATTGTAGAGAACAAAAAAGTTCTAATTATATCTTTCAAAAGTTAACCTTTAGCTCTCATAAAAACTATAATTTAGTTAAATCACTTGTAGTAACAGCAACAAATGGCTATATTATTAATATATTCTGTTTAAATGAAGCAAATTTGAATTATGAGTCAATTTTAAAAAAAGCTTTGGCCAAAGATAGTGAACTAGTAAACTATTTAACTATTAAAGTCGGAAGATATTTTAATTTTTGGACGTTGGGTTCAAGAATGTAATTCATGAATCGATAAATCAATATAATTTTCAACAATAATTTCAATTATCTTTGGAACAAGGCGAAAAGCAATTAGCAACTATGAGAGCTAGCAAATGATAATTTAGTTAACTCACTATTTTCACTAAATGTAGATGGATGGTTGATGTTGTAAATTCATTTCTAAAATAATATTTTGCTCCAAATAGCTTATCAAATTTTCGATATTGTCGATTTTCACGCTTTACCATTGATCAATTAGTTAGTGAATTTCCTAATGGTACATATCAAATAAATCAAGAAAAATCATATTTGGGTCAATATTTTTCGACCAATGGTAAAAATGAAATTTGGATTTTTTCTGAAAGATTCCCAATAGAAACTAGGAAATTGCTTTACTCTCAAATCAAATCTAGATTCAAAAATTCTGTGAAATATAGAACTAATGTAAGTTATGAGCCTAATATTTGGATTATTTCAAATTCGCTTTTTATTCAATTCAATTGACGAATTAATATTGCCTTAAAAATTAGTAAAAGATTGGACGGATATCTGGACAGTTGTAAAGTAAGCACAATAAATAGATTTCTTAATGTCTGTCTATCAGTTGAACATTACTTAACTTCTATTAATAAGGTTGAAAATTTTAAAAAGCTTTATCCTGTATATTATTGAAAAAGAAAAAACTATTGATAAATTCATAAAAAGCAAAATAAAACGTAATAATTCCGTATACGAATTCGAATATGAAGGCTTAGATTGTCTCATTTGCAATAGAGATTGAATTTTAGCGGATTTTTGGACTATATTTATTATATTTACAATAAAGGACCAAAAAAAGCGAAAATTAAATATTGTAGATTGTGTAAAACTAGAAATCGACTAAGCTTTTATATTAACAAAAACGGACTTTTATAATTATTTTTAATGATTTTTATTTTTTTAATATTTATGGCATAAAGTGCAAAAAATACATAAAAGTCAAAGATAGCCTAGAGGTTTTTCTTAAAAATCAAAAATGACTTCTTAAGCATTGTTTTATCGAGAAAGATGTCAGAATGTTCCAGACAAAATTTTATTTTTTGTTTTTTGCAATTGAAAACCATTGAAATTTTTCAAAAAAAATTCCCATGCTGGTTTTTATAACGTCATGTCTAATATGTCGAAAAATACAGCATGAAAAATATTAGAAGATTAAATTATTGTCTTGTTAATGCAAGAGCCTATGACTGTTTTTTGAAACATCTGAAATGAAATGTTCAGCTCTGCACTTTTCAATAAAAACGCTGACAATCTTAAGAAAGCAATAAAACATAAAAATTTCTTCTATCAGAAACATTAATCAATTAAGGACGAATAAAATAACTTTTTGATTTAATTATTAGGATAGGTTCTAGAGAAAAATAAATATAAAAAACACATATTCTTAGTTGAAGCGCTTCTTTTCTTATCTTGTAATTTTAGTGTCTTTCTTGGTAAAAGAAATTATTCGGATAAATATTAAACGGCGAATATTGCAATATAAAAAAGGCTCATTAGAATTATATAAAAAAAATTGACTATTATTAAAAATTATCTAAATCTTTTATTTAAAATTTGTAAAAATAAAGAGATTTTTTAACGAATTTTTAAAGAAACTACTATCTTTAAAAATTTTTGTTTGGATTGCTTAAAGTTTTAAAATGCTTTAAATTAAATTAATTTAGCCTTGACTTTTCTGAAATTTAAATTGAAATTTTTGTTTGAAATTTTAATTGTTTTTATATATAAAGTTTCTGGGTAAAATAAAAAACTAACAAATAAAACTTTGAAATTTACAGTTTTTCTAGAGAAATTAAAAAGATTGTTCAATTTATATTTAGAAATTTTTTTATCTCTAGAATATCTCTATTTTTTTCTTTAAAATTTGCCAAAATAAAGAGATTTTTTAACGAATCTTTTAAGAAACTACAAAAAATTTCTTAAATCTTTTTAACTGGGCATCGGTGTTTAAAATGAATAAATAATATATTAATTGAAAAATTTACGATAAATAAATTTTATTTTTTGATTTTTTTAAAGAAAAAATTTTATTGTTTTGAAAATGTTAACTTAATAAATTCTATTAATTTTTGATGTCTGATAAACTCAAAAAATTTATAAGTTTTTTTTTAAGATACGTGTACTAGTAAAAATCCTAACACGTAATCCATCACGTAATTTTTTCTTATTCGCTTGTATGAATAATTACTATTTTTCGTTAGATATAAATATTGAAAAGCCATGATAACATTAATTAGACTCACAATGTTTAAATGAAAATTAAGACATTCTAATTTAGTATTTTTATTTAATGTTTTTTTTTATTAACATAAAATTTTATTTAATCTAATAATGAATAAATTTTTTTAACTGGGCATAATAGATTAAATTTTAGTATCATCAGCATATATGATCTGGGCCACAAGTTTTGTTAATATTTAAAGAGGTCATCTTCCTCATGACTTTGTCATGATTCATCATAATTTCATCTATATTATTCGAACAAAAAAAAAATAAACTTTTTCAAAGGCTGGAAATGATTTCAATTTGTCGTCTTTTGTAAAGACCGATTGGAAATAGTTATTAAACTTTTTTGCTATTTTGAAAGGGTCGTTTAAGATTTGATCATTTTTATCTTTAATTACCCTTATAAATGATTTTTAAAAATTTTAAAATAACTCATTAAATTTCTAGATCTGACAGAAAAGACTTAAAACATTTTAAAAGATTATTTTTTTTCAAGAGCCCAGGATACAATATATTTTTTTTTTCAACCCTTCCACAAAAAATGAAATCTAGAGTTTCAAAGGATGTAGTTTACGAATTTCAAGTTAAAAATTAGAAATTCAGTTTTGAATTTCTGGAACTTAACACAAAACGACACCCAAAGAATTTAAAAACTTAGAAATTTTTTATTAAATTTTGTTCAGCTAGTTGAAAAATAAGCATCACAGAATTATTTTATTATTTTTATAATTTATTTATTAATATTTTTTTAAGTTTAAATAGAATAAATATATATTTACAAATATATTTTTAGAGGAATTTTATATGTTTTTTTTTAACAATTTAAGAAAAAAAGATAATTTAAATAAAAAAAAATCGATGATATATTTGCATATATTTGCATACGAAAAAGTTTCTTGAAGAACAGTCACTTGAAAAAAATTCTGAATACGCTTTACACAAACTTTTAAAAACAGTCTTTTCACAAAATTTTTTTAAATATTGCATTTAAGCAGTAAATTACAAATGGATTGATTAATTAAGACAAAATATTTTAATTTTTATTACCAACAATTCAAGCTAACAATAGAAAACTAAAATCTAAGAAATGTTTGTTTACTAACATTATTAACTAATTTAATCAAAACCCACACTTCAAGTTGAGTGCAATATTATGAGATTTAGTTTAATTTTGCATTGTTTAGTTGAATGAAAAATATGAAAATAAAGAATTTCTTTTTTAAACCAAACTAATATATAGTTTTTTTAAATAAATAATTTGGCTTTTGATTGAAACGCGTTCATCTTCATCTTCATCATCATCCGAAAGCATTTGTATTCTCAACTCCTAAGAGTTTTCAATCAAATAGATCTATTATGAATATTCATACTTAAGTCAGTAGTACAGAAAATAATCCTTGACTCATATTAAAATAAACTAATTAAATAGAAATGCAAATTTTGCTCCACATAAAGACTAGAAAATCAAATCTTATCGAATTAATTCAAATTAATTCTATTACGAATGAAAAAATAATTCTCAATTTGAAAAGACATGCACACAGCATTCATTATTTATAATTTGTTCGCTCCCTCCATTGCACACTTTTTCGTTTTCTAATTGAGAAAAAAATTTTCAATCGCAATTGCGTTAAATAGCATGCTTGAATTGTTAAAGAATTGGACCATTAGACTAATCCCAATCTATTTGAGAATTAAACCAAACATTTAGCCAGCCCATATTTGTTTTTAAGACTTCTCAATTAGATCGGTTGCTAGATAAACATTTTCTAGGCCAACTTAAAGCTATAAATAGAGAAAATTGTGGACAAAATAGGCTGCATGTTGACTAGAACGCTAATTATTCATTTTAGTCAATCTATAGTTAAGGCAAAAAGAAAATTTTGCAATCATCTTATTAGAAAAAGCATATTTGATGAAGCTAAAAATGATTAATTGCAAAAAAAAAGACTTTGATCTTGGTGCTTTTTTTTTACTTGAAAGGTAAAACATTTCAGGGGAAATTCATTTTTCAATATTTTTTTCTTTTTTTTTTTTCGTTTTTTCAATTAGCATATCAAAATAAATAATTTATATATATTTTAAAATTTAACACAACGCGACCTTGTTTTACAAAGCTTCTCTATTCGCTAACAATCAAGCTCCAATCTACCCCTCTTACATGTATACTTTAACACGATTTAAAAAAAAATAAAATAAAATAAAAATTCATTTTTTCTTCATAAAGCATTTAGAATTTATTTTATTTATTTGTCTGTTAATTAAGCTTAGAAAAATGAGCGACACAAACGAATACGAACCCAATGATTTTATCAGCTCATCGAGCGAGAACCAAGAAGCGCCAATGCCGAGCGCGCCAACCTCGGATGACAATGGCTATATCGTTGTCAATGAGAACACACAAAACTCCGAGGCCGATTTGGCTGATACAAAGAACAATCAGAACGAGATTGGCAATTTGATTGCCGAAATTAATGCCAGTACTGATGCACAGCTGAGAGAGTCGGGCAACACCGTTTTGGCCGAAGCTGACTCTTCGGTTGCCAAAGACGACACTAAACCTGAGCAAAAAACCGAGGACAAAAAAGAATGCTCCATGTGTCCATACTATCTATTAGGTACACACTTTTAAAGTCAAAAATAAAAGCATGTTTTTTAATTTTTTTATTAACCCTAAAAGCATGTGATTATGTCACCAAAATTCAAGTCCCACCCAAAGGTTTGATGAAAAAAATAGAAAAAAATATTTTTTAAATTTTATTCAAATTTTTTTTAGTCAGAGATTTGTTGCTATGGAAGTGTCCCAAGTTGACTGGTGCAGTGTTTGGTTCAATGTTTGTTCTTTTATTGTCATTTTCTCTATTCAGTTTTTTGACCGTGGTAAGTGCGTTGATGCTTACTGCTTTGGCCTTAGTCGGAGCTTACAGATTCTATTTGGCAGTTGTTTTCAGAATTAAAGGAACCTATGACGACTCTTTAGAGTAAGATTTGACTCAAAAAGTGACTTGGTTTTAATTTGATTTTTTAAGTAAATTGGTAAAACAAGATTTGCCATTGCCCAAGGATAAAATTCAAGATTTAGCTCGTTTGGTAGAGAGAGATTTGTTCAGATCGCTTAATCAACTAAAGTCGATTGTACTTTGGGAAAGTGTGTCGCAGTCGGCAAAGGCTTTTGCCGCTTTTTATCTCCTCAACTGGGTCGGTTCATGTTTTAACTTTTTAACCTTGCTTCTAATGGGTCTAGTTACTGTGTTCACATTGCCAAAAGTCTACCAAGTCTATAAGCAACCAATCGATCAAACTATCCAAAAAGTAACTTCATTAGCGCACCAAACTGTTAAGCAAGTCATGGTCAAAATACCGATGTTGAACAAGAAAAAAACTCAATAGACATTTTTAGAAAAAATTTGTACTCAAAGTTTTTTTTTTCAAAATTTAAACGATCGAATAAAACTTTTGAAAAAATAAGAGATTTAACTTTTTCTAAGAAATATTTATCTATTTAGAATTTACTGTTTTTTGTTGTTGTTTTAAAGAGTTTTTAGATATTGATTAATTTTCAACTTGCATTTTTACTAAATTTATCATCCTTTCCTTAAAGTAATAAATATTTTTAAAAGTTAATTATTTTTGAAGACATTTTATTAATTTTTTTCAAAGGTCAATCTAATCAGGAAAATCAAAAAGCTTAATAAAAAAACAAAATCGAATGAATAAAATGGAATTATTTAATCTTTATTTGACTACTCTCACTTAATAATAGACAACAACAATGGAATTAAGAAAATAATCATTTCTTTACAGGTTATTTAAATCAAAACCATATTTTAAAGTTTATATTTTACTCAGTACCTAAATATATTTTATCAAGAACTAGTGTTAGGATCCGTACACACGATCACTGATCCGGTAAAAATTATTTGTGGCTGAGACCGTTTTCGCTAAACTCGGCCAACTATTTGCGGACGGTCTTTTGGCCGCAAAAAAATACAGCAAAAATGATATATTTTTGTTTGAAATTTTAAAAGAGTTTTTAAAAAATATAATTTTTTTAAAAAAAATGCCTTTAACTTCAGTAATTTTTCTTAACAAAAAAGATTTTTTGTTAAAAAAAATTTTTAAAAAAATATTTGAAAAATATTTAAATTGTCTTTGATTCTTTGATTTTTTCAAATTTTTAATCATAAATATTTAATTAAATAATTATAAATTTTAAAATCGGAAAAAAATTTAGACCGTTTGGGAGACCGGCCAAATAACCGCCGGCACAATAGTTGGCCGTATTAATAGCCGTCTGTTTTTGTTGGCTGTATTATATAGCGGTCAAAATTTGAGACCGTAAAAATGAACGGCCAAATGGTTTGTGTGTTAGTCATGCAAGCAGAGGGCGGAGGGTTCAAAACCCACTGAGGGTGAAAAAATCTTCAAATGTCTCTGCAATACGGGG
>PJRA01000498.1:310173-338034 GCA_016987375.1 Brachionus koreanus
GCAGCAGCAATTAAAAAATTATTGCAATCTAGATCATAAGCCTTACAATAGTAATCATACGATTCCTTTAATGCACTTTTGAAATCTTTTATTAACTTGCTATCATCATCTTTTACCTCTAATTTTGTTCTAATAAATTTTTATCGTGGCAAAATCATACTTGTTGTCACATAACTTTCACATTGAGAAAGATATTCTAATTCATCAGAAGTTAATAAATTGGAAGCTAAATGGCGATATTCTGGTAAATGAAAAATAGCTTCAACAAATTGGTGAAGTTTTAAAATTCGATCTAACATTAAATAAGTTGAGTGCTATCTAGTACTTACGTCTTGATTGAGCATTAAAACATTTTCAGAATTGTTTTGATATTTTTCTAAAAGAGTTTTAAGCTGGGAAGAATGATTAAAAGAAGTTACTGTTGAACGAGATTTTGACATAATTGTTGAAATTTTTTTGAAACTGAAATTAGGGTCATTTTCTTCAAAATTTACTAATTCGCTTGCTAGAAAAGAGTTACAATGTGTTATTACTTTTTTTACAATTAGTTGTAAAACATCAAATCGACACACAGTTTATTTCTTCTTGTAAGAGCCTTGATGTTTTACTTACTGTCGTATTGTTATCAGTAACGATTCCGAAAACTTTGCCTGTGATCTCATATTCATGGATGATTCCTAACAAAATTTCCTTCATATCTTCAGCGCGATGGCGTTCAGTAATACACTTAAAACCCAACGCTATAGATTTAAAAGAAAAGTTTTCAAGAAAATGACCGGTTATCGAAATATATGAGTAATTTTGACATGATGTCCAAGTATCGTTTGTAAGGTTTATAAAATGAATCGACTTAAGAATTTTTAAAAGTTTAGATCTTTGATTCAAATAAACATCATTCATTATTGACTTCATTCGAGCCTTAGTAGGAAATACATAGTTCTTATTTAACAAACTACAAAACTTGAATATTGAAATATTATTCCCATTCAAAGTAAAAAGTGTCAGTAGTGATTTTTGAAATTATATAAAATCCAATTCCTAAATAAGCGAATTACACATAATCGAAATTTAAATCTCATATTTTTCTAAATAAATCTTAAGCTTATTGAATCTGATAAAAAAAATAATTAAGCGAACATTTTTTTTTGAATTTGAAATAATTTGAAATATCGCGTTAAGTTTTTATAAATAACTATTTATATTCAAAAAACATCCTTTAAATATTAAAAAAATTTTTTTTCAATTTGAACTTTAAATATTCACATACTTTCAAAATATCAGAATCAGTTAACTTATTTTTCCAAATAAATTGGCAAAAATATAGTTTCTATCCCAATTAAACCACATATCTTGGTTCTGCTTGAAATAATCAATCAGTCTTAATTAAAAACCAAAATTTTTTTAAGAAATACTATTAAAATTTTAAATTTAAGATATAAGCACATTAATCATGATAATGAATGCAGTGAACCAAAATTCGGCCATAATTCCATTACTTCCAAAATATATATTCAACCATTATTTCTACATAAAAATAAAACATCCAAATTTAATCCCGACAATACGATTTATTGAAAACGAACCAACTTCAGGAAAGAATATGATTCAATATTCTGAGAATAAAGAAAATGCTTCAGATAATTTGGAACAAGATGAAATGATATCATTTTTTCTAAAGACTAGATCGAATCTGAAAAGTTTAAGCCAAAATCTAGGACCATGCCCTTCTAGTTTAATTAGTCTATTCCAATCATTCAGTCACGATCTTGAACACTTATCTCAAATAGATCTGACAGATGACGGTATTGGAAATATTTCGGTCATTTGTGAAATAATGAAATCCTACTTGGACTGTTTTATGGCTATTCTTAAAGTTTCCACTGAGTCCAGTGTGTCTAGTGTTAACACTGTTGCCAATGGCGAAAAGTTACACAATCAAAAATTAATCCAAATCGAACAAGCACTTTTAACTAGCATTAATCTAATTCTATTGTACAAAGGCTATGAAAAAAAAGAGAAAGTAATCATATTAAAAATGTATTTGTACTTAAGAGGACTCTATTTGAGAGAATTTTATCAAAAAAAAAACATGTTCAGCTCTTTTTTGAACTCATATTTAAAATTAAACCTAGCACGAAAAGATTTTGTCAAAGAATGTCGTCTTTATGTTTCTCTAATTAAATTTTTTGATTCTTTGTTGGACATAAAGTTCAAAAAAATGCTTAATGAAATACTAAAAGGACTTCCCATTGATCTTCCACAATCTCTTAAATCGTCAGAAACTGCTCCCAAAGAAGAATATTTGGAAATGTTGCTACTAGACCAAAGTCAAAAGGACACAGAGTCAGGCTATAAAAAACAGTATCTTGAACTGATTGAGCCAGTGGATAATTTGGACAGTCCGATCAGATTTCAGCCTGGTCTGGTTAGTTTGATCAAAATAAGAGCTATTTTATATAATTTTAACCGATTTGACAATTTATATATTCAAGTAATATTTAATTAATCAAGATTGTTTTTTTTTCTATTTAAATATTTATTTAAGATAACTTTTTCAGATAATGATAAAAATTATATTTCAATTGATGCATATTCAATTAAACCCTTGGGCAAAAATAAACATACATTGGAAACAGATATTCACTTGGCCAATTTAGCACTTACAGGTAAAAAACTAGTTTGAAATTTTAAAATTTTTTGAAAAAAAATAAATTCAAGAAAATTGTATGATAAAAATGTGTATAACAATGATGGTTGACGAGTACAATGACATTAAAGAAAGCGCCAATGATCATTTAAATAGTACAGAAGACAAAGAAGAGTGTCTAGTAAAGATTCTGAACAATATGAATGCTACCGGACTAAACGAAAAGCTTAATAAGAACAATCTCTATCCAATAGAACTTTCACAAAATGTTAAAATTTATTTTGAACCTTTAGCTAAAAAATATCACTAAAAGCTATTAATAATTTTGAATTTATTAATTTTTTTCTCTAAATTTAAACTAATAAAAATGTAATTTTGATAATTGTTTTTTTTTTAATGAAAAATACTTTGACTTACAAACCTAGCATGTTGCATTTTACAGAACTAATTTTTATATTTAACATTAAGAAATAAAAGTTTGAAGATTGTTTATTGTACCAAAAGAAATTGAGGGTCTTCTTCAACCTGCAATAGAGAAAATCGTGGAATTTTGCAAAATATGGAGCTACAAAATAAATAAAACAAAAAAATGAAAATACAAGCTCAATAACAATATTGAACAAGAAGAAGTACCACTAGAGTCGAATCGAACCTTTTTAGGCATCAAACTCAATCCAAAACTTGCCTACAAAGAACATCTACAAGACGTCACGAAGAAACAGACGCCAAAAATGAATCTATGATGAAATTGGAATGACCATGCTCAAGAGTTTAGAATAATTTTGAGTAAAACTTTATTATTTTTATTTTCAAGGTTAATCAACTAGTGCCCATGTCAATATTGACCGATTAACACCTCATTTATTTAATTTTATAAAAGTAATCATTACAAATTTAAGAAAATCGAAAAAAAAATATTTAAAAAAGTAAAACATTGAAACATTTAATTTAAATTTTTTGAATTTTTTTTCAAAATCTGTTAAAATAAAATTGATATTATTGAAAATAGATTGCTTGAAAGTTGAAAACTTCAACATTGATCTCTTGATCACAAAGCTGTCTATCAGTCTTTCATAAGAATATTAAAAGATTTTTTCATCATTTGCTGTTTTTTATGGAAAAATAGTGGTTTATAGGCAAAAGATAGCATTCTATCAAGAGTTCTATGCTAAAAAGCATATAAGCCATATTTTTCTAGAAAATTATTAATACTATTAAAGTTATTGACTTCAAATTTGAATTTAAATAATTTGAATATTGAAAAAAGAGTTGAACAATAATCAAAATATGGCAAAATAAATGACTTAAAAAACTGAATTTTAACAGAAGTAGAAAGATAGAAAAGTCTATTAATACTAAATAGTTTTTTTTCTACAACTAATGAGATACTAGTAAAATTTTTTATTATTTACAACTAGTAAAACTTTATTGATGAAGCATATTTTTAAAAGTAAAAATTTATAAAAATTTAATTTTAAATTTTTTATGTCTGCTAATTTCTGCATATGACTTCTGAATGCTGCATAATAGCTAGACATGGTTTAACATGTTATGTTTTCCTTATTTTTTAAATAAAATCTTAAAATAATTTTTTTTGTTTTAAGTTGAAGTTGCAATTTGATTAAATTTAGAATGTCTGAATCTGACAGAAAAATTTTAAATTAAAAACATGAACGTTTTTCTTTCTAAAATCTTCTGATTATTTTTCTGATAAAGCTAGTTTTATACAAAAAAAATAAATTATAAATTTGAGTGCAAAATTAAAATTGATTTAGATTTCTTTATTTTATATGGACTTGTACCTGGTTAAAGTAAATTAAACAATTTTGTGTTCAAATACGATGTAGTTCTTGTTTTAAATAGTAGAAAACAAATATAAAAATAAAAAAATAAATGGAATTAGTGGTTGTTAGAGTGTTGTATTCTGTTTTGGACTCAATTGTGTTGTGTAAAGGTCGGATGCACAGCTTCTTAGATGTTTCGAAAGAAAACCTTAAAAATTTTTGAATGCAGAAGTAAAGAAGTTATCTAAACTTAGCCGTTAGCTTAATAAGCTTGTATTATTATTTAGCAAACTAGCTTTTTTGATTTTATTAAATTAGTTTGTTATATTTTCTAATTTAGTTTTAGGTGCGTTAGCAATATATAATTAAACTTTATTTTTATACTTTATTCAGTGGGTTTTGGTTTTTTTGAAACTTGAAATAAAATATATTAAAAACACTTTTTTGGTGAAAATTACACATAAAATCACCAAGTTTTATTATTTTTGAAAATTTCGTTCCTTTGGAAAATAATAGGCATCGATAGTTAACTAGAGAACTAAAGACTATAACTCAATAGTCGATTTGAATTCGTTTTATAATTGAAAGCTCTTTAAAAAAAAAAAACTAAAATACGCTATTTTAGCACTTCGAGTTTCGGTTTGACCCTGTTTCTACCATATAATCTTCAACTATATAATCTTATATAGTTTTATCTTATATTCTGATCATGAGATAAAGTGTCTAACTTTAACTATTATTTTCCAAAGGAACTTGGTGATTTTATGTATTTTAAAGTCTATTCTCATTCTATGATATTTGTTGAGTCAAGTTCCTTTAAAAAAATCAATTTTAAGGTGATTCATGCATTACTGAAATTTAATTTGAACAGAAGTGTGCTAAGTTTTTAGAGTGAAAATTTTGCTTAAAAATATCATCTATCTAATAGAAATATCACAAAATATAAAAACTTAATTTGAGTTTTAAGCTAAAATTTATCAAATATTACATTTTTTTTCCTCTAAATTTGAATAATAAAGATTTAATTTTCATGTAACTTTATAAAATAAAAAAATATCATAGGTATAAAATATTTATTGGTTATTATCTAGATCTTTTTCGCTATAATCGGATTCTTCGTCTGATGAGCTAGGCAACATGTCTTTATCAATATTGTATCCATCCTTTTCAACAGCATCTTCATTTAGCTCAAACTCTTTTGGCCTGCGCAAAAAATAATATGAAATTTCAACTTTTATATTAATAACCCTACCACATTCCTTCAGATTTTATGTATTTTATGATGTCTCTATTTAGAACTTGAACAATCTCTGCTTTAACTTTGTTGCCCTCCTCTATTGGCTCAATTATGACAAAATCACCTCTTTTGGTCCAAATAGTTTTTCGAAATTTAACAGGCATTGAAGCAATGAAAGTTTCACCTGTTGCAGTTTCAACATCATGGAGATTATTTCCTCGTGGTCCTTTAATCTAAATATGATATTTAAAAAAAATTCCATATAAGTATAAATCGTTTTACTCGAACAATTGTTTGAGTGTCAGTGGGTAGAGAATAATTATTAATAGTCTCTAGTAAAACATGCTTTTTTTTAGTGGCAGCGGACATTATAGTTTCGAATAATTTATTTAGATTTAAATTTTAAAAAAGTAATTTCTCATTTTATGTTTAAAATAAGAAATAAAAAATTAATAAAAAAGAGATGTTCAATTATTTGTCTCGAATTTAAAAATACAAATATTATTATGTTTTATTTAATTCAAATCATATACAGTCAGATAACAAAACATTCAAAAAATTAGTAAATCTGCAAATTCATTCTTTAGTACATTTTAGATAGTGTTCAAAATCATTTATAGTTCAAAAGTATTGTTTCTTTAAAAGCAATAAGATTCGCCTCATCGTATTTGTCAAATAAGTCCAACTATTTTTATTTTTAGTATCAATATACCTAAAATCTTTATACCTTGAACACCCACATGATATGAAAACATTTTTTTAGAAATACATTTATTTTTCAGCTATTCAATCAAATGCTTCAAACAAAAAAAAAAGAATTTTTTCAATTCTGATAGACAAAAAGAAAAGAAAAAATTATGGTCTTTATTGATAAACAAAAATAATTAAATTCATCAATTCTAGATCTTTTATCACTATTGAATGGATCTATTACATAAGATGCCTTAAAAAAGCTTATAAATAGAAAAAAAAAAAGAATCCTAAAATCATCATCGAACAAAAAATCAATTAATTCCAAACATTTTCTTAAAAAATCAAAAAAATTTTAAAATGTCTTGTGGTTTTGGTATCTCAGCTCCAATTGCTCCAATAAGCTTACCAGAAATAAGTGCACCAATTTCCTTCCCACAAATTGCTGCCCCAATCAGCATCCCAGAGCCAATTTCCTTCCCACAAATTGCTGCCCCAATTTCATCATGCGGTTCATCAATTTCCATCCCACAAATTGCTGCCCCAATCAGCATCCCAGAGCCAATTTCATATTAATTTGATTTAATTTAATATTAATTTCACAATTTCTGAAATTTTTTTGAAATTCAAATTAAAAAATTACACTTTAAAAATAAAAAAATAAAGTTTAAAAAAAATAATTAAAAAAAAATTTGAATTTTTAAAAGTTTTTTAAAAGAACGAAACAATTTTAATTTAATTTCAAGATCAATAAACTGGTTTGTGCCATTATCTTAATGACCGATAAACACTTTTTTTTATTTTTTAAATTGAATATAGAAAGCTTGAATGTTAAAAACAAAATTGATCACAAAGCTATTTTACAGCCTTGGATAAAAAAAATTCAAAGGTTTTTTTAAGCATTGACCATTTCAGACATAGGTTCAATAAGATTGTTGCTTTTCCTTAAATTCATTTAAATTTTTTGAGTCATTTTTCTTAAATTTCGATCTTATATTTTTTGGTAAAAGATAAAGTTCTAACAAGAGTTCTTTCCTCAAAAGCTTTAAAGCCACATTTTTTCAAATTATTATTAAATTAATTAAAGTTATTACTTTAAAGTTTGAATTTAAATAATTTTAAAATTTTTTGAAAGATTTTTACAATTTCAATATAAATCAAATTGATAAAATTAATACTATTCCTATTCCTTTAATTGCAAGAAAAAAAAAGAATCTCACAAATATAATTGTAGTACTTATCAAATATATTCACTTATTAATATCGAATTTTTTAATATGTAACTTTTATTTGGCAAAGTGAAATTTAAGTACAAAAATTACAGTACAAAAAAGAAAAATTATATTTTTAAATTTTTTTACTAATTGTTCAAAAATGGTTCTGCAATCTTTCATCAGTTAATTAGTTGGAAAGATTTATTTGGCATTCTCAACAGACCCATTTGTAAGTGCTGTGATCAATGGAACGCTTCTGTGTTAAATAGACTAACCAAGGAGAAGATTTTCGAATTTTATCGAAATTTTGAGTAAAATTACAATTTCTACGATACTATTTGTAAAATTGGAGATAAAATCAGAAACATTCTGATTTCTGATTTTCATGCTGAAAAATTGGCTCAGGTATCACTCTAAACTAGTTGTTCTGAAAAGAACTCAAAATCAGCATCTCCTTATTTTAGTGTTTTTGAATTTCTTTTTAAATTTATATTCTAAAATTTAAATCTAACATTATTTATTCATTCTGCAATGCTTTTTAATACTTGTGAATATCTAGCTAAGCTATGGTCCAGTGTTTTTCAGAAACAAAAAATAACGAATTTTTAATTTAAAAAGACATATATTATTTAAGAAGTCAATTTTTATAATTAAATAATAAATTTTTTTTCATTAAGTAAATTAATTTTGTGATTAATCATCATAGAGTTAATTGATTTAATAACTCTGGATAATATATATTAAAATATTATAATGTTAAGTTAGTTTTATATTTAATTAGGTAATTCATCTACAAATAATTTATAAGATAATTGAACAATTTTATCTTTGCAACATTTTGACCTTAAAAAAAAATCGACATATTAATTTTGAATAGTATAAAATGTAATTTTTATCTTTTTCTCTTCACAGTAAAAATAATTTGACAATCTCTCAAACAAATTACACAAATGAAAGCCATGGACATGAAAAGCAGAATTGAATTAGAGCTGCGAGGAAGAGAAGCATCAACGGTATTTGTATTTTAATGAAACAAAAACATGATCAATTAAACAAATTAATTAATTTAGATCAAAGAACTTAATTTGGACAGTTGTAGAGCACAACAAATTGAAGGTCTCACTGATGATTTTGAATCTCTTGAAATTCTTAGCCTAATTAATGTTGGTTTAACAACACTAAAAGGCTTTCCAAAATTGATCAATCTTAAAAAAGTAACAAATTAAAGAAAATATAAATTTACTAAAAATTATAATTTACATTTTCTAATCTAGCTTGAATTGAGTGATAACAGAATATCAAATAGCCTGGACTGCTTGATGAATTGCCAAAGTTTGACTCATTTAAATTTGAGTGGCAACAAAATAAAAGACATTGAAAATTTGGCAGCACTAGCCAAAATATCTTCATTGACAAATTTGGATTTGTTCAATTGTGAAGTCACCAAAGATGTTAGCTATAGAGAAAAAATATTCAAATTGATACCTAGTCTCAAATATTTGGATGGATTTGATCAAAATAATCAAGAAGAGGAAGAACTAGAAGGTGAGAATGGAACTGATGATGATGACGAAGATGACAGTGATGAAGATGATGAGGAAGAGGAGGATGAAGATGACGAAGGGGAAGTTGGGCTTTCTTATTTACAAAAAAGTAATTTAGAGGATGACGACGATGATGAAGACTTTGATGCTGAAAAAGTTGTGAATCAAACCCAAGATGATGATGAGGAAGAGGATGAAGAAGATGTGAGTGAAGTTGCCAAAGAAGTCGACCCGAGTGAAATTCAAGAGAATAAATCAAGAAAGAGAAAGCTTGACCAAACTGAAGACGACTCTCAAACTAATTAGACAGTGAAATTTCATACCATCATAATGAAATTGGATATTACAAATTTTTCTTTGTATAAATTTCTTTTCTAAAGTAAACATTAAAGTAAACTTACTAAATGTTTTGAATTTAATTTTTTAAAACTTAAAATAAATTTATCTTGTATATATTCTTAAATTTGATATTTTTAAAATCTTATTGATATTATATATATGTTAAATATTTTCTCAGAATCGCTAATACAGAAACCAACTCAAATAACTCTGCCTATGTTTCAACAATTATTTATTAAGTTTGATTTAGTTTATTAAAAAAAAAGTGGTTCATTAAATGATGTACACCGTCGTTTAATGTACATTGTCTGTGAATTAATTTTTAAAAATTTATAAATTAATTAAATTATTGTTATTGTTTTCCGTGCCTGTGCGGCCTTAGCATCGTCTTCTGCGGCTCAAGCACATACATATTTGCAACAATAATTATTCGGATTGTGGAGTAACGCACACAACCTTATGGGTTACCCAAATGTTCTGTACTTGATCCACTTGAGCTCTTTGTTATTATTACTATCGACCTCCCAGAAAGATTTGATGCATACTGAATATTCAATGAAGAAAATGTAAGCAAGATAAAGAGAGTTATAATCAAAATGATATCAAATTATTCAAGGACAAATTTTAAATGAATTCAATAAATTATTTAATTGAGTTTTTTTTTGGCTGTAGAAAATAAAAAATAAAAATTTTATCACTATAGAAAATAAATTTTTTCATTTTGTTTCATCTGCAGAACAAGTTTAACCATTAAAAAACAAAAAAAAAGAATTTTTTCAATTCTGATAGACAAAAAGAAAAGAAAAAATTATGGTCTTTATTGATAAACAAAAATAATTAAATTCATCAATTCTAGATCTTTTATCACTATTGAATGGATCTATTACATAAGATGCCTTAAAAAAGCTTATAAATAGAAAAAAAAAAAGAATCCTAAAATCATCATCGAACAAAAAATCAATTAATTCCAAACATTTTCTTAAAAAATCAAAAAAATTTTAAAATGTCTTGTGGTTTTGGTATCTCAGCTCCAATTGCTCCAATAAGCTTACCAGAAATAAGTGCACCAATTTCCTTCCCACAAATTGCTGCCCCAATTTCCTTCCCACAAATTAGTGCTCCAATTTCATCATGCGGTTCATCAATTTCAATCCCACAAATTGCTGCCCCAATCAGCATCCCAGAGCCAATTTCTTTCCCACAAATTAGTGCTCCAATTTCATCATGCGGCTCATGGGGCTCCCCATCAATCTTCTAAAAACTATTTTTTTATTTTATTTTTAAAATTAGCTAATCTTTATTAATAAAATACAGAAATTTAAATTTAATTTTTATTATAAAGTAGTAGTTTTTATTAGTATCTGTGAAAAATTATTTTTTATTCCTAAATATTTTATTTTAAATTAAAAAAGAAAAAAAAATTTGTTTTAATGATTTGATTTAATTTAATATTAATTTCACAATTTCTGAAATTTTTTTGAAATTCAAATTAAAAAATTACACTTTAAAAATAAAAAAATAAAGTTTAAAAAAAATAATTAAAAAAAAATTTGAATTTTTAAAAGTTTTTTAAAAGAACGAAACAAAAAAAAATGGTCAATTTTACAGTAGACGAAATTCGTCAATTCATGGAAAATAAGAAAAACATTAGAAACATATCAGTAATAGCTCATGTAGATCATGGTAAATCAACATTGACAGATTCATTGGTATCCAAAGCTGGAATAATAAGCTCAGCAAAAGCAGGAGAAGCGAGATTTACGGATACTCGCAAAGACGAACAGCTACGTTGCATAACAATCAAATCCACTGCGGTTACACTCTGCTATGAACTTTCAGATAAAGACTTCGAGCAAATAGAGCAAGATAAAGATCCGGATAAGCACCTATTGGTCAACTTGATAGATTCACCAGGACATTTAGACTTTAGCTCTGAAGTAACTGCAGCTTTGCGTATAACAGACGGTGCTTTAGTGGTTGTTGATTGTATATCAGGTGTATGTGTGCAAACAGAAACCGTTTTGCGCCAGTCAATTGCTGAGAGGATAAAGCCAATCTTGTTTTTGAATAAAATGGATCGGGCTTTGCTAGAGCTGCAACTTGATCAAGAAAATTTGTACAAAACTTTTCATGAAATTGTTGAAAATGTAAATTCAATAATATCAACTTATATCTGTGATGATTCAAAAATGGGTGACATTAGTTTATGTCCAACTATTGGAAACGTTGGTTTTGGATCTGGTAAGTACGGTTGGGCGTTTACATTGAAAGAATTTGCCGGTATCTACTCTCAAAAGTTTAAAATAGAAGCTTCAAAGCTAATGAAAAAACTTTGGGGTGATAATTACTATTCAGCTGTGGACAAAAAATGGTCTAATCAAAAAAGCGAGAATAATTTGCGCGGATTTTGTATGTTTGTTCTTGATCCAATTTACAAATTGGCCAAATCAATAATGAATTTTAATCAAAATGAATACACTAATCTAATAGAAAAACTTGGAATCGAAATTAAAGAAAAAAATGTGCTTAATTCAGGAGGCAAAGAATTGTTCAAGCTTGTAATGAATACTTGGCTACCAGCTGGTGACACTCTATTATCAATGATAGCAATTCATTTACCATCTCCAGTTCGAGCGCAAAAGTATCGTACCGAATTGCTTTACGAGGGTCCGCGTGAAGACGATGCATTCAGAGCAATGCATGACTGTGATTCAACAGGACCATTAATGATGTACATATCTAAGATGATACCCAGTGGATCCCGTTTCACAGCCATGGGTCGAGTATTCTCCGGACGAGCTGCAACTGGCCAGAAGGTTAGAATTATGGGCCCCAATTATTCACCTGGAAGAAAAGAAGATCTAAACATCAAGCCAATACAACGCACTGAAATTATGATGGGAAGAATAAATCATTCTGTAGAAGACATACCTTGTGGAAATATTTGTGGCTTAGTTGGAATTGATCAATTTTTGATTAAAAGTGGCACAATAACAACTTTTGAGAATGCACACAATTTAAAAGTAATGAAGTTTAGTGTAAGCCCTGTGGTGCGAGTTGCGATAGAAGCTAAAAATTTGTCCGATTTGCCAAAATTGGTTGAGGGACTAAAACAACTGGCCAAGTCCGATCCGATGGTACAATGTGTTATGGAAGAATCCGGTGAGCATGTTATATGCGGTGCAGGTGAACTTCATTTGGAAATATGTTTAAAAGATTTGGAAGATGTGTATGCAGGCATTCCGATCAAAAAGTCCAATCCACTTGTTTCATATCGTGAGACTGTGACTGAAGAGTCATCAGTTAACTGTTTGGCTAAGTCTACAAATAAATTGAATAGACTTTTTATGAAAGCTTCTCCTTTACCAGAAGGCTTAGCTGAAGAAATAGACTCAAAAGCTGTGTACCCGAGTCAGGATACAAAATTAAGATCAAAATATTTGAGTGAACAGTATCAATTAGATTTAAGCTATACAAAAAATATTTGGTGCTTTGGTCCTGATGGTAATGGTCCAAATCTTCTGATTAATTCTACTAAAGGAGTTCAGTACATGAACGAAATAAAGGACTCAGTAGTAGCTGGCTTTCAATGGGTTTCGAAAGAAGGCCCGCTTGCTGAAGAAAGTCTAAGAGGAGTGAGAATTAATTTAACTGATGCAGTGATACATACAGATTCAATGCACAGATCTGGTGGACAAATTATTCCAGCAGCTAGACGATGCATGTATGCCAGTATTTTAAGTGCTAAGCCAAGACTTTATGAGCCAGTTTATTTGGCCCAAATTGAATGCTCCCGATCAGTTATTGGAGCTGTTTATAATATTTTGAATCAAAGAAGAGGCATTATGCTCGAAGAGTTACATAATGGAAATCCTCAAATTTTAGAAATAAAAGCTTATATACCAGTAAATGAATCTTTCGGATTTTCTGGTGAAATACAAGAAAAAACAAGTGGAAAAGGATTTGTTCAATGTGTATTTGATCATTGGCAAGTAATGGACTTGAACATAAATGAGCCTTCATCAAAATCCATGCAAATAATCAATAACATAAGAAGTAGAAAGGGTCTAAAAGAGAAAATACCAGATATAAATCAATTTTTAGACAAACTTTAGTTATTTAATATTAAATTAATTAATTTAAGGCAATAACTTTTTTAAAAAAAATTCAAATCATATCTTTTGTTCTTTTTATTTCCCAAGAAATGGGATACAAGTCTTAACACAAAATATTACTTGGCAATAAAGTTGATGTACTTTATAGGAATTTCTCTAAAGTTTATAACAGCTTTTGAGACTTTTAAAAATGAAATAAAAAGTAAATGAATGAATAAAGAGTGCAGTTAACTTTTTTACAAGGGTAAGACAATTAGAGCAAGCTCAAACAAAGTAATGCCTTTATTTAAAAAAAAAATCCAAAAATTAATTCATCCATACAAATTTTGATGCCCTTATCAAAATTTATTTTATTTATCTATTTTATTCAAAAATTATGATCAAACATGTTAAAACACTCGAATTTTTAGCAACAAAAAAAATGTCAAAATTCAATGTTTTCTCATCATAACTTTTGAATGGATCATTGTTTTAAAATAATTTATAAATATTTAAAATTTTTGTAAAAATTTTCTTTTAGATGATTTTTAAAACTTAATTTCAGCATACTAAAGCTTCTTATGGATAAATTAACATTGTCTCGATTTCACTTTGCAAGTTGAAAACCAATTTAGTTTAATCATTTATATTTTCTATATATTTATTGATTCCCCACTCCCACTTCGATAACGCCCAATTCAGTTAATAATAATAAGTTGGCACTCCGTATATTCATACATTCAAAAGGGAATGATACATACAGGTTCAATGCACAGATCTAGTGGACAAATTATTCCAGCAGATGCATAGACGATGCATGTATGCCAGTATTTTAAGTTCCAAGCCAAGAAATTCACCTTACATTTATATTCTTATATTATTTATTCATTCTGCAATGCTTTTTAATACTTGTGAATATCTAGCTAAGCTATGGTCCAGTGTTTTTCAGAAACCAAAAATAACGAATTTTTAATTTAAAAAGACATATATGATTTAAGAAATTAATTTTTATAATTAAATAATATTTTTTTTTTCGTTAAGTAAATTAATTTTGTGAATAATCATCATGAAGTTAATTAATTTAATAACTCTGGATAATATATATTAAAATTTTATAATGTTAAGTTAGTTTTAAATTTAATTAGGTAATTCATCTACAAATCATTTATAAGATAATTGAACAATTTTATCTTTGCAACATTTTGACCTTAAAATAAATCGACATATTAATTTTGAATAGTATAAAATGTAATTTTTATCTTTTTCTCTTCACAGTAAAAATAATTTGACAATCTCTCAAACAAATTACACAAATGAAAGCCATGGACATGAAAAGCAGAATTGAATTAGAGCTGCGAGGAAGAGAAGCATCAACGGTATTTGTATTTTAATGAAACAAAAACATGATCAATTAAACAAATTAATTAATTTAGATCAAAGAACTTAATTTGGACAGTTGTAGAGCACAACAAATTGAAGGTCTCACTGATGATTTTGAATCTCTTGAAATTCTTAGCCTAATTAATGTTGGTTTAACAACACTAAAAGGCTTTCCAAAATTGATCAATCTTAAAAGAGTAACAAATTAAAGAAAATAAAAAATTGTAATTAATAATTTTTAATCTAGCTTGAATTGAGTGATAATAGAATATCAAATAGCCTGGACTGCTTGATGAATTGTCAAAGTTTGACTCATTTAAATTTGAGTGGCAACAAAATAAAAGACATTGAAAATTTGGCAGCACTAGCCAAAATATCTTCATTGACAAATTTGGATTTGTTTAATTGTGAAGTCACCAAAGATGTTAGCTATAGAGAAAAAATATTCAAATTGATACCTAGTCTCAAATATTTGGATGGATTTGATCAAAATAATCAAGAAGAGGAAGAACTAGAAGGTGAGAATGAAACTGATGATGATGACGAAGATGAAGAAGAAGACGATGATGACAGTGATGAAGATGATGACGAAGAGGAGGATGAAGATGACGAAGGAGAAGTTGGACTTTCTTATTTACAAAAAAGTAATTTGGAGGATGACGACGATGATGAAGACTTTGATGCGGAAAAAGTTGTTAATCAAACCCAAGATGATGATGAGGAAGAGGATGAAGAAGATGTGAGTGAAGTTGCCAAAGAAGTCGACCCGAGTGAAATTCAAGAGAATAAATCAAGAAAAAGAAAGCTTGACCAAACTGAAGACGACTCTCAAACCAATTAGACAGTGAAAATTAGAAATTTAATAACATTATTAAAAACATGAAATTTGAATGATACAAACTCTTTTTTGTAAAAAAGTTTTTTTTTATAAAAAGTATACAATATTTTTTAAAAATGCTGCCTTTTCTTCAAATTTAATTTTGTATAATTATTAATAAATAATAAATTCATCTGGTTAATGTTTCATTTTATTTTTTCAAAATTAGAGTTTATCTAGGTAATAAGCTTTTAATTAACTGTCATTGACGTATTAACTAATGAATTCCAGTAAATCTGTTAAAATTTATTGTTAAACCCAAAAAATCTTTGAGAAAAAAAAATTTCTGATTAAAAAAGTATTTATTTGAATGAGCAGATGATGAACGCAAAATAATTAAAACAAGAAAAATAATTCGCAATTCATATATCTATAAATCCATGACTCAAAAATTATTGACAAATAAATCCATACAAGATTTGATAGCCTAGATTCATACATATATTTGTTGGCACATGAAGCAAGCACGATCCAAAGTTTTGAGATACCAATAGTTACTATATGACTGAATAATGGTACAATAACTGAAGTTTATCATCCTTTTTCTTATATTAAAATTCTTATTTTCTTTTTTGTATATAAAATTTCATATTCAAGTAAAAATTGGGTTTAAACGGAGGCGTAAGCAATTTGGACAAACCTGTGAATCTAATCCCTCCCCAAATTATATTTTTAATAACATAAATAATTAAAATAAATATCTGTCCCATGTATCAATGTTTTTGTTTTACTTATCTCAGGGTTAATGTTTGTGACAAATTTTAAAACTTTTATTAAAATTCCAAAGTTTAGTCAATATTTGCTTAAAAAATGAAACTAACTTAATGTCAATTTAATTTTGCTTATTGATTAATAGATTATGAATTCTAATTAATAATCAAATAAAACAAATAGCAATTCATATTTTTAATATTAAAAAAAAAAAAATAGAGCATAAAATATGCATCGTTTGAACTGCAATGTCCAAAAGTACGGCTGGGGCAGACGAGGCCATCAATCAAAAGTGGCTGCTTTCAAAAAATCCCAAGACCCCTCATTTGAGCTAAACGATTCTGATACCTATGCCGAGCTTTGGATGGGCACTCATTCTAATTGTCCATCTAATATTCAATCATCAGCCGACCAGTCCCAATCTCTATTTGACTACATAAAATCCAACCCGGAAAAAATTTTAGGTGAAAAAATAGTCAAACACTTTTATTTCAATAATAGTGTATTTGGACCAGGCGATCTGCCTTTTTTATTCAAAGTTCTCAGCATTAACCAAGCTTTGAGCATTCAAGCACATCCGAACAAAAGTTTAGCTGCTCAGCTTAACAAATCAGACCCGAAAAACTATCCTGACTCTAATCACAAACCAGAAATGCTGATAGCAATTAGTGACAAATTCGAGGCTCTTTGTGGCTTTAGACCAGTCGAAGAAATTCTGGACCATTTTGAAAAATATCAAGAATTAATTAATTTATGCTCAAGAGAAAACTATGATTCATTGAAAAAATTCAAAACCCAAGAACAGCTAAAGTCTTGTTTTACCTGTCTGATGAATCAAAATGAATCAATGATAGGCGAACAATTGGCTTCTTTAAAATCCAAAATTGACGAAAAAAACCCGTCAAATTTGGAATCACTTTTTTTGACTCTTAACAGTCAATATAAAAATGATGTTGGTTGTTTTTCAATATTTTTGCTTAATTTGATTAACCTAAATAAAGGCGAAGCCATATTTTTATCAGCTAATGTGCCACATGCATATTTGTTTGGAGACGGTGTTGAGTGTATGGCATGTAGTGACAATGTGGTCAGAGCTGGTCTAACACCAAAATTCAAAGATGTTAAGGTATTGTGCGAAATGTTGGATTACACAATGCGAACAAGTGAAGAAAACAAGCTAAAAGGAAATGTATTGAATGGTTATTTGACAAACTACAGACCAAGTGTTGATGAATTTTCTGTTCAAGATATTAATGTAAAATCGGTGCATTTAACAAATGGTAGACTGGTGATTCCAGCTTTAGAATCTGGTTCAATTTTGATAGTTACCGAGTGTACGGATGGACTTTTTTTTGAATGTGATGACAACAGATTTAATGTTAAGATGGGGCATGTCTATTTCATTGATTGTGGCAAGACACTGTATTTAATAGACGAAATTGGCAATTGTGAAGGCTCTTTGAGAGCATTTAGAGCATTTTGTGACATTAAATAAAGGTTAGTGCACATAATTTATTGAGACTAATTATATTTTAAACTAGGAAATTAAATCGATTTTTTTCCCTATTTGACTCTATTTTTATTTGTCATTTTTATTTCGAATTTTAAAAATTTACCTTTTTAGTTAACTGAATAATTATTAGAATAAATAAATAATTTTATGTTTAAATTTTTCATTTTTTTTTGTTTAAGTTAAAATTGTAAGTGTTATTTGTTTTATAAATACATAGAAACACAAGACTAGTTGTTATTTATTTATATTGAGTTTATTTATTTATTAGTGAAATCTGTATCGAGCGGTTAGCTCCTTCAGATAAAAAAAAATGAAATAAGGTTAAAAGTTGAGTTTAAATAAAATAAGATAAAATTTAAATTTAAATGTTTCATGAGGTTGTTTACAGATTTAGAAGTCTGACGGTTCGAGAAAGAAAGAAGAAATTGTAAGATAGCAATTACACAAAGGTGTGGGGTATTCGATGAATCTTGATTCGAAACCTGCTTGGTATTCATTCACCAGTCTGACCACCAATGGAACAGAATGACTCAGTCCAGCCCTGTTGAGTTTTTCTATTTGACTAATTTTGACCCGTGCCAGTCATGACACTCTTCTTCAAATTGGTCTTGTTAAGAAAAAGTGAGCGAAAAAGTTGATAATCAGAAAGAGAAAGTAAAGTGTCGTTAAGTCAATATAACTATTAATCATGCTAGAACAACATGATTAAATGTGGCCGCTTTCATTTTTATTAATTTAGAAATAAAATATTATTCAATAAACTTTATCTATATATATTTATTCAGGAAACACCGCGAGGATGATGTAACAAAAAAAAAAGTAAAGTTTTTTTTTCTCCTTTCTGACTAGGATTAAGATAGATTTTTTTTAATTGTGTTAGTAAGATGGTATAATTTAGAACTAAGAAATAATTTTTCAAAATTTAAACTTTATAGTACATTAAAAACACTTTAGAAAGATCTGAGATATGCAAGGAGTCCAATCTCTTCTAGCTTGCTTCTGGATATTTTTGCCATTCTTCCTCTAGCTGTATGAAGTCTAGCGACAATGACTGATCAATAATCCTTTCTTTCTCTGAAGCCTCATAACTTCACTGTTACTGTATTTCCTTGCTTAAGAAGACGTGCATTAAGAGTCGAATTTACTAAGTTGGAATTTCGGGATGTATAGTGCAGAGTTAGAATTAAAGTTTGAAAAATATATTAAAAATATTATTTTAAAAAATTCGAGAACAGGTGCTGGGTTAAAAATTAAGATACAAGAAAATAAAAAATTTATATAAAAGAATACAAGATTCGATTTGAAGGGCAGGGTTGAATTTTAAAAATCAATGACTATAATTCTTTTGTTTTATTTTTTGAGCCTTTCTTTCTTCCTAATGACTTTCTAATGGATCGGTTCTTATTGTAAACAACTGGAGTTTGACTTATAATTGTTAAATTTTGAAGAATAACATTGTTGGTTTCTTGCTCTGTTGATGACCTTAATGAGGATAACGAAATCTTTTGTTTTGATGAGGAAGATCAATAAGGATAGATGTTTAAAAAATTGAATGTTCAAAAATTGTGTTTTGCCTCTTATATATATCATTGGCATGTATATCTTGTTTTAGATTTTGAATCTTTTAAAATAGAGTTCCATTCTGAATCTCTAAGTACTGCTGACGTATTTTTACTAAACGATTTAAACATGACGTGATCACCAAATAGATGAGTGCTTAAAGTGTGAGTAATACATATTTCACGAGTTACTGCTGTGATTATAGGCCTTTTTAAGATTCATTTTATAAAAAATTTTTTAATTATTTAAACAAAGAGCTGGATATATCATTTTGAAGAGAATTTAATTTTGTTTATTTTAACATATAAGTAATTTTCAATTTATTTTATCACATTGGCTTTCGTTAAAGTTAAACCAGTGTGACAAATTCAAGTGGATTTAATTATATGATGTAGTTTTTCTTTAAAAAGTCTTTAGATTTATTTTTTTCAATTTTTAATTTTAAAGAAAATTTAATAATTAGGATAGGTTCTTGAGAAAAAAAATCTAGATAGTCATAAAATTATGAACCGCTACTAGTTTAATCTTGTAATTTTAATTTTATTTTTGGTACAAGATTTTATGGTAAACGATCAAAATAAAGAAATACATTTTTAGAGAATAGCTAAATTAGAGAAAAATTTATAGAGAAAAAAATGTGTCAATTAATTAGAGAATATTTTTATTAGAGAAAAAAATTTACCGAAAAAAAATTACACAATTTTTATTGAAAAAAAAATAGAAAGAGTCTGATAAACTAATTAATATAATTTTATATTCATTAACTTGGCGCTTTATTTTTTGTGCTTTATCTTCTTTTTTTTGTGCTTTATCTTCTTTTTTTTGTGCTTTACTGCTTGTTGACTTTAATTGATTACCTGAAAATAATAACAACAAATCTGATTCCATATTACTTTGCTCTATATTGCTTTAAAAATTCAACTACTTTATTAACTGTAAGATTATGTCTTGCATCGCTTTTTATACGGGAATGCCAACACTCAACATTATTATTGGTTCTAGGCAAGTCTTTTTTAACTCTCTCGTGTAAATTCCAAATATCTATTGGAAAACGGGGTGACATACGTTTATTGTTTCGTAAAACTCAAATATAATTGTTCTCGACATAATTTAAAAAAAAAACTAAAGTTTTTAGCTGCTCTATTCTTAATTAAATCAAACCCTTTTGCAACATCCTCACACGGAACAAAAGCAAGTGACTGAACTTGACGAAAAGTTTGCCTAAAATCTTCGTTAAACCAAATCTTTGAATGGTTTGTTTGAACACGTCGCCAGAACGACTGTGATAGGTGAAATAAACAACTATAGATTTTACATTTAAATACTAATCTCAAAGCATTTATAGCAGCTAATTCAAAGTCACAATTTACAAATTTTGGGTTGATTGTAATCAAATCATTTACTAACTATTATTAAATCACTTCTAATATTCTTTTCTCTATCTTATGATTTCTCTAAACTTGTCTTGACCCAAATAAATTTCTCTAATTTTTTTTTCTCTATTTTGATAGTTCATCGATTTTATTCTCATCAATATTAAAAAGCGAATATTTCAATCTAAAAAGGCTCTAGAGAAAAAATACTAGAAAAAAATTATTTGATAAATAAAAATTATTAAAATCTATTTCAGCCGTAAAATTCTTAATTTTTTTTCATTTTATCTCTGTTTTCAAAATTAGTCAGACTAAATAAAGTTTTTTAAAGAATCTTTAAAAGAAAAAACAAAAAAACTCTAAAATTTTTTTAATTAGGAATCATTTATTAAATATTTCAAATGATTTAGTTTGTTCTGTTATGTAAATTCATATATGTATAGATGATTGAGAATTTATTTAAATAAAAAAAATAAACAAAATGATTCTCTGTACAAAAATTAAAAAAATTTAATTCTTATGTTCTAAAAATTTTTATTGATAAATATAAATTGTGAAAAAATCTCCTTTTTTTATAATAACTTAATAAGCAAATTTATAAATGCAAATTTTATTCAATAAAAAAACATTAAAAATTAGTGCTAATAATTAGTTGATTAAATAAGAATTCTATGATGAAAAATTGCAATTAAATAAAAAAAAATTTACAAAAGAAAAAAAGCACTAATTGAAGATAGCCTAATAATAAATTAGATATTATTTTCATTTAATTTATTTCAATCATAAATTTTCAGACAAATTTTTAAACCAAGCCCAAAAAAACTAATAAAATAAATAAATTTTAAATTTTAAAAATTCTAAAAACATTAAATTGACATCGATTTAAAAAAAATCGAATATTTAACTAAATAAAACAATTTCAAATGGTTTAAAAAATGAATCGAATGATAAAAGGAACTGTTTTTCACATAATAAAACAAACAAGACCACTGCATCTCACTTCAGCCAAATGTCTAACAGCACAGGATAAACAAGCTCGGTCAGCTGTAAAAAAATTTTCTAAAAAATCCCAATTAAAACCAATTTTAATTCGGCCACAAATGAGCATAAAGGAACTAGCTGATTCAATGGATCGCTCTACACAACAAGTATTCGATTGTTTGAAACAAATAAACTACAACATAAAAACAAAGCGAGATTCTTATGTAATAACCAATTTGGAAGCTATAATAAAGGTAATTCAATTGTCGGGCTTTCGGTATCAAATGCCAGGACCACTCGAAGTCGACTATGATAGTCTGGAAAGAGAGCTAGACTCAAAAGATGAAAGCATTGCAAAGCGTGCCAGGCCATCGGCTTCAAGTCTGGTAGCACGACCGCCAGTGGTCACCATAATGGGTCATGTTGACCACGGCAAGACCACTTTGTTAGACTCTTTGCGCGATAGTCACATTGTTGAAGGCGAATTTGGAGGAATCACTCAGCACATAGGCGCATTTAATGTTAAAGACAAAAATAGAAACATCACCTTTTTGGATACACCTGGTCACGCCGCTTTCTCAATGATGCGCTCTAGAGGTGCCATAGTCACAGATATTGTGGTTCTAGTGATTGCTGCAGAAGATGGCATCATGGCTCAGACTGTGGAGAGCATTAATCATGCCAAGAGCACAGGCTGTCCCATCATAGTTGCCATAAACAAAATAGATAAAGCATCCGAGCAGCAAATAAATCGTGTTAAACAAGAATTGCTCAAGTATGATTTGATTGGGGAGGAAATGGGTGGAGATGTGCAAATAGTGCCAATATCGGCATTAAACAAGACAAATTTAAATTTGCTCAAAGAGGTCATTTGGACCCAAGCGGAAATAATGGAGCTTAAGGGCGATCCGAGAGGCCTTGCTGAGGGATATGTAATTGAGTCAACACAAGACTTGCATATGGGCAAACTAGCTACTGTTTTAGTCAAACGTGGCACTCTATCCAAAGGAGATTTTCTAATTTCTGGAGGCACTTGGTGCAAAGTTAAGTTCATGTTTGATGAAAATTCACAAAGTGTCAAGAGTGCTGGTCTTTCTCAAGCAGTGAGAGTTGTGGGCTGGAAGGACTTGCCGCAAGCTGGCGATGAGGTTCTCCAAGTGAACACAGAGCACAGGGCTAAAGAAATATGCGATTTGAGACACAAAAAAGAAGCTTTGATCAAACAAAAATTGGATCAGGAAATAATAAAGAAAAAAAGAGCCGAACACGATCAATTTTATCATGAAAAATTAAATGAAAAGCGTATCACTGGACAAAGTTATTCGATTAGCAAAATAGAGCCTGAGGAAGTGTCTGATTCGCATATAAACTCATTTGGTCAAATTGAACAAGCTAACATAAACAAACTTCATGTGCTAATTAAAGCGGATGTGAATGGAAGTTTGGAAGCTATTCTCAATGTGCTTGAGACTTATAATTGTAACGATAAGGTCATTTTAGATGTTGTTCATTTTGAAGTTGGTCCTGTTAAAAAAAGTGACATTGAAATGGCAGAGATGTTCAATGGTTTCATTTATTGTTTTAATTTGAGCAAAAATGTCCCAATTGAAAAAGATGCCGAGGCTAGAATAAAACATTTCAATGTCATTTATAAACTATTTGATGATTTAAAGTTGGAGTTGAATAATTTGGCACCCATGGTCGAGCAAGAAGAAATAGTTGGCGAAGCAGATATACTCAAGATATTTGACTACAATGAGACTAATAAAAAGATGATTAAAGTCGCTGGTGGAAGATGTGTCGAAGGACATTTGGACCGAAAGCATAGTTTTAGACTCATAAGAAATGGTGAATGTTTGATCGAGAGACAAAAGTGTAAATCGTTGAAGCATATTAAACAGGATGTTAATACAATTAAGAAAAATGTGGAATTCGGATTTTCGTTCGATGATGAGAGCATTCAGGCTGAGCCTGGTGACAAACTTGTGTGCTATAGTCTTAAAATGGTTCGTTCGCCAATCGAATGGAATCTTGGCTTTTGAATTTGTTTTTATTTTTAAATAAAAAATAGAAATTGGGCTTTTTTTTTATTATTTTTTTTTAATGGGTGTAAAATCTCATAGGAAATTAATTTTTAATTAATAATTGATATCATTCTAAGTACATTGAATACTAAGAAGGTTTTTTTTAATTATATTGTGAAATTCAAATACAAATAAAACAAAAATTGTTTCTTTTTTTGATAATTTAAAATTTATTAAATTAAAATATTTTTCAAAAAATACTGCAAAAAAAATGCAACTTAGTTTGTTGCAGCATTTTTTCTAAAGTAAAATTTTTACTTTCTTTTTTTTTTATTTAGGAAATCAAATCAATAACCATTTAAAATCTTATTGATGCTTTATATTTTTAAATTATATTTTATTTTAAATAAATTTCAATTTATCGTAAAAAGGAATAATTTTTGTTTTTTTTTAAATTTGAATTTCACAATAACTTCAATAATTTCATTTTAAAAATTAATTAAAAATCATTTAAATTAATTTATTAATATTTTTAATTTTAAACTAAAATTATGACAATTTATAATTATAATCTGTCCCCATTTCCTCTAATTTTTAATATATGTTTGAACCATTACTATTTTGACTGGAACCATCCAAATTGAAGGTGTTTATTTCTCTTAAATTGGATACAAAATTCATTTATTTGAGCATTTTTAAATTTTTTAGTTTTTGTTGTTGGCTTTTTCAGGTTAAAATTTAAAAAGACTGAATTCGAATATCTAATATTTTTATTAAAACTCAAAAAATTACATTTATTTTAAGAAGGAAAAATTTGTGATCTTGCTTCTACTCTCAGTTAAGTATTTGGCATCCATATGTCGCATTCGTTCAAATTTGTCTTTAAAAAACATATATTAACTCAAACATCTAAGTTTCAGCTTTTGGGATATTGAATTTTTGGCTCTTCCACCACAAAAATTGTAAAAAAATAGATCAAGGAATTTAGTTGAAAAAAAATTTCGGTACAGATAAAAAAATAAATAGAAAATTAGTGGAAAAAAACTTTTTTCCTTTGATTCATTGATATATTTTAAAAAATAAGATTTTTTTATTTTTTTATAATTTGAAAATCTGTGCGAATTTTGCAGAATTCAGCAATTGATCAGTCTCCATAATCGTTTAAACAAAAATTATTAGATTTTTCTTTTTTGAATTGGAAGTTTTGTATTAAATTTCACAATTGCACAATGGATTGAGTTCAGATTTTTTATTTTGTGACAATTTTTGTAATATTTCAAAAAATTCTATATGAAAATTTTTCTATTTTCAATTTTATGTAAATCGAGAAAAACTTTTTCTTTTTTTTTATTTTATACTTCTGACTTAAAGGCTTGTATTAATGAATAATTATGATATAAGTAGTGAAATGTATTTTATTATAAAAATTATTTGAATACATTTATATATACATTTATCTATTATCTAAAATTTTTGGCCAAATTTCAGTTTTAAGTTAAAAATTACCAAAGCATTTTAAATGCAGAAAACCATAAATAAAAAAAATTAATTTACTTTGCTTTCGATAAGATACTTTTAAAATGGGAGAAAAATAATAAAAAAATTTTTAATTCGGAATTTTTTTTTTTGTAAATTAAATTTCTTAAGTTTCCGTCTGCTCATTTGTATTCAGATCGCCAATCCACCCAAAAAAATGCTTACAAATTGATTCATTTCAAAGATTGTATTTGGTTTAATAAATTTGCGTAAAATTTTTTTAAATTTAATTTAAAATTAAATTTTATTTTCCTAAATTATTAAAATGCTCAAAAAAAAACAGAAGCTAAATCATTAATCTATTGAATTTATTAATAATTGAAAAAAATGAATAAATTTGCAAATTATGAATGGTCACACAACTTGCATATAAAAATTTATCTTCAATTAAAAATTACAATTTTTCATATTTATTATTATAGAAAATAAAAAAAAACACCAAAACAATTGAATTAATTCAAAAATAAATAAGAAATTTTGTGTAGAAAAAATAGAAAAAATTTATTTTTTTTTAGAGTAAAAAATAATTTAGAAATGGATCAATCGGAGAGTGGTATGGTAGTAGAGGAGAAGGCGATTGAAAGCAGCCTTGAGGCAAAAACCGAACCGCCAATTCAGGAACAAATAGAGCCAGTTAAACAAGATGAAATATTGGACGAAGAGAATGCAAGTGCTAAATTAGCAGAATGCCAGGAATTTACAGGTATGGAAAACAGACAAGAAATTATGGCGGAGGCGATTGTAGAGCCGATAGCTCAGAATAGTGATTTTATAATCAACGAACATGACTTGAAGAATCAAGTGGCTGTGACGACCGATAGCTCATTTGTCTCACAGAGCATTAAGGAAGAGGCAATTGAGGCAAACAGCACTCAGACACTGACTGAGCCAAGCACTCCGGTCAAAGCTGCCCCAAAAACCCCATCTAGGAAAAAACCTCGCTCGTCTGCCAACAAATCGGGCCAAAACAACAGCATAATGAACACCATAAATGACATAGCTACCGGCGCTACTAATGTTTCTCCACCTTCGGCCCAAAAAAGACGCAAAAAAGACCCGTCGGCGCCAAAAGCGCCCCTAAATGGCTACTTGGTCTATTTTAATGAGGAAAGATCTGAAATGAGAATTAAAAATCCAAACATTGGCTTTGGTGAATTGACAAAAATTATTGCTGCCAAGTGGAAAGAACTGCCTGCTGATGAAAAACAAAAATACATAAATGAAGCAGAATTGGACAAGGAAAGGTACAATAAGGAAATGGCCGATTACAAAAAGTCTGATGCCTACAAGCAGTATATAAAGGAAAACTCGAACTCCAAGGCGGCAAAGGCAGTTACTGTGGAAGAAAATTCTCAGTCTGCGCCCATTCAAGGCGATCAGCCCAATGTTTCTTGGCTACAGACCGAGAGCAATGTGGCCGGCTTTGATATTCCCATTTTTACCGAGGAGTTTATCGAGCATAGCAAAGCTAGAGAGCAAGAACTGAGACAAATGCGCAAAGAGGTCAATGAAATTGAGCAGCAAAATTGTGTTCTCAATAAGCATATTGAAAATTTAAAGCTCACAAGCCAAAAAATTGACAAAGACTGTGAAAATCTAAAAAATTCAAATGCTTTAATGCAAAAAAATATTGATCTCTTTAGGCACACTGTGTTGCAGTACTTTGCTCAAACATCGTTGCCAAATAATCCTGATTTTGTGCCCAATGCACAAAATATAGACGAATATATTCTTAAATTATTTCAACTTGTCGAGCTAAACAATCAATTTGAACAAACTCAAAATGTTCAAGATTCAAATTATTTAATGAATAGGAATTTTGTTTCACATGTTAAATCTGTTTTTTCCAAAATTAATTTTAATTCTTTATTTGAGAATGTTTAATATAGTTGTTTAAAAATAAAAAAAGTATATATACATATATATGGCCTATGATATTTCATCGGAAAATAGTTTTTCTTCTTTTGTTTTTTTTTTTTGATCATTTAAATTTTGTTATTAAAAATAGATTTTTTTTCTCTTTTATTATTTAAAAACAAAAAAAGAATTTTAATTTTAAAATTTAGAATTTTGACTAACGAAGAGAATTATATCTTTTCGATTAAAGAATAAATTTTTGAAAAAATTTAAACAATAGGCTTTAGAAAAAATAACAAGTAATGAGTGCTCAGATAGCCCAAGGAGCATTGGTTTGTGAAGAAAAGGTTGAATTAGTAGGAGATGTGACGATAGGTACAAGAACTCTAATTCATCCAAGTGTAAAAATAATTGCCGAAGCCGGACCTATAATAATTGGCGAAAATAATTTGATCGAAGAACAAACTGTTATTGTTAATAAGTAAAATATTTTATTTTTA
>PJRA01000498.1:344631-369126 GCA_016987375.1 Brachionus koreanus
TATTCAGTGCAATTTATTTGAATCAGATCTTCTACTTTTGATAACTGTTTAATAAATGAAGTAATCTCTCTATCAAATATCTTATAATCTTTCCTTAAGTATTCAAAAACGTTTTTACATAATTGGTTATTAAAAATTTGTTTGACAAAGAATATTTTATGTTTATAATAAATTTGTCTAATTGACTCCAATTTTTGTGCTTTGTTCAAAGATTTTGTTTTTGTAAATTTACTGAATATATTATCTGAATGAATTATCTGAACTGAATTTATTATTAGCAGAGCCACTAAATTAAGGAACAAGACTCATCTTATTGAACCAGCTTCACAGCGAAAATTTGGTGAAACAACATTTGGATATTTTTTTACTAAATTTATTAATATTTTTTTTCTAAAACAATTTGATACAAATATAAATATTTTCTGTTTAAAAAAAATTTTATATGAAAATTTGAATACAATGATAATTAAATTTTTATAAGATTTAGATTTAAAGATTTAGATTTAGAATTAAGTTTTTTTAATTTTAATATTTTATATAATTATATATATTCTTTCTTTTACAATTATTATTTTATAATTATTTGTATTTTTCTTTTTTTCTTTTTATAGTGGATTCCATGATAAAATTATTATGGAGTCCTTAACTTAAAAAGTTAACCGGTAAACAATATACCAGATAGACGATTGTCTTTTTTAACTTTGGTTCACATTTAATAAATAAATAAATAAATGATATCTAAAGATTGATTGATTACTTATATTAGTTTTTTTTGTTTTTGCTTCTTAATAATATGTTAATTTTCTAATATAAATGTTAAGTGAAACTGCGTCAAAATTTGATCATTATTCTGAAAGTAAAACTGATGGTAACGCTTCAACTGCCGAATTTAGTGAGTGATGGCGAAAATTAGTGCCAAAATATTTTTATCATTCTTGGGTTTTTGTCCAAAATGTGATTAACTGATCCTAAAAAATGAGATAATTTTTCTGATGCTGGTTTTTTAATGTTAATGGATCAAATTTAGATAATTAAGACCAATCAATAATATAAATATTATCTAAAATAAATGCATTGTTCTAACGGAGCTTCCTTAACTCTTTATTCTATACAAAAATTCTAAGTTATCAAAAATAATATTTATAAAGTATTTTTACTAATATATTCTTACTAAAAGAAGAATCGAAGTGAAAAATGGCTAATGGTTTATATTTTGAAGATAAGCTAACTATTGAATATTTTTCTATTGACAAATTTAAAAATAAAAAAAAAACGCAAAATATTTTGGTTCATCCTAATAAAATATTTTTGAAAAATTCTTACCTGGTGATATTGTTTTATTGAATTTGGTTACTTCCTCATCACTTCCATTTTCTTCACCAGCCTCTTCTTCTTGTTCGTCAGCTAAAATTTAAATAAAATAAAATTTAGAAAAAACAAAATTTAGTAAGTCTGTAAAAATTACGTTCAAATAAAGCCTGAGCTTGTTCTCTTGTTTTTGGAAATCCATCAAGAATAAAGCCTTGATTTTGACAAGGCTTAGACATAAGTCTTTCCTTGAAAAATTTAATCACATATTGATCATCAAGTCGACCTTTTTTATTATTTTTAGAAAATGTATTCTAACATTTTCAAATAACTAGATTTACCATTATTGCTTTCCATATTTTCATTTATAGCGTCCAATTCGCTTAGATCTGGCTGCTCTTCTTCCTCCTCCTCTTCTTCTTCCTCTTGTTCAACCTCAGCGTCGCCATCCTCATTTAATTTTTCTGTTTCATTCTCAGTTCGTTTAGCGAATTTGTTCAAATTTTCAATTGCTTGATTGATTACGTCTTTGATGTGTATATGATGAACTTTATAATGCTGTGCCAATTGTTGAGCAATTGTCGACTTTCCTACTCCTGGTGGACCAAGTATGCATACTTTAAAAGGCTATGAAATAAATTTTTTTTTAAATTTAAGCCTAATTTTTTTTTTTTAAATTACAATTAAATTTCTGCTAGTTTTGTATTCTTTGATTATTTTTTGAACATTTTCCACAAAGCCGTTCTCAGCCACCCATCTAATTTGCATATTTTCTTTGATAAAAGCAGCATCCATTTTTAAATCAATCGAAATCATGTCAAAATCCGATTGCTTAAAAACAAGCATTATCAAAAATAAATTTTTAATACTTTAAAAAAAAAAAAGAAGGAAAATACAGTTATTTCTTTATTAAGCAGAGCATCTTCTTTGGCCACTGGTTTAACTTTTCCACTTCCCAAATTTTTACTAACAGCCTTAGTTATTTGTTTTAAAGTTGGCTTTGAATCATCAACGGCCACAATGTATCTCGCCTTTGGCTTTTGATCAGCTATATTTTGAATTACACTAAACAAAATTTAATTTAAATTAAAAATAAAAATATTTGAATTTTTTTAATTACGCTGCTAAATCATTTATGTGCATTGTGGGCAGAGTATTTTTTCCATTTCCATACAGACACAAATCATTGTTATGCCAGGCTGATTTGAATAAGTAGTGAAAAATATTCTCCTCTTGGCCATAGAGTAGTCCAGCACACACGACATAAGTGGTTAATTTTTTTTTGTTCGACTTACCAAATTTTATAACAGTTTTCTCAGCAGCAAGATGTTCTTTGTAGCTTGGATGGCATTTGCGTCGGCGAAAGTCTTCTTCAGTGAATGGAATGTCGGGATCTTCGGGGTCCGCAGGCTTGGTTTTTGCCCAGGTCATCACAGTAGATAGTAGAATAAAAATTTTAGGCTTGTCTATCTTTTCTGCTTGACTATTTAGTGTTGATATAGCCCAACACGCCTCGTCTACTTGGTCTGGCTCATGTATTATGTCATAAATTATCACATCACATTCCATCAATTGTTCAAGCAACTCTTCCTTGTTCTGATTCTTAAATTTTGTTTGAAAAAAATAAATTTCAGTTTTTATTAACAAGAATTTAAATTGATTACAGAAATAATTTCTTTGACAAAATCAGACTGTTGGTATTCTTCAGAATTTTTGACAGTACCATAAATATTATAAGTATTTTCTTTTTTGATCTCGCCTCCACCGTTTTCTTCTTCATTGCCGGCTTCTTCTTCACCACCTTCGAGAGAAGCACCTACAACGCATTTGGATAAAAATTTTGACAAATTTCTTCCGTTATAGGTGTCCACATTGTTGATAAAAATTCTCTTTGACTCCTGACGCTTTTCGTCAGTGGTCTCTAGAACATCATCATCCATTTCATTGTCACTCATTTTTGTATACTTTAGATATTTCTAAGGACTTTTCGTTTAGTTTATGTGATTTTTTGGCAAATATATTTTTTAATTTATAAAACGAATTGTGTTGCTTAGTAACCAAATAATAGGATATGAATTTAAAACTTGATGACGCTTTTTTTTTCTTGTATAGCTTTATTTTTTTTTATAATTTTTTAAATTTTGAATCAAATTGAAATTCAATATTTGGAAAAAATCATACTTAATCTTTGATTTTTAATTTGATTTTTTAATAGATATTATTTTTTGATGGCTAAAATTTTGGGTAGTTTATTTATAAAAACAAATTTTATTCAAGTTTTGAGATTTATTTAGAAACTAAAAAAAACGCCATTTAAAACAACATTTTCCTGGATTTTCATGATCTGATCATTAGATTCGTAGCAAAATTAGGAATAGAATAATTTCTTTTTTTGAAAAAATTTTATTACTAATGTTCATTTTTCCGAGAAAAATTATTAAAAAAAATTTAAAACAAATTTGAATTCTTAACAAGCATTTTTTGCTAATTTAGAAGCATTTGATAATCTATTCCTAATTTAACACTCTAAATCAAAATAGAAAAGATTCATACAAATTTTTTTTTAATGAAAATAATTTTAATCAAAATCAATTTGAATTAGGAATACAATAAAAATTGCTAATATTTTGGGATAACATTTTAAGTAAACTTCTGACTAATTTAGTAAAAATAAAATATTTTTATAGAATAACTTTTACATTATATTTTGTATTTAATAATAAAAATAAACTTTTCAAACTTTTCTAATCAGCACAAATAAAGAAGATAAATAAAAATCTTTGATTATAAATTTAATAAAAGAAGTTTTTAAAAAAAGTTTATTCCAGATAATTTTTTTAAATAACTGTCAATAATTTGAAAAAAAAAAAGATAAAAATAATAAAAAAGAAATATTTTTTTGGTACAATTGTTTGGACAATAAAAGTCTCTTTTTTTTCACTACCGTATTTCATTAATTACATAAAACTGACAACCATGACTAGGACACTGTGAATTTGTTTTTGTTCTTTGCTGATCTTGGGTTTGGTTCATCTTTATCTTATGAAGAGTCAGATTATTTCTACTATAGCATTTATTTGTCTTGGACACAATCTAAAAGTTGTAATTGAAGACATGATATTGTTGGCGTCTCGTTTTTGTTTATTTTAATATTGAAATTCGTCAATTCTAAGAAACAAAAGTTTTGTTGGATTTAGGAAAAAAAACTAAAAAATAAATAAGTACCAACTTGAAAATTTAAGTTAATTTAGATGAGGAAGGTTCGCGCATAGCAAAAATGCCGCACTATCTGAATTTCAAAGAATCTACTTAAAATTATTAATCTGCATACTTAAAAACCTAGCAAAATATTTTTTTGGGTAAGTAAAACAATTAATTTTTTTGACCGGACCCCTATCAGATTCAAAAAAAAAAGTATCTTGTCCTCAAACTGTAATAACTCATGTTCAAATATGCATATCCTAATAGTATTGTATCAATTCTGATAGGAAATAATCTCTTCTACCAAATAATGGCTAATTTGAGATACCATTTCCCTAATTTACCAAGACTTTTGTCAAAAAATAGTAAAAATTTGGGTTTTTTTCAGTTTTTTTTTGTGCTACGTGGGAACCTTAACAGCTTAGTTATCAATTAATTAAAGGTGTCGATTATTTATTACGTTATTTTTTAATTTATTGATTTTGTTGAATCATTCGAAATAATGTTTATTATTTTTAAAATAAATAAAGGACGTCGCTGGATCTCCATTGAAACTTGGCCTAAAATTTTTAAAATGAAGACAAATCAAAAAAAAATAAAAAAGGGGTGTCATTTTAAAGCATTTTTTTCTAGCTTTTTTCAAGGATAGTTTTTTTTTAATATTTTTCAATATTTTGGAATGTCCAACTTATTATGCGAAAGCATAAAATTATAAACTATTGAAATGAAAATTTGAAACAAAATTTTTAAAAATATTCTATAAACTTATCAGTTCTAAATTGAAATATAAATTTTAAAATTCGAAACATGCTTGAGAATCTCAGGGAACGCTTCTGTCCTATTCCTGAAGGATGTAAAAGAAGAGGAGATATTATTGGGAAAAATAATCTCAAAGAAATAAAAACTTTCGAGCTGGCAAATAATTTGACGGTTTATTTAAATCAAAAAATTGCTGTCGCTGATATAATGTGTAAGAAGCATTTTATGCTTTTTTACAAAAGACGGACCCACAACAATGTAAATGAAACGTCGAATTCAGAAGAAAACAACTCATTGTCGGTAATTCAGGATAAGAACAATTATGATATTTACGAAAATGTACAACCTACAACATCAGCAAATATAGAAGATTACACAAATGAATCTATTGATCTATACGAGTGTAATTTTGAAGCAATAGACCAAACCGGGCAAGAAGATCAAAATTCAAATTAAAATATGATTCAAAATACGATGAAAACAGTGTTAAATATAAGTCGCGGGTATATATACCTCTTTTATCTATAATTGACTCTTTTTTATGAAAAGGTTATTTAACTAAAATTAAAGTCCGATATCTTTTTATTTTGTCAGTAATTTATTAAAATTGGTCAGAAAATTTTTGAGAATCTATAAAAAAATCTTATTTAATGATTCTTTATGACTTGTTTAGGTTTACCACGAGTTCTGTTTTATTTTCTTTTTTTTTCATTACATCATATATTATATTTAATAATATAATTTACATTTTGTTTTTGATATAAATTTCAGAAACTAAAAATTTAAATTTAAAATTTAAAAATTTTATTTTATTTTTGTTATATAAATAAATGGGCTCAATCATCCCTGTCTAGGTTTAGACTTTTGGTCTTTTTGATTGAGTTGAAATATTAGAATTCTCCTTTTTTAAATTTCAAAATATTTACAAAAATTAAAGAAAAAAAAATTATTCAGACATCATCAGTATTTGAGCTTGGGTCATTTGTATGTAATCTTTGGCTTAAATCTTCAAGGCTTATTCGTTTTGTCTCTGGTAATAAGAGAGTAAAAAAAAATCCAATAAACATAAAAATACTAAAAATAATTAAAATAAGTGGAATCATGTTATTTTTTCCACCTATGTCTCTCATTTGAAAAAAGCCAATCTGAGAAATAATGGCACCCAGTTTGCCGAATGCCGCCGATATTCCATGAGCAGTCGATCTAAACCTTGTTGGAAAAACTTCGCCAGGAATTATAAATGTTGTTGTATTAGGACCAAATGTGAAAAAAAATTGAGCAAGTGTAAACAATATTATAAACAAAACAGAAGAAGCACTACGAATTGCACTAAAACCAAAACCAAGCACCAAAAACAAAGCACTAACCATTCCAAAGCCAGTCAATTGAATTAGTCTTCTTCCAATTATATCTACTAGAAACATTGCAAACCTTTTAATTAATTAATTTTTTTTTCTACTATTTTTAAATTTTTCACTGACAAATATCCTGGTAAAATGCCCAAAAATGATATTATCAAATTGCCGATTGAATTCTGAAACAAAAACTTCCAAGGATCTTGAACAATATCCTGACTAAAACCAATTGCTTCAATAATAAGACCAGCATTTAAATTTACACCATAGAATCCAACGTCAAGACAAAACCAAGCTACTGATGTGGCCAACAGTATTTTGAAATGTTTCCACTTTGAAAAATGAGCCAAAAATTCCTTATAGGACAACTTTTTTTTGCCCTCGAATTCAATTGAATATCTCGGAGTCTCAGATATTTTGAGCCTAAAATAAACCCCAATACAGGCTGGCAAAAGGCCCAAACCAATACACACTCTCCAGACAATATCCAAAGCATCATAGTTTGCATAGACAGCGTTTTTAAAAGCAGCTAAAATAATTATTGAAACTAATGCTGCAAATGCTACTCCTAATCCATGTATTGCAAAAATCTAGGAAAAAATTTTAGATTTAATTTTTTTAGAATTTTTCTAAATTTGCTTTTTACTGCTGCTAATAAGAAGCCACGATGGTTTGTTTTAGCTCCTTCGGATGTGATTGTGGCAGATAAAGGATAATCGCCTCCAATTCCGAATCCAAGAATAAAACGCCACACAAACAATTGAGCAAATACGCTCATGCCTGAAGCTGTTGAGCCTGAAAAAGTAGAACCTAAGCCTCCTATGATCATTATAATTAGCTCAATGCCGAATAACCTTTTTCGGCCAAATCTGTCCGAAGCAAATCCAAATGCCAGTTGACCGATGAAAATACCAATATGAGCTGAAGCTTTAACTAAAGTGTCTGTATACACTGGAACCATATTATTGTTATCTTTGTAATACACACAACCCATCATTAAAAGAATTATATTTCTTTTTGTTTTAAATTTTAAATGTTAAAAAATAGAAAAAAATTTTATTGTCCAATTACATGATAAAAATTTGGTAACCATTCTAATTGTTTAAAGAATAATAATTTATAAGTAGTTTTTTTTTTTTTTTTTAGAAATATTTACTGTAAAAAATCCGACACTATTAATAAAAAGATTTTTTGTTTGTGTCCAACTAAATTTTTTGTTCTCGATTTCAGAGAGAATTCGATGATGTCTGGTAAATGTTTCACCGAAATGACTCAAAGAAGAATGTGATGAGTGGGCATTTCTGTCAAGTCTATTAAGCTCCGTATGCATTTTGAACAAATCACTCTTTTTACACGAATATGCCATAAATTTTTTTTTTTTATTTTTTATTATCTAGTTATATCTATTTTTATTTTTAATTCTAAACTAAAAATAGTTATCAGAATTTTTAATTTTATAAAAATTGGATGCAATTCGAAAAAAAACAAGCAGAAAAAAAAAAAATATTTTAAGCTTTTTTATTTTTTTTTAATGACTGTCTCTGCTATATAGAAGGACAAAAAGGATGGTATTTTTTGATCCGGCACAGAGGTAACTGCATTTAGTGGACCTTCTTTACCGCATTTATTATCTACCTAAACCTATTTTAAGATGAAAAGGTTAAAAGCATACGCTCTATCTTGCGGAAAGAGTGTCTTCCTTTACATAAATAGAACCTTCAACCCTCTTATTTCACTAACGTAACAACCATCCAGCATTACAAGCTTTCTAATTCTTTATATTTTTAACATTTAAAGTCAAATAGGTTTTTTTTAAGCTCAAATAGTTTTATTTAAATAAGAAAAATCATTAAAAGAAGACTAAAAATGTCACATGACATAACAACAGAAAGCTTAATTTTTTAAAAGACAAAAGAGCGTTATAAATTTATTTTTTATTATAAAAAGTTAATCAAAACATAAAAATATTATTAAGTGCAGTGAATAAAGGATAAAGTCATTTTTTAATTTTTTACAAAAAGATTAAAACATAAAATAAGTTTTGGTACACTTATTGATGAGAAAACGCGCCTGGTAATCTTTTGAACATCAACAAAATGGGTACAAAACCTTCATTTTGTGATCGTCTACATTGTTAGCGCAAATAGAGCATCGGTTAGTGATATAATGGGTTGAGGTCGCTTTTGGATATCTCTTGAAAAAGAATTCGAGTTCCATGTCAGATTTTAAATTTGCCAAAAATAGCCAATCTATTTTTTTCCTCATTTTTTAACAAACAAACAACAAAATTCAAAAAATAATTTCTAAAACTTATTTATATTTTAGTCATCTGATTTTTATTCCATTTATGTTTTAGTAAAAGATTACAGAAATGAGTATATATTTTATGTTTTTTTTCACCTTTTAATTTTTTCAAATTATCCATAAAAAGTTTATGTTCTAATTTTTGATTTTCACTTTTTTTATGTTTTAGTAATCTTCATCCTATAAGATGTATGAGCAATAAACTAGTGCCACCGTTCCATTGAGTGTTAAAGAAATTTTTGAAAAAAAATACAAAAATATTTATTTTTATTTACAGTTTTTATTCATTAAATTGGAAAATTAAATTTAAATATTTTATCTGAAACAATTTTGGCTTTTTTTTCAGATCTAGAATACAGGAAGGTCCATGAACTTTTGTTTATTTGACTTAGTCCTGTCCAGCGACTTTAACATAGTACCTCTAAATGAAGGTTTACATAGGGTTCAACAATTACGAAAGAGCTCATGCCTTAAAACCAAAAGTAATGACCCTATGCTCAACAAGGAGTGAATTAATAAAAAAACCTTGGCTTTATAATGATAGATATTTACTAGAATATTTGAACTGCAGTTTATCCATGACTTTTAGCTAGTTGAAATCCATTTTAAACTCAAGTAAATTCGATAATTTTTTAGTATTTTATTTAATAGTTTTTTTTTTTAATTTAAATTTGAAATTTGAAATTTTTTTTTGAATTATGAAATTTTTCACAAATTTTACATTTTTTAAATTTAAAATTATGATCGAAAAAAAAAAAAGAAAAAAAATGTTCATAAAAATAATTTTTTTTTTTCAAATAAATTTTTTAGACCAACTGGTTCATAAATAAAATCACGTTTTTTTTTCAAAAAAAAAGACCTGCTGGTCATGAATTTGATCAATTTTTAATAAAAATAATCGTTTGACAGATATTTTTAGCATACTTCAATGTTTCGATATAGAGAAAAATATGTTTGTTCCGTGTCAACTAAAATAAACTGTTAAAATAAAGCAAAACTTTGAAAATTTGTATTATAGCAAAGAGTTGAAAAAGTGAAATAATACGAAATAATTAGCCATCAATTGAAGACAAAATATTACTTAATTGTTATTAAATTATTTAAATTAACCAAAAGAGTTTATAATCTAACAAAGAAACATTTTTCTTCTTTAGTCTCTGGTTAGATATCTACACATATATTTTGAGATAATGTAGCAGATTTTTAATCTACCGCGATAATGTCATAACAATTTAAAGTACAATTATTTTTTTAATTTTTTGACTATTTTCTCATTTTTATATATTTAATATATAAAAAATATTAAAAAAAAATTAATTGCTATTCCAAATTGAAATAAATATTCTTTACAAATTAAACAAAAATTTATTTCGTTGAATCAGTTTTACTAGGCTTAGAAGATTCAATAGAGGCAAAATAACTTTTATACATATCTATTTTGTTTGTTTGGAAATTATATGATGGACAAAATTTTTGAATAAAATCTAATTCTCTTTCAGAATTTACAAGGTGTTTGAGGGTGTGTCGGAATAAATCAAAAGTGTGTAATGGTGTGCGGTAAACCGAAAAAATAAACGAAGATATATCATAGGAGATTTTTTCCTAAAAGAAAAAAAAACATGATTTTATGAAAGAGCAGGTCCAGATTAATAATAAAAAACTTAAAAATATAGAAAAAAAAATTTTCAATTTAGCCTTTAAAACCAGTATGTGTTTTTTAAAAAAAGTTGGTGTGTGTGTTTTAAAGGTATCCGTTTTCAGTGAACAAAATTTTATTTGTTTTAAAATGCGATTTTGATTTCTTTAACATTCCGTAAGGATTTTATCAAAAGGGGACTATAAACAAGACTTGCTTGTTCGGAACAGTATAAAATAAAAAATAATCTATTCTTTAGTTTTCTATTTTTTAAAGTAATTTTCATTCAACATATTACTCAGCATATCATTCCTTTTGGTCGTCTAAATTAAAAATTATTTAAAAAAATTTAATTTTCGTAATTTTATTCTGCTATATTTTAATAAATTAAAATTAATTTCTGATAAAAAAATTATTTTTGCTAATGAGAAGCAAATTAATCAATTAAATTTCAAGGTTAATCAACAGACTAGTATTCATGTCATTACTGACCCATCAACACTTTATTTATTTGATTTAAAAAAAAATAATAATTTTTTAGAAAGTAAAACATTGAAACATTTAAATTAAATTTTTTGAATTTTTTTTTTCAAAATCTTTTTAAAATTAAATTGATATAGAAAGCCTGAATGTTGAAACAAATTTAATTTAATTTCGTAATTTTATTTTGCTATATTTTAATAAATTAAAAATAATTTCTGAAAAAAAAATTATTTTTGCTAATGAGAAACAAATTAAGTTAAGAGTAAAATGCCATCAATCGTCATTAAAGTAATGTCTCGGGACAATTGCCGCAATTTAGCTAGTCAATACTCTTTCAAATATAAAAACAATAAGTTTATCAGTCCCATGATTGAAATAATCATCAAACAAAATAATCGATACACATGCCATAGCAAATTACTAACAATTCAAAATCAATTAGAAAAAAGTCCCAAGAGTGTGTAATTTAAACTTGGTCGTACGACCAAAAAAAAATAAACAAAAAACAAGCATAAGTCAAGATTTCAGCAACAAAAAAATTTATTTTTTACAAATTAAAAATTCTTTAATTTTATTACTTTTAATAAATTAATAATAAAAAAAATTCAAACTGACAAAAATAACACTTGTTTCTGTCAATAAGTGTTGGAAAAATTTTGATAGTGATAAAATGCATCTTGATAATTATCTTGGCTAGCATAGAATTGATCTTGAATATTTAGTTGAAAGCCAACTTGACTAGTTGCATAATCGTCCAAATAGGCGCATTCTGGCTGACCATTTGACTGATAATATGAATAAGCGTCCAAAAACTGACTCTGATAATCGACATAATTTAATTGCTCATTTTTAGCTTGATTATTTTCGCTATACAACTGTTCACAATATTCAATATTTTGCCTAATTTGTTCATATTTTTTGTTTAATTTCAATTTTTTACTCAATGTATTCTTTGTTTCTTCTCTATTTTTGTGATCATCAGACAAATTTCTTTTCGCATAAACTCTATGCTCTCTGACAAAAACAAAATAATTTAAAATACTTCTAAACAATTTAAAATTAATTTCTCACTTTCTACCATGACCATTGTCTCGAAAGCCTTTGGCAAAAGGATTATTGTCTATTTTAAGCTGAGTAATCTTGATTAGAAAAAAAAAAATAAATAAAAATTTGAATTTGAAAGAAAAAGAAAAAATTCAATTAGTACTAATTCATTTTGATAGGCAGTCACGGCTATGAAAACTGTTTCCTCAAATACAAATGTATTGACTTGACTAAATTCCATGCTTTTTATATCATCTGTTTTGACTACATGCAGCCTTGGCTGATATTTGTGCATAGAATTGAGAATAATCTTTAAAATAAAATTTTTTATTAATTAAAAAAAAAATAAAATTTTTTATTAATTAAAAAAAAAAAAAAATTTTTTTTTTTGATCCTATTTTACATGTCCATTTTGATCCATTGCGTTGTTTGTAAGTTTCATTTTGTGAAACATGACACTTTGTTTCATCCATTGAACTCCAGAGGCAGGAGAGTCCGGATGAACATAAAATCTGCCACCAGTATGAGGCTCAGCCTTGCCAGTGACATTCCATTCCGAGCTGTTGTACTTGTAGCGGTTGTCATCTGCCGGCACAATGTCCATGAGTAAAATGTACTTGGCATGCGGCTCTAGGCCCGATATGCTTATTTTAAATGTGGGAAACATTCTGCGGCCGCATTTAGTTATGATCATTTCGGTGCCAATGGACGCAAATTGCATCCACAAGCTCCTGGTTTCTAGCTTAACCTGAATGTTTGGGTCCGAGCGATAGTGCTCCTGTTTAAACGAATTTTTGTACATTTCATTTGAAACCATTGCGCTTAACTGCTGCGCTCTGAGAGCGAAAGAGTCTGATTTTTTGGTCTTGAGTTCTTGCTTGAAGCTTGGCGTGCTGGACTCGACCGGGTCGGAGTCTGATGGCGAGCTCTCGGCATAGACCAGCTCCGAGTAGTAGCCCGGCTGGTAGTATGTGCATGTAGAGTAGAGTGAGTTGTCGTACGTACCGTCGCTGCCGTATGACAGCACCGAGTTGTTGTAGCAAAGTTGAAAGGCGTCGTCCGTGTACCAATAATTAGCGTTTTGAAGTGCTTCCATTGCTATTTCAAGTTTCTTAGAATTATTGTGCTAAGACAGTCTGTTTTTATACAATTTAGTATTCTAGGAGAGAATCGATCAGCCACTTAGATTTTTTTTCTATATGAAAATATTTTATTGGCTCAATGTAGAAATCAATTATACAAATTGGATTTGAGTATTTTTGTTTTAACGCTTTTTATTTAATTTAAAATGATATACATATATATATATATATATAAATTAATTTTTATTTTGTTTTTAATATTTCAAATTGACATAGATCAGAAGATAGCTGAGTTAAAAGATTAAATTTAGAAGTTGCTAAACAAAAACAGTCAAAGATGAAGGTGATGCACACGTCGACGAGCGGCTCTCGTAGTTTAATACGCTAATCTCTAGCAACAATAAAAGTAAACTAGTCTAAACATGTGCATTTGTTGGGAATTCAAGTTAATTAAATACTAATTAGCATAAAACGATAATTAGTCTTTTGGAAATATCAATGAAAAAAAAATTTATTTATATTTTATTTATTTTTTAAAATAGAATTAGTTCTAATAGCTTTTAAATTCTCTTTTTATTTTGGTTTTTTTAAAATTTGTTTTTTTAATTTTGACCAAAAAATTAAATTTATTTTTATTTCTAGTTTGTTTTAATAAATAGTGTAATTTTAATCAATAATTTTAATTATTATTATTAGAAAAATAAATTCGGGAATTTTCCGGGACTTGCCCCAACGACAAAAGCCTTCTTTTCAGTCCCCTTGATAATGTTCGTTTTTTAGTATATCAACAAAAATTTAAAATAAAGTAATTTAGAAGTGTTTGAAAGTTTAAGATTAAATTTGTCTAATTGTACAATTAACATTTTTAATTTAACTTAGCCACAACAGATTAACTAAATTATATATATTTCAAATATTTAAAGAAAGATACGAAAGTCATAGTTTTTTTTTATATTTAAATTTTATTCATAGTGAAAAATTTAGAAGAGAATATTCATCAAAAAATTTTGTTCTTAGTTTGTTTTGCTTTGATTCTTTAGCTGATTAGATTTTGATAAATTATTTCGTTTTATTACTTGATGATTTACCATTTGAGGATGATGTTCTAGTAAGTATTTGAAAGTCAATTGTAAGTACATGAATAAATTTAGTTCGAAACTCGAACAAGTTTATCAACTACGAAGTTCAGTTCAAAAAAGCTGCTTAGTCCCTTCCTATTTTCATTCTGTTATTCAGTGATATTGCGAACACTTTTCCTTTTGATGTCAAAATTGTACTGTTTGCAGATGACCTATGCATTTGGGCATCCAAAGCCAGTAAGAGAGAAATTCAAATGATTCTTCAAAAAGCAGTAAACAGAATCATTGAAAACTGTAAAAATGGGTAACCGGCTGTAGAACATTTATCCGAGCTGGGCTACGGGTAAATTACGAATGAAAATAAAGATCGGGAACTAACAGATCACTATAAAATTAGACCCCAAGATCAATTACAATGAACATTTGAAATCTATCAACTCAAAACAAATTTCCAAAATCAACCTAAACAGAAAAATTAAAAGCTTTAAGTGGGGATTGTCATTCAAATCAACAGGATTCTATATACTTCACTCATAAGATCATTATTCCACTACTTTTTTGTAATATTTCAATCAAGTGCTCATGAGATAGAATCTGAAATAAAAAATCGGATCCTGAGAATCATCAAACATTTTTCACTAAAGATATCTAAGTATCAAAACAATCCACAAAGAGCTAAGAATCAGTATGATTGATGACAGAGCTACCAAACTTTTTTCAGAATTTATCTTCACCAAGAAAAACGGTGAACTAATGGCCCGAGAGATACAGGAATTAGTGGTTCTAAGCTCGAATAGAAACAACCTAAAGTACAAAACCCCATTGAACTCAATCTTAATCACATCAAATAATAATGTTAATTCAATATAAATATTTATTAATTTTTTTTTTGATCAAATTCAAATTACATTCGAAACTGTCCTGAAAAACTTTTCCTAAATTATTTTTTAAATAAATGAATAAAAAAATAAGTCAGAGCTAAAAAAAAGAGTTTTTATTTGGAAGATTAGAGTTTTTCATATAAAGTCATAAAGTCAAAGTTTTTTGTTGTTGTTGTTGAAACAAAAGTCAATTATCTTGACTTAAAAATTTGACTCAATATGATAATAAATTAAAATAATGATATTTGTTTTTTATTTTTATTTTTTATTTATTTTTTAAATATATTTTCAAAATTAAAAATAAAGATTTCATGTCTAATTTTCACGACTTGACTTAAAATTAATATGATCTGACTTTTGCAAAAGTTTGTCGGCAGGTATTTTTGGATGTAAGAATTTCAAAATGACTGTGTATCGTATGCATGTTAATAATAAGCTCAGGTGTTTTTTTTCCAGCAGGTGTGATGGAAAAATGGGGAAGATGGTGCAGTTAGGTTTAATTCATTTCTTCCTGTATGATTAGTTTTAATTGATTAATATTGGACTTTTCTACATAAACAAATGAGACGTCTGTTTTAATAGTATGATTTTTTGAATTTTTTTAGATCAAAGAAGCATATTGAGACCTAGTTAACAAATTTTGAATTTCAATTTTGTAATGTTAACCAGTTAAGTGAGTTGGTGATAAAATGGAGTCTTGTGGATCATCCGATTTGATGTCATAATATTGTGAGAAGACCTCTTGATATTTTACTTTTGAATTTGCTAACTGAAATATAGTTTCTGATCCATTCTAATAGATAGAAATAGTTTGATTTTGTTTAATTTAAATAAAAGTCCATCATGGTATACATGATCAAATGCTTTTTCAATTTAAAATATTACGGCTCAAAAATATTAAATTCAAAATTCAAAGAAAGCCTTGATTATTAGATATTTATGGTCATTGTAAATTGTCAAAAAATTTTTCACCACCAAGCAAAACCATCAAAGAAATAAATTTTGTATCAATCTGAAGCTAAATATTCTCACATTGACGACAAATTGGCCGACAATATCCATTGCCACTACAATGTTTTGTTCGAAAAATCAAATATGCATCGATGGTTGGTGTGGAGAATATTCTATAAAAGTTTTTTTTATTTTTTTAACTCAATTTTACTTTATATTTTATTAAGAAACAATATATTTAGTGATAATAACAGAGTTGTTCAAAAGTCATAAAGTCAAAGTCAAGTCAAGTCATTTGACTTTAAATTTTTTTTTTCTAAAAACTTTTAAAAAAACGAAAAAAAAAATTTAATTTTATCGAATAATTTAATCTTATTAATTTTGACATTAAATTTTTAAATCAAAATTTCAACTTAAATAAAAATTTAATTAATACTGACTTTTTTTTAAAAAAAAATTTAAAGTCAAGTCAAATGACTTTTTTTTGAAAAAAAAATTTTCAAAGTCAAGTCACTGACTTGACTTTGAAAAGACTTTAAAATGACTTTTTTTTTTTGACTTTTGCACAAGTCTGGATAATAACGATTTTGTTTTTTGAAAAGAAAAAAAAATTAGTTGATAATTTTTGATTTAGTCAAAATTGTAGATCGACTTGATTACGAATTGTTATTATAAAAGAAATGAAAATTTATAAATAATGTTTCAAAGATAAGAAAAAAAATTATATTTGATTAAATATTAAAAAAAATTAACATTTTTACAAAATTTATTAGAATGTCTTCAAATATTTGTCTTTTATTTTCTTTGAAACTTTCTATTTTTTTTTAACATCGCCTAAAAAGCGTTCATTGAACTAATAAATAACTAAAAATAAAATTGTCTCGCTTTTAGCCTCTTCAACCAAAATTTTTTCATCTTTATTCTGCTCAAATAAACTTGATAACTCAATTTCACATTGTTCTCACTGAATTTTGTTAATACCAGAGCAAGATTTATAAATTTTAGATAAATTGTCTTCCGAAATACTTATTAATTCATGAAAATTGCCAAAATTTACATAAAATTTTTCTGTTTAAAATAATTTTACGATTTATAAAAAAACACTTAAAATGCAAATCAATTTTGGTTAAAAAATTTAAAAATTACATAAAATTTTTCTACATAATACAAATAATCTTTAATAGTTATCTGCCTAGATTTTTATGCATTGAGATTAATCATTCCGAAATATTATGAAGGTTTAATTATTTCGAAAAATCTAATAAAATTTAGATTTTATTTTAAAAAGATAAAAATCTAGGTAGATAAGATAAAATTTTGTTCACAAATTAAAAAAAAACTAGAAATTTTTAATTTTATTTTTCAACTTGACTTCTTAAATGCTTCATGTGTTCAAAATAAAAAAAAATTTAATTATTTTATTATTATTAAAACTTAAGAAATAAATTTATTTTTTAAATGGCAAAAAATTTTGAAAATAAGAAGCCTTTTCAAAATAGAATTCTTAGATTAATTAAATTAAATTAAAAGCAAATTACTTTTTCCCTCATTTACTTTTTTAAATTAATTAACAGTCAATATCAATGAATGTTTAATTAATTAAAAAGTTAAAATAAAGGCAATAAATAATGGAATAAAACACGTCCCAAAACTTTTTTTTTTTTTTAAAAAGCTTTCATTCATTCATTTGTCTAGCATTTAATTTTAATTGAATTGAAATAAACCTGAAATATCATTAATTAAAATTTTTCAATTGTCGAGTCTAGAATAACCAGATTTAATAGTAAAAAATAAAAAAAAATTTTTAAGGCTTGATTTTAAAAAATAAATGCATTTAAAGCTCACATTTTAGTTTGTAAATAATTAAAAAAATGGAATGAAACTTTTGAAATAAAATTATAAAATAAAAAAATTTTGCCATTCCAAAAAAGCTTCTATTTTGCATTATTGTGCATTCTAAATAGCTTATTTCCGTCTCGGCTATGGTGAAAAAATTTTCAACCATGAGAGCCAAAAGTTCTGCTTCTCAAGATAAAAATCAAGCAATTATGCAAAAAGAAAAAATGGCTTTGGCAAGTTAGTATAATGCTAAAGAAAATGAAAAATCCAGGCTATCATGGTTTGATTTAAAATGCCAAGCTAAGCCAAAAAAACCATTTGAATGAAAAAAAATTTCAGTTTCAATTTCTAAACTGAACTAGCTAGTAGATTCATATCAACACATGAAAAAACGCTTTAGCATTAAATGTGCTTAAAAAGCATTTTTGCACACTAATTGCAACAATGTAATAATTTCAGCCACGTTTTTAAATCGACAATTTTGCATTTAAATACCTTTCGATTTTAATACTAAAAAAATTAAAATTAAATTTAGAAAATTTGAAAATAATATTTAACAATTAAGTTAGTTAAAACTAAAAAAAAAATTAATCAAAATGAGCAAACCAGCATACAAAGTAGCAGATATCAACTTGGCCGAATGGGGTCGTCGTGAGATCGAATTGTCCGAATACGAAATGCCTGGCTTGATGGCCATGAGAAAGAAATATGGTCCAATGAAGATCTTAAAGGGAGCCCGTATTGCCGGCTGCTTGCACATGACCATTCAAACCGCTGTCTTGATCGAGACCCTTGTCGAACTAGGAGCCGAAGTTACCTGGTCAAGCTGCAACATTTTCTCCACCCAAGACCACGCCGCTGCCGCCATTGCCAAAGCCGGTATTCCAGTCTATGCCTGGAAAGGAGAGACCGAAGAAGAATACGAATGGTGCATTGAGCAAACCCTTATCTTTCCAGACGGTCAACCATTGAACATGATTCTTGATGACGGTGGTGACTTGACCAATTTGGTTCACAAAAAATACCCACAATTTTTGCCCGGAATCAAAGGTGTTTCTGAAGAGACCACCACTGGTGTTCACAACTTGTACAAAATGTTGAAAGACAACAAACTTAAAATACCAGCCATCAATGTAAATGATTCAGTTACCAAGAGCAAATTTGACAATTTGTACGGCTGCAGAGAATCATTGATCGATGGTATTAAACGTGCCACTGATATCATGTTGGCTGGCAAAGTAGCCATTGTCGCTGGTTATGGTGATGTTGGCAAAGGATGCGCCCATGCTTTGAAATCATTCGGTGCTAGAGTAATTGTCACCGAAATTGATCCCATCAATGCCTTGCAAGCTTCAATGGAAGGTTACGAAGTAACCACCATGGATGAAGCTGCTCCAAAAGGTCGCATTTTTGTCACCACTACTGGATGCAAGAGCATCATCACTCCAGCTCATATGGAAAATATGCACGACAATGCCATTTTGTGCAACATTGGTCACTTCGATTGCGAATTGGATGTTGACTGGTTGAACACCAACTGTGTCCAAAAAGTCACCATTAAACCACAAGTCGACAGATACAGACTAAAGAATGGTCGTCACTTGATCGTTTTGGCCGAAGGTAGATTGGTCAATTTGGGATGTGCTCATGGTCATCCAAGCTTTGTAATGAGCAATTCATTCACCAATCAAGTGTTGGCTCAAATTGAATTGTGGACCAAGGCCGGTCAAATTCCACTTGGTGTTCACATTTTACCAAAGAAATTAGACGAAGAAGTAGCTGCTTCTCACTTGGACCATTTGGGTGTCAAGTTGACAAAACTCAACCAAGATCAAGCTGCCTATTTGGGCATTCCAGTCGAAGGTCCATTCAAACCAGACCATTATCGTTATTAAATTTATTTTAGACTTTTATTTTAAAATTTTTAGCTTTGTTTTTTTGAATTTTAAAAACTTAGTTTTTAGTATACTATTATAACAACAATAATAATATTAATAAAATACTATATGAAATTTTACTTTAAGTTTTTCTCTATTTTAATTTTATTTTAAATTTTTTTTTTTCAATTTAATTAAATGATTAAATGAATAAGGAAAAAAAAGCTTTTATAATGAATAAAGGTATTTTGTTAATTATTTTAATGCTTTTCATTAAATAGAAGTTTGCATCTTAATTTCTACATTTGTATTTTGGATCAAAGATTTAAATCTTTGTATAATTTTTTTTTAAGGAGTATTCAAAATTTCAAATAAAGTTTTTCTATTTTTCAATATTAAGAAAAACATTTAAATGTGTTATTTGGTTTATTTATTTGAAAATTTAAATTTTAATCTAATAAGATATTCCATACTTAATAAATATGTAAGTTAAAATTGGCTGCTTGTTGACGATCTAATCTTTGAATAGAAGTCTAGTTTTTTTTATGCACAGTTAAAATTCATCCGCATTTATTAACTCTCATTGAAAGTTTAAAACTTGAGCAATCAAATACAGAAAATCAAATAGTTATTCAAAAATATTTTTTGAACTTCTTTAAATGTTTCATTTAAGGACCAAATCAGAAATTTTTTGCAGTAATATGCATTATCTTGCTACTTCAGAAAAGGTTCAGTTTTTTGAGACATTTATCTTACCATATTTTATGCTATTTTAAAAAACAAGCAAGAGTATTAGGTTTTGCCATTTTAAATGAAGAACGTTTTTTTTTTTTTGAAAATTTTTAATTATAATTTTTTTTTTAAATAAGAAAAAAAGTTAATTCGATTTTTGAAATTTGAAACTATATGTTTAAAGAATAAATATAAATTGTCCAAGTTTTGTTTAGATTTTTTTAAATCAAGTAATGCATTACTTGTGTTTTAAAGATTTTTAGATAGCTTAATTATTAATCTTTAAAAAAATACCCAAGACAAAAAAATTAATTAAGAATACCTCTAATTGTTAAGGGTTGACCTTAAGATATTTTTTTAATGTAATTTTTTAGCCTTAAAACTTTTTGGTTAGTCTAATCGTCCCAAATTTTTTAGAGAATATTTATCTTACATAAATAGATACTGGTACAAATTTTGGTAAAAATCGAACACTCTTATCGTTAGCTATAAGTCAATATTCGTTTTTTTCTATTTTTTCAAACATGCCTAAAAAAGTGCATTTTTTGTAGTATTTTTACATTATTTTAAGAATTGATAATCAGAAAATTAAGATATGTAGTGTTTTAGATAGCTAAATTATTCATAATTTACATTATTATTAATAATAATAAATATAAAGAAAAAATAAAGGCTTGGGACAATCTCTTCAAAGGGTACCAGGTGCACCTGAAGGCCTAGAGTACCCATCCAATGCACTAATCAAAATCCAAACTTAAAAAAAAATACAAAGCTAATATGTTTATAATTTTGTAAAATTTCAGCCTTGTCCGATCTTCTGATCATATTAAAATCTTGATTTGATTTTTTTTTCAAAACATTATGACTCACCCGTTATTTAACTTAAATAACTTTCTGAATTTATTTAATTAAAAATTAAAATTTGAAAAATATAAACTTATACCTTTTAGAGTTCAGATTTACGATTAATTTAAATCTGCGATCTAACACATAATTAAAGTAAAATTTTTCAATTATTTTAAAAAAATTTTTACTTAAAATTTGATTCTTAAAATAACTGAGATCCTTTATTCAAATATAAATATCTCAAAAACAATACTGGACAAAAACTTATTTTTGGCAAGCTCTTAAAATTAACTTTGCTTATAATTTTCGTAAATTACAAAAAATTTCAAACTAAATGACATGTTAAAACGTTTAGAAATGTTTTTGCTTTATAAAAAAAGGAGGGATTTGTGATTGAGAGGGGACCTTTTTCAAGCATTTATTGTTAAGTTTTTTTTTTAAGATAAAATAAAATTGACAACAAAATACAGTGATTTATTAAATAAACAATATCTAATTTGACAGTCAAAGACAAATTAAAGTTTATGATCAAATTTATTAAAATGATCATGCTCAAAAATTATCATTAAATAATGTTAAAAATATTACAAAATATTTATTCACAAAGTTTATTGCAGAAGGATATTTCTGTACTTAACATTCAATACTAAATTTAACATTTTGTCTCTCAAAATCTCTGCAAAATTATGTTATGTGCAGAATAATGCACAATATTTGATTAAATGGCTTCACATTTTTTGTTAGGCATAAAAATTATTTTTCTGCATTAAATCTATTAGTTAAAAAAATACTTAAAAGAAAAATTAAATAATAATTATTAAGCATGATCATTTACGATAATTTAGATCAACTAAATAACACTTTCAAACCAAAGATATATTTTTACATTGACTAATAAAGTAATTTAAATCATTCTCACTCTCTAGATTACATAAAATATTGTGTCGTATTAAAAACAATCCAATTTCACAATCAATTGACTTTTTTTCTGGATAAATTAGTCTTCTAGAATGGTAAAAATTAATCTGATTCGATTTAAAATAGTATTCTTGTTTTAAACACTGATTTATGGCTTTATAGAAATTTTTAACGTGGTCAAAATCAAAATAAATAAATCGAATGAGATTAAGACCAACTAGGCTTTGATTTTCAAATTCTAAATTATTATTAAAAGTTAAATTTAAAATTTCTAAATTGTTTAGATTTAAGAAAGTATTTTTATTAATAATTTTAATTGAAATGTTTGAAACATTCAAATATTTCAAATTAAATTGATTTGTAAATAACGACTCATCAATGAATTCTAAAATATTGGAACTTAAATCTAAAAAAATTAAACTATATAAATTTGAAAATGAGTTTTTGGCAATTTTTTTTATTCTATTATTATTTAATATTAGTACGATTATTTGTTTAAAAGAGAGAAGAGAATCGGATTCTATTTCAGTTATTTGATTCAGGCTTAAATCTATTTTTGAAAAAAATTCATTATCTTTTGACATTAAATTGTTAATTGCAGGAATTTTTTGTAAAATATTGTTTTTAATTACTATTGATATTCTGATTTTACTCCAATTTTTGTATGAAAGTAAAAATAAATTAAAAGATTTTATGCTGTTATTACAAAGAAAAATATGAAATGTCGTTTGAAAACTAAAAAAACTAATATCAATCAATTCAAATAGATTATTATTTAAAATAATCTTATCAATATTTGGAAAGTTTTTGAAATTTAAATATTTAATGAAATTGTGTTCTAAATTTAAATAATTTAAATTTACTAATTCATAATCCAAATTGAATATCTGAATTTTATTAAAGCTTAAATCTAATTCTTCAATGTATTTTAAGCTTTTGATATGTTCCTTTGAAATATCCGTAATATTATTTTTACTCAAATAAAGTTTTTTTAGCTGTTTGATTCTAAGTAGAAAATCTATTGAATTTAGTTGATTTAATGAAAGATCCAGATGCTCTAAATCTGAATTTAAATTTCTTAATATTTCGTTTAGATTTCCAGTAAAATTACTCAGGAAACAAATTTTTAAATGATTAAATAAAGAAAAATCACTGATAATGGCCGATCTTGAGTTGTTACGATTAATGAGTGGACTATGGACTTTTTATCTAAAGTCAAATTTAAATTTTTAATTTCATTGAAGCTAAAATCTAAAGATGTAAAATTTAAATTTTCTAAATTAAATTCAAAATTTAAATTTGACTTTAGATAAAAAGTCCATAGTCCACTCTATTAATCTTAACAACTCAGGATCGGCCATTATCAGTGACCCTAACCCCTAATTAGATAAATTTGAAAAAATTATTCTCTTTATTTTGGACTTATTGTATAGAAAATCATGTTCTATTGAACAAATTGGATTACCAGAAAGATCAATTGATTCAAGATTAGCTAATTTTTCAAAGTGTTTTGCTTCGATTTTCTGAAATTTATTGTTTGATAAATAAACATTTTGTAAAATTAAATTTTCTAAAAATTTAAAACTGCTCAACTTATTATGGCTTAGATTAAGTTCTGTTAAATTTAGAATTTGACCTGTCAATTTAATAGAGTTCAAATTGTTCTTCGACAAGTTTAAACTTTTAAGTGAAAGCAAATGTTTAAAAGCATTATTTTCTATATAGAAAATATTATTGTTAGCCAAATTCAATGTTTCAAGATATGGAAGTTCTTGGAAAAATTTACTATCAATGAATTCAATCGCGTTTGATTCCAAATTTAAATAAGATATTGAAATAGGAAGAAAAAAGTCTAATTTTGCGATAGAACTAAAGCTTAAATCAATAGATTCAATTCCATCAGAAAAAACTAAATTTTTTGATAAAAAAATTAAATAATCTGAAAAAAAAATTTCTACTATAGTCACTAAGTTAAATGAAAATTTTCGATTAAATTTTTTTTCAAATCAAGAACTTTGATTCGAGATGATTTGCAAAATATCGAAGAGGCAAAATAACGAATACAATTGTTTCTCAAAATTAATTCATACAAAAAACATGAACTTGAAAAAGCATTTTCTGATATACTTTCAATCAAATTATTAGACAAATTTAGATATTTCAAATAAAATAAATTGTTAAAAATTCCATATTTAACAAT
>PJRA01000498.1:384332-412585 GCA_016987375.1 Brachionus koreanus
ATAAAATTTTGTACATAAAAATTTCTTTTATTCCAAAATTTTTTAGAAATTTATTAATTCTGGATTATTAAGTGTCCGGAATTCTCTATAATCTGACAAAATCAGACTCTCCGAACATGGTCGGATTAACAAGGTTACACTGTAATGTTAAAAGGATAAAAATCTTTTTCGATATATTTTTTTGCTAAATTTTAATTATTTAAAAAAATTATTTAAATTAGCGTAAACTAATGTTTTCTTAATCATTTGAATTATCAAAAAGTGTAAATTTATTAAATAGAGATATTTATAGAATACTCACTCTAAAAAAGATGGTTTTAGTTTTATAGTGCTTTTATTTTACATTGTTCTTATAAATATAGATGAATTTGTACATAATCTTACATAATTAAATTAAATTTTCCATTTTTCATTAAACCAGACTCTTTCAAAATTTGTTGATTGTAGTTTTTATGAAATGAGGTTTTTTTGTGTGAAAATATGAACTTTTCATGATTCATATTTTCACACATGATTTTAATGATTTTCAAGTATTTATGATGAATTAGAAAATTATTCAAAATTTTTTTATTTGATTTAGCCTAATAAAAAATATTAGATCATGTTTTGCAAAAAGTCAAGTTGATTTAAAAAACAAGCCTGGTCTTATCTCAACAATAGTTAAGTGATAGTCTTAACTATCAATTTGGAAAATATTTTCTTATTTGAGGTCAAGTATCAAATAAAATTTATGTTTTTTCTAACTAAATAATTTTAGAAAATAAATTCTAATCTTAACTTAAAAATGTATCGCTAATTAATTAATTAGTGTTGGTCTACGAGTGAAAATTATTTGTTTCTAATGTAGAAAGATCAAAAATTGAAAACTTGATTCTATTTACTTAATTATCAATCTATCAAATAAAAAGACAAACAAAAATTTAATTAATTTTTAACATTAAAATCTTAAAACTTGACTTACAATATTCCAAAGGGCGATTTGTCGTTCACTAAGCCTTGAAAATCCGGTCGTGAACAATTTAGTACCACAACCTAGCACAACTACTTTGGATATTTTAGATCCTTGATGACCATCGCCTTGACTAATAACTTTACCACTTCTCGGATCGATAACTCTTAGTTTTTTGTCTTTACAAGTAGTTGCAAATAAACTGCCGTCTCTGTTCCAGTGCATAGATTGAATGGTGTCATTGTGACATGATATGACCCGAATGGGCTCAGCTTTTTCCAAATTCCACAAGATAACCTGAAAGTCGGCGCCCGAAGATATCATAATATTTTCGGCAGTGGGGTGCCACTCGATTTGTCCTACTTTGCGCTGATGACCGTGCAAATCGCTGACCCAGTCGTTCAAATTTTCGTACAGACCTTCGTCAGGTATTCGCCACACTTTGATTGTGGAGTCCTCGGAGCACGAGGCGATTTCGTTGTCATTGAAAGGGTTCCATTTTAGGTCGAGGACTGGACCGCGATGCCCGGTCACCTTGGGCGTGTTTATGTCCACTCGGCCCGTCTGTTTGATCGGAATTACCACAAACGCGCCGCCACCGCACTCTTCGGTTACTATGGCAACGAATTTCGGGTTGACTGCGCAGAACGCCGAGTCATGTGCCGCATTTCTTGTTATCTTGATGTTCTTGTAGCACACGTCTTCTTTGTGAGGATTGCCGTACACATGCCGATACTTGGATGATCGTATTTTGAATGGCATCTTTATGTGTTAAAAAAAATAAAGTTAAAAATTGTTTATGATAGCAAAAATAAGAAAGAGAACTCTATGAAAATAAAACTAGTAGCTAGAAAAATGACAATAACAAAAACAACAACAACAACAACAAAACAAAATCATAATTTGAAATATTTGCAAGAGCGAAAAAAATCGATAAAGAACGTAAATTAGAAAGAGATCGTCAAATAGACAAAGAGAAATTTTTTTTTCATTTTTTTTTTTATTTAATTTTAGACCGAGCACTGTTTATTTTAAGCTAAATTAAATGAAATTTCATAAATCATTTTAAACTTGTCAAAATTAATAAAATAAAGAAAAATTATTTTCTTAGATAATTGTTGCTTAAACTATGGTCAGTCTGGCTACTAAACAATTGCGTGCTAAATAAAATTTATCTATTTTTAATTAACTGCCACTGTGCAACCGTTTATCAAATTTAAATAAACTCGCTAAACGTCTTTGTTCTCTAAACAAAAAACTAGGCTAATGATTTTAAATGGCAAATTTTAGCACAATACAGTCAAAAATTAGAGTTCTCGTTTAGAAAAAAAATATATGTATATTTATATTTGGTTTAAATAAAGTATTTAGCATATTGTCACGATTTAAATAGTATAGTGAATTTTTTTTCTTTAAACCGTATAAAAGAACGCAATTATTCTCCCATTTTAAAGTCTATTATGCAATATCAAATATGAGTGTATAAAATAAAATTATAGAATTTTAGTCAACAAAAACACAAAAAGCCGAAATAATCTTTGGTTCCATGAATTTAGCATAAAAATTTCTCGAAAATATAATCTAAATATACATAAATTACATTTTTTTAAAGTTTTCCTCTACATTTTTCTGCTAAATGTGTTCAAAGCAATCTTTAAAAAAACAAAACGGATTCAGACACTAATTTCCAATTTATACTTGTTGAAAAATAACTTGTTTAAACTGACTCTAAATTAAAATATTTAAACAATTTGGAAATAAAACTTTTTTTAAAAATTAATCTAAATCTAACAAGAATATTAAACATTTTGGTTGACAGTTTGTTTTTTGAAATTTGTTACATAGATTTCTAACTATTTAAGTATTGAAATTCCTATTTTTAAAAAAAAAATTAAGTCTCTTTTTTTTGCTTCAGAATTTTACTCAGGCACTGATTCTTTTATTATTTAAATTTCATTTTAGAGTCAAGTTTGAAAAATTAGAAATATTTTCCATAATATTTCTGAGTCTGGTAAAAAAAAAAGTTAAGAGTTTTGTTTACAATTAGAGGTTAAGTTAGCCCCTAAATTGGATTACATAATTAAATTTCAGTAGCCTATTGAAAGCTATTTTAAAGTAAAAAATATTATGGTTATCCAACTTGTAATTGAAATTGAAACTTTTGTTTTTGGTTACTAGACTCATCAAAATAGGCTCTAATAGGAGCGCATTCGAGTATTAAGCTATGTATACTTAACTCAAAATTTTAATCCTGTGTCTGCTTACTAGAATATTAGCTTCATATTTTTAAAAAGAAGATCGATACTTTATTATGTCATTAAATATCCTTAAAGATCAATCTAATCATATTAAAACAGATGGGTAAAACAGAAAATTTTGAATAGTTTTGATCAGGATATTAATGACATTTTTTTTTCAAATAAAGGCCTATAATCAAATATTTTTATTTATTATGCAAATTTTTTATTCTTGTCACATTATTAAGTTTCTTATTGATTAAAATAAATTTGAAATCTTCACACAAGTAAAAAAATTTAATAAAAATTATTTGAGAATGACAGCTCACAAGGGAACATGTTATTTTGAATAGCTACGTCTATAAAAAAAAGAATAGTTGAATTTATTATCATGCAAAATTTGCTTGAATAAATGCTTTTGAAAATTCCGATTGAGACCATTGTTTTTTATAAAAATGATATATCTGAATTTTCAAGAGAATTAACAAAAATAGCTTCTTTTATCTTGTTTAGTTTATTCAAATATTTTGATTTTGTTTAGCATGTAGAAAAAATTAATTAAAATTGAACTATTATGAAATAAAGCTTTTGGTGTTTTAATTATTTTAGACAGAATGTCGAGCCAATAAAGATCAAAAAAATATCTTTCATTTTCAAATTAATCAAATCATACTTTACAGTAATGTGTTGATGTGATTACTGGAATCATACTTGTTTATAAGCCACAAGTCATGAAATCAAAGTGAAGTCAATGATTTTGATTTAACTTAAGTTCTGACTGTTTGAAAATTTTTTTCAAATAAAAATATATGTCTTAATTTTATGTAAAAATTTTTGATTCCAAATTTTCATCAAAAATGCCAAAAAAATATATAATATGATCACATTAAAACATGACATAAAAAAAAATTAAATTAAATTAATAATTTTTATTTTTTAAAGTTATTGCTAAAAAAAATTATTTTTTTTTTTCAACTTTTAGATCCATCATTTATCTAGAAATGTTGCATTTTCTATTCATGGTATTTATTTTTATATTTTAACAGTCATATTTTACAAAAATTAATGCTATTTTTTTATTTTGTACCAAATTTCACAAAACCTTTAATTTTAGCTTTATAAATAAAAAATTAAACCAAGTAGAATAGAAATTAATTATTAGTTTTGCTAAATTTTACATAATTAACATGATATGCTATTCAAGATTATGATGTATAATTCCACTATGATTAAAAGTCAATCGAGGAAGTTTTATCAGTTGAAAGAGTTTTTTAAACTGGAAAAGAAAAAGAGTAATGCTTATTATGGCTGTTAATTCAAAAGAATCAAATTTAAAAGCTAAAACTTATAAGCATTCGATATTTATTTTCAAATTAAATTATTTTTCTAAAATTTTTACTATTAGAAATCGAATAAATAATCCATAATTGGAAATTTAAAATTGCTCTGAATTGAAACAATTGTAAAAATTTCTGCACAATTCACACAACTTTAAACTCGGCAACTAATTTAGCCAGCTTTAAAATTCACCTAATACATCATACTGAAATTATTTGATTTAGTTTCTTTCTCAGAACGATTTTTATATTCATGTTACAGAAATTGTTTAATTTTTATGTTTTTTATTTAAAAAAAAAAAAAACATTTGTTATTTTTGGGTGCTACCTTACTATTTCTTTCTTTTTACCTGAACCATCAGATAGCTAAAAATTTGTATCCTATTACTCCTTTTTTTATTTTATCTATTTTTTAATATTTTCATATCATTTTTCTTTTTAATTTTACATTTTATTTTATTTTTATTTTACAGAATACAAATAAAATAAATAATTGATTGTAAAAAAAATTATTTTCCAACTTTTTTCCAAAAAAAAAGTTATTTTTTTTTCTTTTATTAATAATAAAATAATTTGATTCATAGAAATTTACTTCCGTAATTATAAAATTGACAAATGATTCCTAATGAATATTTATTAATAAATATTAACAATTAAAGATAAAATTTATATAATATAAAAATAATTAATATCATTTGGTATGATTCAACAAAATCAATAAATTCAAAAATAAAGTAATAAATAATTGACACTTTTAATTAATTGATAGCTAAACTGTTACTCATTCAGACTTAGCAATATTGTTTTTCTAGTTTTTAATTCTAAATCCTTGAACTTAATTTTTGATTTTTAGAATTGATGAATTTAAATAGTATCGACATGAAAATTTCATTGAACAATAAACAAAAACGAGGCGCCTTCAAAAGAATAATGCCATGTCTTCAAATTCAAGACTAAAATTTAGGTTTTTAGATTTTGTCCAAGACAAATAGATGCTATTTTAGAATCTGACTCTTCATAAGATGAAGATGAGAAAAACCCAAGATCAGAAAAAAAATAAAACAAATCTACAGTGTCCAAGTAATGAAAATCAGTTTAGTTCTTATTGTAATACAGTAGTGAAAAAAAAGAGGTTTTTATTGTCCAAACGGTTTTACCAAAAAAAATAGTCATTTTTAATTATATAAATGACAGTTACTAAAAATTATCTAGAATAATTTTTTTTCAATTTTTATTTGATTTACTATTTTATTATAGAATAAAATAGTTTAATATAAAAGTTGTCTATTATTGTATAAAAAATATTTAAAGTAGACCAAATTTATCCGAAGAAGTATTAGTCAGAAACTGAATAGATGATACTCCCGACAAATACACAGAAGAGGTTGATCATACAATCAAACTGAGCCAAAAAGTTTTTGTTTTTCAGTTATGCCAAAGTTCAAAAAATCTTTTTTTACAAAATTTTTGTCTTTTAAAAAATAAAAAATTTTATGCTTTCATTTATTTTAAATAAATAGACAAGAATTTTTTATTGATAAATATAAATGTATTTAAAAAATTTCTATATCTTAGAAGATTAGAAATAACTTGTAATAAATTTAAGCTAAAAGAAATTTAAATACAAAATAGTTAATAAGAGTATTTTTTAGACAAATTTATATTTTAAATTAAAGGGCCAACAATGCTTTTTTACATTTATTTATTATCTCCGACCACTGCTTACTATTTCGATGAGCTATTTGTTCTAAATTAGAAACTGTCCTCTTAATCTCCTATGTGGCCATAGCAAAAAAAGATAACCCATTTTTAATTAAAATAATAGAAAGCATACTCAAAAGAAAAATTTAAAAAAAAATTTTTTTCTCAAATTATTTAAATTACAATTAATTAATGAGATATAAAGAAAAAATTTTATAGAATGCATTTAAGCCAAATAAATATTGAATTAATCCTCGAGAGTAAATAAAAATTAAAATTTTTACCTGACTGGATCGATTTGAGGGAGAAGACCTGTGGGAGGATGGCGATGAGGACGAAGAGTGAGGCAATGTTTCACTTCTAGTTAAAACTTTGGACTGTACATTTATTTTCGAATTGTTGGATTCGTGCTTGAGGCGGTTTTGATTGACTACTAGCTCGGTATCTAGACTATCCGATTCGTTTTGGTCGCTGGACGAAATCGAACTGATTATGCTAGAGGTGCCCGAATTATACTTGTTCTGGTCTAAATTGAGCAATTCATCATCTGAGTTCATCGAAATGGTCTTGATTCGTTTGGTCTCTATTTTGGTCGATTCGGACGACACAAACGAGGCCGTTGTGGCCACACTATTAGTTCTTATATTGAGAAACTTTTTAGCCGTGCTAGTTTTTAACGAGTTGAAGCCGAATTTTTTGGGTCCGTTGTCTTGGTCGGGCTTGATAAAGTTGGATCGCAGTTTTGAGAAGCTGGACGCGGATATGCTGGCCGTGGTGGGCGAAACTGTGTTATTCGAAGCTACGACAGGCGTGTGCGAAGCGATGGTCGATGAGGACGTGGTCGATTGCTGCTTGTTAAGCGTTCGCAGACTCGAATTAGACATGCCCGAACGCACATAGTTCATGTTCGAGGTCGAGTGGCTGCTCAATGCGGAATTTTTGGCCGCGCTAGCCGAGTTCAACGGGACAGGCATTTTTGAACTTTTCTTATTATTGCTGCTCAAAACAAAAATTTACTAACTATGAGAGTTTAATTTTTCTAATCTAAATTTTCTAAATCTTTATCCTATTGTTTTTGGCTATAGTATATATTTAAAAGATAAACCTACCTAAATAGCAAACAAATGCCTTAAGTAAACAGATTATATCAAATATTAACCATAGCGAAACACTTAAAATCTAGGAACAAAATAAAAAAGGAAATTAAAGTTTGTAATCCAAATATTTGACATTTATTTGTTTGATAAGTGGGGCTTGTGTCCATAAAGTCCTAACAACTCACACAAATACATAAACACTCACACACACACACACACACACGCACATACACTAATGCACAAATAATTCTACTCTCGGTCTATTCAAATTATTGACAATTTAATGCTTTACATAAAAGAGAGCATTCATCGTTTATTGAATGAATTATATTTTTATAATAAAGTTGTTCTAAATTTTGAATTTAAAATCAGTTGGGTGCATACATGCATTTAGAGTGAACACTCCAGGGCAAAATAAAGCTCAACTAGTGGCATATTCTAGCTCGGCCACAAAGTCAGACAAAGTGAGATCAAATTTATATTCTCAAGAGTAGCTTTTTGAACTAAATAAATGAAAGCTCATTAGTAATACTTTAAATTATCCACTTGTGCCTAAATTAACCTTTGGCTATTTAAACAAGGCTAAAGATTAGTGTATTTATTTCATAGTGAGCTCATTTTTGTTGTTCTAATTAAAAAAAAACAAAAATAAACTTAATGAGTTGTCAAAATCCGTTTTAAAATTTAGTCAGGTTTTTACTTTAGAGAAGTATGGCCAGTGCAATTATATTTATGGCAATTTATTTAGGACAAAAATTGAACAAAATGACATTAAACATTTATTAAAATAAATAAAATAAAATAGACAAGTCTCAATTGTTTTGCTTCATCATTTTTACAAACTCTAAAAATAATATCCATTAACTAGATTGAATTGGCCTGCTCTAGATTAAAGCCTACCTTCAAAGTTTACTTGACCATCGTTGTTTACGTCAGCTTCTCTCATCATTTCCTCAAGGTCTTCATCGGCCACATCTTGATTCATTTTTTCCATGGCTTTTTTTAACTCATCCTTGGTTATGTAGCCATTATTGTCTTTGTCGAATACTTGAAACACAGTGCGCAACTCGTCGTCCTGATCTGGGTACTTGCCGTACATTAAATTTAGAAACTCATTGAAATTAATTGTTCCACTGGAATCAGCGTCTATCATTTTAAACTTAAAAGCAATTAGTGTGTTGACATAAAAAAATTAACTTTACTAGATCTTTGAGATTGCGAGATGAAGGAGTTATTCCAATTGATAGCATAACGTTTTCTAGCTCTTCAATTGTTATCGAACCGCTTTGATCTCGGTCAAATAGGGAAAAGGCCTGGCGTAAGTCTTCTATTTGCTGAGAAGTCAGACTATCGGACTGAGACAAAAAATTAAGAAAATAAAATTGAATAAAATTTTTTTGTTACCATTTTGTTAAAATTGTGTTTACTGGCTGAAAATTTCTTCCTTATTTTATAGGTAAAAAAAAAAATTTTCTTTGCATCAAGCGTTCTTCCTGATTAAAATGAGTCAATAATCCATCGAATGATTTTTAATTAAAATTTTTAAAAATCATCAAATATAATTTGTTTGACTGATTTTGATGCAATATGCTTTTGACTTGTAATTAAACGGATTATTGTTGATGTTTATAATAAAAAAAATATTGAGATTTAGTTCTTAAATTATTTTATGCTTTGGAATTTTTGAATTTAGCTAATTTTGACAACGATTTTATTTACAGATATGATTGTTATTTGTTGTCAAATTATAGAATATGTTGCATTACTTACTTAATTGTAAATTTTATTCTATTTGATTTTATATTATTTGGGATAAAATACATAGGCTTAAAATTAATTAATAAAGCTTTTGATTTTAACACTAGAATTACTCGTTTTAAAAAATTTAAAATTCTCATTTATTTGAAAAGATTTTATAATATAATATAAATAAAATAAACTAATGTTTTTTTTTAAATACATTGTAAAAAAAACAAGTATCATAAAATTCAAATACAATTTAAACATAAATTCTTTCTTTTTTAATAAATTAAAATATACTAAAACAAAATGTTTAAAATATGATTTAATGTGAAAAATATGATTTCACAAATGAAAAAATCTGATCTTGTCGCGCACTTTACAAAGCAAGGAAATGCTCGAAGTACCATTTATAATAGAATCAACCGTATTCAAAATGCCGGGCCGACAAAAGACAATAAGAGAACGGGTCGTCCAAGCACCTGGACAGCTGCAAGGAAGACAACATGTCGGGAAATGTCGGATATTACACAAATAACAAGCCTTCTTGTCCGGACAGTGTTCGCTTTGCTGGAAAAGAGAAGTTTCCAAAGAAGGTGTTGGTTTGGATAGCCATATCCGATCGAGGAATGTCAAAGCCACTTTTTACTTATGCCTCACCCGTTATCAATCCTGATAGGGAATAATCTCTTCTACAAAATAGAGTGCTGATTTGAGATATCATGCCTTTAATTTATCAAAAAATGGTAAAATTTGCGTTTTTTTTTCATTATTTTTCACTATCAAATTTTAGCCTAAGTTCAATTGTCTAATTAAATTTTTTAATTTTAAATTTTATAAATTTAGTGTTCAAAATTAATAAAAGGTAATAAAAGATTTCAAAAATAGATTAAAAGAATCTTATGATGACCATTGTAAGTCTTATGATCTGGATTCCAATTATTTTTTGATTGCTGCTTTGATTTTTTAATCTATATAATTTAGCCACAGGCATTTAAGCCCTGCCAACGATCAGATTTTTTTCACATGCTGGCTTTCAACTATGGGACCCTCGTAAACGTTTATCAAAAAAGAAAATTCGAAAAATAATGATTATTTATGAAAACAAACCTATCTTAGATTAGGCTTTAAATTCTAATTTGACTCATTAAAATTGATGAGAAATTTTTTGAACTTGCATTTTTTTTTATAAATCCATTTTTCAATTTATTGGTATACTAATATGTTTAAATTTCCAAAAATTTTTTAAATTATTCTTTCAAAAATAAAATGTCTTAGAAACAATGAAATTTTTTATTATGAACAACTTAATTATTGTTCAATTATAATTTTTTTTGGGAGATCAAATTAAAAATTGGCTAATATAATTAAATTTTGGTTAGCCTATTTCTGGCTAACACAAACTTGGGGTCGACCAAGTTGGTTAACCGACATCAATACTAATTTTAATTGTAGACCTGAAAACTGGACAAAATACAGTAAATCTAAACAAATCTTAAGGATCACTTTTTTTATTTTTTTAATTTTAAAATTTAGTTAAAAACATTAATTATAATGTTTAATTATGAAAAAATAAATAAAATTTTGATGCCAAATTTTTTTTTTTTAATAAGACTTGTTTTTCTAGGCTTTCAAGTATGCAGATTTATAATTTTAAGTCGGTTCTTTGAAATTCAGATAGTACGGTAGGTTAGGGCGAACCTTAATATTAACTCAGTTTTATTCAATTTAATTAGTAATTTTTTGAAGGATAGGACTTTCGAGGCATTCATCAACAAGTCAATGACCAAGAAACTTTATTCTGGAGTGGCATAGGGAAGTAGTTTATTTGCAACGATCTAATCTTTTGATTTAGCGACATAATCAGACTACTTGAAACTATTTGAAAGAATTCAAATGAAAATTTGACATATGCATCTGTATATTTTGTTCTTCATCAAAGAAATCGAAAACTTTCTCCAACTAGCTATTGAAAAAATACAGAAAGATCCCAATTGAACCGAAACAGACTTTTCTAGACATCAAACTTCATCCCTCAGCACATATAAAGTTAACTAGTCACCAAAACAAAACAATTTAAATTAACTCAGGTACAAAAAATCATTATTAAAATAAAATATCAAAATAAAATTTAAGAATTAATAAAACACTTTCATTAATCTCATAATCTGTAAATAAGAGTAACTAATTTACTATGTTTTCACATTTATTTTTTATTTTTAGATAAATCATTAACTATAATTCGATTTAAATAAATTTCTCTAATTATTAAAATATATTTTTAATAAATAAATAAAATTAATATATAAAACTACATTATATATTAAAAATTGAAAAAAAATTATAATTAATTTTTAAAATTTAATAAAAAAATAATAAATTTCTATTAATATTATTTAAATATTTTTAATGATAAAAGAAGTGTTTAGTGTTGTTTAAAGCGCACCAGCCAGTTGATTAAACTTGTAATCGAATTGAAAGAGAAAGCTATTTTGATTTTACGATTCTAACAAATTCTAAAAATAAAAATTTAATTTTTTTTTCGCTTAAAATCAAAATAATTTACCATGGAAATCTATTTTGCCATCCTTATTAGAATCGGCTTCCAATAACATAGCTTCTATTTCTTCATTGCTAATATTTTTGTCTATTTTTTTCATAGCATTTTTTAGCTCTTGTTTTGTAATAAAACCATTTCCGTCTTTATCAAACGATTTAAATGTTTTCATTATAGTCTCGTTGAATGAGTTGGCTAATTTTGTTTTCATTAAAATTAAAAACTCTTCAAAATTTATACGACCATCTTTATCCAAATCAAAATTTTGAATCTAAATTTTCCAAATCACAACCAAATATTAAAAATAAATAAATGTAACTAACCATTTTTTCTATTTCTTTTGTTTTGATGCTTGAACCGCATTTTTTCACAACTTTTTTTATTTCTTCTTTAGTAATAAAGCCATTTTTATCTTTATCAAAGTTATTGAATGCCTCCTGAAAGCTTTCTATTTCTTCTTGGCTCAAAAAATTGTCCTTAAAGTTTCAAAATTTTAATATTTATCTCTTTAAAGTCATATCTAACCATTTTTGAAACTAATTATTTTCAGCTAAAGGTATTCTTTAGTTTATAAATTTGTCATTATTTGATATCAGTTTTTCAAACCCCACACAATGCAGCTATCAAGCGATAAGGTTTTTATTAAATATTTCAAATATAAAAACGTTTAGTTGAGCTTTTTTTTTAATAAATCTAACGATAACTAAATTAATATTTCTAGTCATATTTTATCTAATTAAATATTTATTTATAAGCTAAAAAATTTACAAGTAGAAATCAATTTTTTTGAACACTGAATGTATAATTTATTGAAAAAATATTTATTAAATAAATAATTTTTAAAATGTCATCAAAATTAGGAAAAGTCAATGAAAAATATTTTGCATGTTAAGAAAATAAGAATCGCATATCGTGAAAAATGCTAATTCAATAAAATTGCTTAATGTCTCTTCAAATATCCTTTATTCTGATCATAACGATGACAAATAAAAAAAATTCTAGATTGTCATATTTAGTCAATAGAGCTGATAATGCATTATTATCTCTTATCTTATCTTAGAATTACACTTAAAATTAAAATAAATTATATTCATAATGGAACAAAAGTAGCGGAAATCATAAAAATAATGCCCAATATGTAATAAGATAATAAGTAATCTATGCAATACGGGGCGCATGTTTAAACCCCTTTCATCAAAAAATGGGGGATCGGTTTCGACTTAGGTAAAATTTTGCAGTGTAGATGATCAACTCGATGCAGTAGCCTCTGTGTCAGATCGGAGCTGTTGCTCAAAAAAGGTACTTGAAAAGGAGATGAGCTCCTCCCCATTATCCACTAGGATAGAATAGGGAAAAAAATGCAATAAGATGTTTGAGGCAAAAAAAGAAATCAAAACACACATGAGATGTCAAACAACCCAAAATACCATTATAATTGATTTGATTTAAAAACTCTCTTTTTTTCAAAATTAAATTTTAAATTTTTATATTTTTCTTTTTCATTTAATCATTTTGTTCAATTTAAAAAATTAAGTATATGTCATTCACGGATATAGTACTGTAGAACCCTAACTCTGTAAAACACGTTTTAATCAATTGTGCATTTAAATTTATTCAATAAACTTTTAAACAAAACATATCTTTCTTTATAAACAATTAAAAATTGCTTGAAAAATTTTATCAAAAGAATAAAAAAACTTGCGAATTAAAGATATCTCCTCAAATAAAATAAAAATTTAGTTTTTGCAACTTAAATAGACAAATAGAATTATAAGAATTGATTAAAATAATTTGAAAAACAGTTTTTTTAATCACATTAACGGATGGTGCATTATTAGTTAGATAAAATTCAAACCCTTATAACTTAGAAATGGTAAAAGCCTAATTTAAAAAAAAAAATTATATTTAATCTTTATCTTATTATCTGTTAAGAATTACTTTTTGTATAGAGACAACAAACCGTTGTTAGCTATAAATCTAAATTTTGTCTTAACACTCTTCAACATTAGTGATTGTAAAAAGTTTGAATCAATTTTTTTTTAAACATGATTCAATACGCTGAATCAATTGTTGTTCTTCTGTTGCTTCCCAACCTCCTTCATAGACATTCTTTGCCAATATACCTCAAAAGTCTTCTATTGGCCTTGGTCGAGGAACATTATGAGGATTAATGTTTTTTGGTACATAATAAACCAAAAAATCGTCTCAGTAGATCTATGAGCTCTTGCTAAAGCAGGCAAAAACAAATGATTATAGTCACTATGATACTTTTCGATGAATGGTATAAGTTGTTTTGTCATTCTTTGATATAAACCTTTGAATTTATAGCAGCTGATTTGGACAAGCGAAAAAAAGACTTTGAAATTCTGCGCTCAGAAACTGCTATCCACATAAGAATTTAATTTGGAAACTTTTCTTTTCCAGCAAAACGAATATTTTCTGGACATTTTTCTTTGTCATCTGTATAATAGCCAGAATTTCCTTGCATTTCATTCCCAGCAGAAAAAATATATTTTTCATCATCCAAAATTACGATGCTTTGCTATTAATAAAGGCGTTTTACGAGTTTTCGACAGTTATTTTGTGCTTTGAGTCGGTATACTTGGGTGTTTTTCACATTTTCATGAAATTTTCATTTTAGCCAATTGTCGACTTGTGGAAGAATGATGAACATTGAGTTTTCTTCCAAGTTTTCGCTGACTTCCACCTATATTGTATGGCAATTTTTTGGTTTAGCCATTGCTCCATGATGTTGAACGACCAGAATTATTTTATTTAAGAAACAAACCTAGCTTTGGTTGACCAAATTTTTTTCTTGAAGTGAAGCATACATTCGTTCTGATTATTCAAAATAAAGTTCTGCGTTAATAGCACGACCGTCTTTCTTCAAAGTGTATTACTCCTTGAAAATTCCAAAATAGACATAACATCACTTTTTTATCTTTTCATCCTCCTTCACGACTGGCTCAGCTGCTTGAGATTGGTTCATTCATTGATTTCTGTTATCAAAATGATAGTCTGTGTATTTCAAAATTTTCACTTAAATTTTTATTTGTTTAAAAATCTTTTCAATTAATTAAACCAAGAATTCGACATAACATTTTGAAGAGCATTCAATTCTGTTAATTTTAGCATATAGTTTTATTTAGACCTTTAGAAATACATAGTTGCTACAATCAAAAATAAACAACTTTTTAGAAAATGCAAAATTTTATTTATATAGTATTAATACGGAGTAATATTAGCTGGCACAAAGATAAATAAAAACGGCCAAATTTTGAAATAAAGGGAAGAAAAAAGATGTCAAAAATCTTAATAAAATATATGAAAAACACTTTTTTTTGTTTCAAAGCTAAATTAACAAAATTCACAAATAGGTTCTAGTGTTATTTTAAAAAAATTCTATTTTTATAAAATTTAGATTTTTTTTTGGAATTTTTTTTATAAAATATATAATTTTTTTGTGTTAGAATATTTTTTTTTCAACTTATTTATAAAAAATAATCAATAAATAAAGTGAATTGGCATATAAATTTTGATTTGAACAGAGTTAGATAGATATTAGCTAAAAATTAGTTTAACACTAGAAGCACCAAGCATTTTTTCAAGTTTTTTTAATTCAGAAATATTTTATAAAATAATATCTTATTTTAAAGAAAATTTTAAAATCTACATAATTCAAAAAGGATATATTTATTTGAAAAATCCATTCAAAAGATATGAGGATTTAAAAATTTTTCAAACGAGTCATTTTGACTCGTTTGGTGCTTCTAGTGTTAAACTAAAGTCAAGCTCATTTGTAATCTGTAAAAATTATAATAGTTTTTAGTAGAGAAATCTATAATCGAGCCAAACAAAAAAAAATTACCTGAAAATTTAAAATTCAACTTATAATTTGAAAGAAAAATAAAATGAACTGCATTCGCGCACATAATCACACAAATACATAAATTTTTTATTCATGCAACAAATTTAAAAATTAAAATAATAAAATCATATGAATAAAAGAAAAAAAAATATTTTTTTTTTCATTAACTAATGGAAAGCAATAGTGAAGAAGAGGCAGCTATGGTGACACAGAAGTCTTCGTCGTCCGAATGGAATCCGTTTAGCGAGACAAAAGTCGAAGAGAATGGGTCAGAGTGGGCCGATTTTAGTCCACAAACCCCTCAAAAATGTGCCGCTGATCAAATCGAAACAGAAGACGAGTGGACAGACTTTGTTGAAACACCTCAAATTGTCCATAAAAACCCTCTAATGAGTTTAATAGAAAATTTTTTATTAAATAAGAATAAAAATGAAATAAATTTTTGCCAAAATATTTCCGAAAACGAATTAGACATCGACAACGATTCGACTTGGAATGAGTTAAAGTGCTACACATCCATAAATGATGAGTCTTTGAGTTTGAAATTTAAATGGCCAATGTCCAATTTAGAAGACGAGTACTTGAAGTCACTTAATTTACAGCGACAATTTCCGGTTCAGCAAAAACAGCCTTTATTTTTAAACACGAATGAAATTTTGCAGCCTGTCAAAATTGATCTTGACTCTCATAATACCGAAGCGGTAGATGAAACATCGCCCAAGCATTCACTACAATCGTTGGACGAAATTACCAATTCAACTTTGAACATTGACTTGAGTTATTTTGAGCAAACTGAGCCGGAAAACACATCTAAAAATTATCTCAATAAATTGTTAAGCGAAATTTACTCTCAGAACGGGTCTTCTGGCAAAGATGAAGATGCTGATAAAAAATGTAATTATTTTTTTTTTGGTTGCAAAATTTTAAAAATATCTTAAATCGTTTATATTTATAACTTCATTTTCTATGACCCATTATTTTTTGAAATTTTAGGAAAAAGAAAAATAAGTGAACGTTTTATGTTAGACAAAACATTCTCAAAAAAGTTATATTTATTGCTATTCTTTGATTGCTCATGCCAAAAGTTTGATTTGTGTTAAAAAAAGTGTTTAATTTCTTGAAAAATTATTTTAAATTAGAATTAAGATTTATTGTTGTAATCCTAGAAAAAATTGTTGTTTTTTGCCAACTAAATTAAATTAATTAAAGTTAAAAACTTCAATTTTTTATATAATTTAAACCTATCTCATCTTCATAAAATCCGCCACACATATAAAAAAACTTTTCTTTTGACTTTGTGGCTTCATGAGCCTGTTGAAACTCTTTTTTATAAAAAATATTCTAGAAAAATTCACCAAAATTTATAAAAATAAACTAGAAGAATAACCTTTTTATTTTAAATGAAACAAATCTATTTTTCTTACGTAGCTTTCTGTTTCCAATTAGAGATGAAAACAGTTTGCAAGTATTTTTGAATTGAATTTATATTGCTATCAGCTTTTCTTTTGTCTTTCTTTCTATGCATCTCAAAAAGTTGAAAAAAAAATACTTTGCAAATAAATAGATTGTTGTTGATTATTAAAAATTTATGGGATTAATAATAAAAATATTATTTAATAAATATTATTATTATTATTAAATTTATTTGAAAAATGTGGATTTTATTTTGTTTATTTTGGTATGTAATAATTTTTTAAAATTATGATATTGTCAAATGCTATTTTAAATATTTTATTTTTAATACAAATAAATTTTCAAAATCTAGTTTAAGTTTCCTTAAAAAATGATATTTATTTTGCTAAGAACACAATAAACCTACGAAAATCACATGGCAGAAGATATGAATGGGTACTAAACCAAAAGTCTTCAGTGAAATATAATTTTTTGAGAATTTTTCAATTCATAGTAAAAAAATTGATCGAAATTTTTTCTAGAAAAATCAAATAGAAACACTATTAAGCAAAAAATATTAAAAAATCTGAAAAATTGTTAAATTGATAAATTATAAGATTAGAATATTTTAGCATTAAACTTGAATTTTTATCAAATTTATATTCATCAATATTAAACAATAAAAAAATTCAAGGAATAAGGATTAAAACTTCTGGTTCTTGAAGATGTGTAAATTGATGAATATTTTCGAACGTTGTGAATAAAAAACTAGCCAAGACTTTGATCATACAAAAAAAAATTAAACAAACTGATCTTAAAAGGATTTATAAGAATTGTTTTTTTTTTAACAGAATCAATCTATTCAAAGAAAAATCTTTCTTTTGGAATTTTATTTTAAAAGAACTGATTTTTCAAGCAAACATTGGCTTCACATTTAATGTGTCATAGAATCTGTTTTAATTTGCTTTTGATTTAAGATATTTTGTCTAAAACCTAATAATCTGTGATTATTTTTAATTAATCCAAGAATTCTAACCGATAATCATTTACTGATTGCTATATAATTAATTAACTAAATCAATGGTGAATCATTCTGAATGTACGCTTGAAATAACTTAATAAATAAGACAGTTTTTTATTAAATAAAAATTTTTTTATTTTTAGCAATAACGTCCGTCTCATCACAACATTCCACAAGATCGAACTCATCGAACCGACTAGCGCAAAAATCAATTCAACTAGAGCCATTAAATTTAGAGAAACAATTCAACATTATAAATTTCTATCATCAAAATAAATATTCTTAATAAAATTTTTATTCTGAATTTTATTAAAATTTTTTTTTTAATTTTTTTTAAATTATTTAAAAATAAAAATAAATTTAAATACAAATTGCATATTTATTTTATTAAAAGACTAGCCAAAAGACCGAAGGTTACAATGGCGCCTAAAGTGTTGTTAGACCTGAACTGTTTAGCACACGATTCTGGCGATTTTAGGTTTACAAAAGCCATTTGTTTGACAAAATGAGTTGCAGCTAGCCCAAGACTCATGTAATATATCGGCTCTTGGCCAGTCATCCATCCGAATAGGGCCAAATTAGTCATGCACAAGCTTGAAAAGCCCATCAACCAAGGAACAGGTCTTTTTTCTATTGCCATAGCTGACGATTTTAGACCGAGTTTTTTATCAAACTTGATATCTTGAAAAGCGTATATTGTGTCATAGAATAAAGTCCAATTGATACAGCCAAAATAGAGGAAAACTGCTGGCAAGAAACTCAAAATATTGGCATCCTGAGACAAATTTGAACAAACTATGGCACTCCATCCCATCAAAGCACCCCAACTAAATGTAGCACCAAGAACAGTTTGCGGCCAATTGGTGAATCTCTTGGCTGCCGGATAAATTGCTACTGGAAACAAACAACAGGCTCCTAAGACTTGTGTTGTCAAATTTAATTGAAGCAAAGTGCTTAATGCTACACTTAAATTGAGTCCTAGAAGACCTAATGCAGCTGGTATTGCTATTTGACCCGAAGCTAGAGGTCGGTCTTTGGTACGTTCAACCTTGTTGTCATAATTTTTGTCCCATATGTCATTTACAATACATCCTGCAGTTCGCATTGCTAGTCCACCAATTCCAAATAGAGCAAGCATGTAGAAATCTGGATGAGTGTTTAAATATGAAGCTGCACCAAGTATACCCCAAGCTCCTGGCCAGTAAACTAACCAGAACGGTGCTAATTTGTTCAAACGCATTAGTTTTACATATGGTTCCAGAATCCAATTTTGACTTGGTTTTTTATCCATGCTGGTTAATTCGGCTCTAATTCGTTCCTCTTCGAGTTTTTCTTGACGTGCTTTGACGTCATCTTGAACAAGCTTTGGTGAAGAAAAAGTTGTGTATAAAATTTTTGGACGATTTTTTAATGCAAGCAAAGGACTCTTTAGCTTGTAAATTAAGCGACTTGAGAGCATTTTCTATCTGTTTTAATTTACCAAAATTAATTTGAATTAATCTCAAGTCAAGTACTAAAGTATTCATAAATTATTTTTGTTTTTTTTTTTGTTAGTTTTTTTTTTGAAAGAAAAAATGGAAATTTTTTCCAAAAAAGATTTGGTTTACACTTCTTGCTACTGGTAAATTAAAAAAAAAAATGATTGAATTTTTTGTTTAAAAAATTCTCTCAAGTGAAGAAAATATTTGGAAATTTTTAAAATATTTACTGGACAAAAATGGCCATTGTGATGATTTATATGCTGTGTTCATTTCAAACAAAGACAGAATGGTTTGTAAAAAAAAACACTCATTTTAATTTTTGTTCATAAGATGAGAGGTTTAATGAAATTTAAAATTCTAGCTCATGAATTTCTTAAAAAAAATGAATTTAATTAATAAAAAAAAATGTTCTAGGTTCCAATTTGGTGCCAAAAAGAAGCCAGTACAATAACTAATCCAGTTATATGGGTGATTAGTCACAAATTTGTCTAATATTAATACAATAAAATAAATTTAATTACAGGATTATCATGTTATTGGTGTTCATCGAAGTAATGACAATAGTTATGTGTATGACTTTGATACAATTCTCAATTTTCCAGAAAAATTTGAGACCTATGTGGAAAAATCATTTATATCATTGAGAAATTTGGATCCAAAATACGAAAGACTTTACCGAGTAATTCCAGCCAGATATTACTTGGAAAACTTCGCTTCGGACCGATCACACATGATCGATGAAAGCACTGGCCTGTTCAAGGCCAAACCGCCAAAATATGAATGCATCAAAACCAATACATGTACTAACAATATTGAAGAGTTTATTGACATGAGTTTTGGTGCTGGGGATACAAAACATGGAAAAGTAATGAAACAAGATAGTTTTATTGAATATTTTATTTAAACAAAGTTTATTAAAAAATATTTAATGGTACATTTGGATTATACAATTTGAAATGGTAGTGAAATATTTGTCAAATGTGTGGGAAAATTTTGGATATTCTCTTAAATAAAAAAATTTTTAAAAAAAATAATAATTTTTTATATAAATTTACTTAGATATATCTGGTACTAAATGTGCTTTTTTTCGATATTCATCTAAAAAAATTGTTACTTCATTTCTAATTAATTTGACATCTTTGCACGGTTCTATGAATCTTTCAAATAAATCAAAAAATAAGTCCTTCATGTCCTTGCTATGGTTTAAAGAATAAGCTATATCGATCAGTGATCGACTTAAATCCTTGAATAGTTCATCGAATAAGATCAAACAACGGCAATCTTTGGTCATGTTGTTGTTTAAAACTTTGGCTATTCCATGCAATACCAATCTTTAGATTTAAAATTTTTAAGTATTTTATTAATATTCAAGGTAATTTCAACAAAAGCTTTTACTATTGTAAGAGCTCAGAGAAAGGCCAAAAATGCCACTATGAGTTTTTGATACGAAAATTTTAATAAATGGATTTAAGATGGGCATTCACAGACTATCACAGCTCCTATTGAGCTAAATACCAAAAGTTATTTGCATGAAGTCATATTATGTGTTAAAATAAACAGAATTGAATGCTTTTCAAAATGAAATTTTTTACTCTTTTTTAACCACTAAAACTTAGTGTTGTTCTTCTTTGTTCTTCTATCTCCAGTAGACATTGCTCCTTTGGCATCAGTGAATAGTGCTTTTTTAGCCCCACTATGTAGCAGTCTTTTGACTCCAACTCAAACCAAAGACGAAAATTAGAAGAATCCTGAAGAATTAGGTAATCAAGAAAAAAAATTTGGTCGGCCTCCCAAAATAGGTTAAGCATTGATAAGTATTTAATTTTTCATACTGATTTAGATATATTTTTATACTGAAAATTACAGTTTTATTCTAATTGAATTATTTTTAATGTTTTTTTAATTTTTATACTTAATAAATAAAATTTATCCATACTGAAACTGAATAATTTCTATACTGCTTACAGAACCATTTTTTCAAACAAGTTAAAAGAAAAAAAAACGCACAATCTTTTGCTTTATTAAATAGAATAAAAAATGAAAAATTGTCCTACCTTTTGTGTTCATCAATGAATTCTTTTTCGCTCAATATTTTAAGTTCTTTAAAGCTAAGTAAAAAATCTCTATTAAAATCTGAATCATGTTCAAAGCTATTTGACATAGGCCAGTTGCTAATCATTTGATTTGCGCAATATATAAAGTCATCTAAAACTAAATAGCTCAGTTTCCGTTTTGATAGATCAAACTGATTTCGTGCTAAAAAAACAATTGCTGTATAATCTCTAATTAAAGCTAGTATAAGCTCTATACAATAAAGTTAGTTCATAGAAAGTTACTCTGCTAATGATCTAGGCAAACAAAAATATTCTTCAATATTTCTTAAAATTGGACCTTTAAGATCATCTAAAATACGAATTATCTGCCTTAAATTGTCAAACTAAATAAATAAAATTATTATTTCTTTTTTCTTTTGATAAATTGACCAACTTGTCTTCTGCAACTTCGAACCCTGGTTTCGGTTTTATCAGCAATATCGTCCAGGTCCTTCCTCTGCTTGTGTGTTAGTTTGTGATTCAATATTTCACGCATTACATATGGATTGTATTGATAGTAACATTGTACAAGCTTTTCAATCATTTCTTCTGATACCTGAAACATCAATTGTTCTCTAAGTCTACACGGAATTTGTAGGTATTGTTCCAATCTGTTAAAATTGTGGTAATTGTCCATGATATCTCTAAAAATAATCGTCTCTTTGCAATTTCTTACTGATAAATCTTTTTTAACAATCTCGGTCTTGCATTGTTCAACTTGGTTAAATAAAAAATTAGTTTTTACTTGATGCAAAAATTTTTATTTACTCGTAAACCCATCAATCCACAATGAAAAAATATCAAAATCGATAATAAGATTATTTCCTATGCAAACATCAACAGTGCCCATCTAAAACTTAAAAAATTTTTTTTTGTTTAAAAAATTCTTCATTAATTTTTGAAAATATTTTCTTGTTTCTTCTCTTGAGAAACTTAATTTAGAGAATTTTAGATTCAATTTGATAAAGACAACCTCCGAAAATCCAATCCTCAAAATTCAAAAATTAACATGATAATTAAACATTTTTAAATTTCAGTGTTAATAAAAAAATCTATTGCCTTTATCAAAATCGACTGATTAATATCTCATTTATTGAATTTAAAAAAAAATTTAAATACTTTAAATTAATATTTGAGATTTTTATAACAATAAAATAATAATTAATTATTTTTTGAAAAGAAAAAAGCATTGATAAATTTATATCAAATTTTTAAAATTTTTTTCTTAGTCAATAAAAATAAAATTTAATATTATTGTAAATTGAAAGCTTGAATGTTCCTTCCATATTTCAATATTGATCTCTTGATCACAAAGCTATTTATCAATCTTGAATAAAAATATCCGAATGTTTTTCTACATTATCATTAGGTTGATATAAAATGGTCAAAAATTTTTGCATGATCCATACTAAAAATGCCCTGAGCTTATTTTAAAAATGAAAAAAAAGCTAAAATATGACTAAAAGATTTTTAAGATTGAGCATAATCTAACTTTCTCTAAATAAGCTTGAAAATTTTCTCTTAAATAGATTGTTAATTTTAAAAGTACTTTTCTTTTTGTCAACTTCGATCAGAGTGCAGTTCTATAAAAACATTTATGCAACCTAATTTTGATTATTTTGTAAATTTTTTGTATTATTTTTCAAAAGGAATAATTTTTTTTAAATACAATATTCTTTTATCTGACATTTATAATTTTTTCATAAATTCTGGGTTATATTTTGTTATTGTATATAATAAGTATTTAATATTTCTATTCTATGCCTAAATTGAAGGAATGCTAATGTTTTTGAATATTAAATACGCAAAAATTATTTCGTCACATTGACAACTTAATGTGACAGAAGAAATTGAAGATCAAAAAGCAGAAATGAAAATCATATTAAATCAACCTGAAAACAGATAAGAAAAAAAAATATTCTAATTCATATTAGTTTAATGTTCTAGTTGAAATATTTAATTTATCATGATACGACTTTTTTTTTAAATTGCTTTAAAATATCTTCAAATTATTAAGCGATTACTTTTAAAAAATAGTTTAAATTTTAATTTTTCAATAAAAATATATTTTTAAGAGACGTTTCATTTGTTTTTTTATTATTTACCAACCAATTTATAATTTTTTTAATATTTATTGGCATTCTCTAATAATCTAGATTATCTATTTATTTGAAATATATAAATTTAATTTAATAAATCACAGTTAATGAGTATCATTTTAGATCAAAGAGAATGTGTCAATATACCACAATAAATGAATAATGAAAATTGTCACTTATAAATTAATGAACTATATAAAAAATTAAATAGTAGAGAATGTTTTAATCTAAATTTATAGACCGGTGAAATTTATTCACAATTAATTAAATCTAAAGATCTGTCTCTTTGATTTATGTAAATCATTCAATAATGTCATCTAAGAAAATAGAAAAAATAATTAGGTGAGCAAATTCAGAATTATGTGAACCATATTTTACAATTTAAATGAATTTAGAAAAAAATCAAAACAAAACTATAATAGTTATGTTTATGTGTTATACTCTTTTGGCTTTTTAAAACAATATTTACATTATTTGCCACTAAACTTTTTTGTAATTAATCCTCTTAGACTCGGTGTTACTAGGTTTATACTTGGTAAGATTTTAAGAAAAGCTTAGTTCTTCTGAATCACTAATTTGTTCCATTTTGTTAAAAAAATTTTTTTTTGGGAGAAATTAAGAGTAGAAACTATTAAATTTTTAAATTTCTAAATTCATTCTATAAATACAATTTTATTTGAAAATCTATAGTTTTTGGTGAAAAAACTTAAATCACCGAAACGTAAACAAAATTTTGAGTGAACAGATTGTTCACCAATTGTGTGAACAAACATTCTCATAAACCAAAGACGCAAAAAAAAAAACTCATAGAACCGATTTAATCTTTGCACTAAATTGGATATCAATCAAAATCTGCATGTTTTTACATAGCCAGCTTTCTCAACAAACACTTTTGTCTATCGATTTTTCGCTACCATCTAGATTTGGTCTGTAAGACTGAAAATAGACTAAGACAGTTAGACACAAGACAAAGAGTATTAATTAAAAGAGTACTAGTAATAAAGAAATTTGCAAAGATTAGACCTCGGTTGAAAACTTTGAACTTAGGGATGGTATAAGAACTATTCATGAAACATAAGAAGTAAGTAAGAATAGTACGTTGTAAATTAAACTTTAATTATTCAAATTTTTTATATATTTTTTTTTAAATATTATATAACCTATTAAAGATAGATTTTTTAAATAATTGTATTTACTTCAATGCTTAGTTTTAAATAATTTTGTTAATGATTTAAACAATACGTTGTATTACAGAAACAAATTTACAAGGAGCTAAAATCGCTATGACAAGTTGTTGAGTCAAAGAAATGAATCATTATACAAGCAGTATGCGAATGTAGCTGATGAATACCAAGATGATGATCCATTAGCTAGCAAATTAATGTCAAAGCTAATTGGAAATGGACACAAATGCGAAAATTTGAGTCTATTAGACTCAATCAAATTTATTATTAAAAGTCTCTATGATAAAAAAGTCTTAAATTATCAGCAAAACATTACTCTATTGTTTTAACAAGAGACGGACTATTGCTGCCTGAAAAAACCTTCTATTTATAAAATATAAAAAATTCTAAAATCTTAAAAATATACTTAAAAAATAATTTCTTATTCTATGATTAGGAAAAAAAATCACTTTAAAAAATATACTAATTTAATGCATTTGTTAAATACACTAAAATTTAAAAAATTATTTTTGAAAATTGAAAAAAATAATTTAAAAATTTTTTATTTTATTTTTCTAATTTTTTTTAAAGATTTCGGTTTGAGAAAACCATCTGAATCTTTTTGATCCTCGTCTTTCAAAGATTCGCTGTCAAAGTCCTGCAATCGCTTTTCAAGCTTTTTTTTTGATTTTTTAATCAAACTTGGATGCTCATCAACAATTGTTTCTATGTCACTCCACAAATCGTCAGTGCCTAGATCTTCGCTATTAACATTGCTAATTTGATCTTCTTCAATTTCTTCTGTTTTTTTATGCTCTGGCCTAGTCGGCTCATGCTTGGAAAAGAGTAAACAATTTAGTCTTGATTTTAAATAGACTTTTGAAAGTAACATAGAACTTTCTACATGATGCACCCGTAAAAATCTGTCTAGCCCACACGTAGCTACACATAAATTTGATCCATTCAAATTATACAAGGGAGAATTTTCAATATGAATTGATTTAATTGTTCCCTGAAATCCTTTGTATTTTTTGACAGTTTTGCATTGTTCATTTTTGCTAGTTGCAGATCTCAAATCAATCATTTCCATTTCACCTCGAGTATTGCCAACAATAACGCGATTAGACGAGTCCGGAAGTACCATCAAAGCTGTCAGAGGATTTTCACCATAATTTAGATTATAAATAGGTCTTCTTATTCCAGTTTTTAGGTCATATACTCTAACTTGATGATGGCCTGTTCCCACAACCACTCTATTCTCATCGACAAAATCAATTGCCGTTACCCACACTGGTTCTCTCAGCTGAATCCAATTATCAGACACATTTTTTGCTTTGAATATTGGTTCGGTTTTGTTCAAATTCCAAATTTTCAGGTCATTTTCTTTGCCTCCTGTAGCTATTTGATTAGAATTGAATGGATTTTTTTTTATGGCAAAAATATCTGATCCACACTTGAACTCATTTACAATAGTTTTGCCAAAATTTTTATCATCCAAATTCCAAAGTTTCATCAGGCCTTTATCGACACAAGTAACAAGCTTATTTCTTAATTAAACTGTAAATATAAGCAATTGAGAACTTTATTTTTCTAAAAACTTACTCGGCTATAATTTGCATGCCTGCTAGTTCACCTTGGCCGCACTCAAAGCTTCCCAAGTCCAAAAAAGGATCTTGAATGTTTTTTAAACTATTGTATTTGATTATGTGTTGGTCTTTGGTGCAAAAAAATATCTTAAATTAGAAATTAGAATTTAGCTTTGAGTTTTTAAAAGAAAATTAAATCTACTTCTTGCTGATTGAGTTGATCGGACCAACACATGTCTATGATTTCTTTATTTTTTGTCAAATTTTCCATGCTATTGAGATTATTGAAAGTTTTTGTCTTTGAGTTGATGCCTTTAAAAGAATTTATTTTTTATTTATTTTTCTAATTTCTTGTAAAATATACCTTTGAGTAGACCATTATCAGTTCCTACAAATATATTGTAATCGAAGAGAGTCATATTTTTTTTTCAAATTTTATAAATATTTAATTTATTTAAAATATCGAAAAATGAATGCGTTTTGAAAACTCATTCAATTTATGCACAATTTTTCATTTTTAGGTAAAATATACTTAACATTTAGAAATAAAAAAGTTTTCTAACTTTTCTCTTTTAAATTAACATTTGTTGCTAGAAGAATGATGACTTTAATTTTTAGTAGGAAAGTGTAAAATAATGGATATTGGAAACTCTTCCTTTGACTACAAAATTTTTACAGGAAGTCATTAGATAGAACAGAATTGTGTGTTGGTTGTTTTTCTAATAATCTAATATTCTTCAGCCAGAACAAATAGAACTTTGTCAATAATTGAAGATTTTTAAAAATTGGAAAAAAATTAAAAATTTTTGGAAAAGAATGTATTTATTTCATACATTATTAGTGTTTCTTTTTGGTACTTGACTGTTAATCTCGAGGTGAATTATAGGAGGTTCGGAGTCTATGCACTCTCTTGGTTATTGTAAAAAAGAAAAATATAGTCTTCGATTAATTATAGTTAACCTGCCAGAGTGACCAAAATCTGAATAGAATCAGATCAGCTTCACATGGTGTACTTAGAAAATAATAAGCTGGATAAAGAAGAGGCAGAGGATGCATTGATCAAATGTTCGCTGTGAGCAGAGTTGGTCAAAAGTCAAAGTCAAATCTGGAATTTACAAGTTAGTTACAAGTGTTCAATAAATATAGCATTTGGACTTTGAATCTTGTTAATATTTCAAAGTTTTTTGGAGAGAGTTTTGAACACTGAAGTCTGATGTTGCAACCTGATGAAGAAAAAAGATGTTCAACTAGTATTGAAAAAACGACTAGTATATAACAAGCGATTTTGACACAGCTATTAGATTCTCAGCTATTTTAAGATAGATCCATTGATATACTTTTTTAAAACATCTATTTTCACACGAAATTTTTAATTTGGCTTTCGGATAGCTGAAAATTTTTTTCCTAAAATGGAAGGATAAAATTCAAAGCATCAGATATCGAATTTTATTTTAATTGAAAGATTTTAATTCTAACATTTTTGCAAAATAATTTTAAAATTAAAATAATAAAGAAAAAATTAGCTCTTATTATTTAACAGCCTAGGCGAAAAAAATAAAGATGTTTGGTTGATATGAAAATGTATTTTCATTTAATTTTATAAAAAAAATTTTTGTTATCATTTTGTTGATTTTTATACAAGCTTATAAAAAAAAATTTAAGATTTTTTGAATACTGTCACAAATAATTTTTTTTTAAATAAAAAATAAGTCAATTTCATTTTCATTTCAGTAAAGTTTAATTTATCAATATATCAAATAGTAAATTTGAAACAGCAAATTGAAATATTTTGAACGTTAGAAATTAATTGTTTAGCGCCAAAATATTTATTATCAATTTAGCATATTATCCCTTTTCAACTGCTATTTTCCACAAGATCATATTTGGTTACACTTAGAAGAACTGTGTATTGAATGGGACACTAGGGAAAGA
>PJRA01000498.1:438222-451428 GCA_016987375.1 Brachionus koreanus
AGTGTGGATGATCAATTCGATGCAGTAGCCTCTGTGTCAGATCGGAGCTGTTGCTCAAAAAGGTACTTGAAAAGGAGATGAGCGCCTCCCCATTATCCGCTAGGATAGAATAGGGTTAATTATTATATGGATTTTTACCAAGTAAGCAGAAGGTAACATATGTTCAATTTTTTCATATTTTATAGTCAAATGATTTACATATTATTCCTGAGTACATATATTGTAATTTTGAATTAGCTTTAATAAATGCAGTCAAAAAATGTTTTTCTGGTGTAACAATTGGTGGATGTTATTTTACACCTAACGGCTAATATCTGGAAGCATGTTTCTGATGACTTAAGAAATGCATACAGCAAAAAAAGTGAATTTAAATCATATTTCTAAAAGTTTTACCATTTATTCCTCCAAAAAGTATAATTAAACTATTCAATTTCTTTAAATCAAATTGTCCTGAGTCAATAAAGTCTATTTATTAATAATTTGAAAAATATTACATAGGTCTACGTTTACATTAAGTGTGAAGAATCTAAAATTCGCTAAGTAGCTTTCTTTCCGATTAACACTTGGAATTTATACAAACGGGTACTTGAAAATTTGCCTAGATTAAATAAAAACATAGAAGCCAGACATAAAGCCTTAGCTCAATTCATCAATAGCCATTCCGACACCAATAAATTAATAAATTTATTAATCATTTGATTAAAGAGCAGCATCTAGTGGAAGTTTGTTTAGAACAAATTAAAAATGGAACAATTTTTCCATGCGACCAAAGAGAATTCAAAAGAGATGAGCAGATAATTGAATTAGCTTAATCATTTAATGATGATAACTTTATGAATTATTTGAATCAATTAATTAGTTTATCAAAAAATTAGAATTTAAAATTGTATTAAAAAATATTTAATAAAGTAAAAATTATACAAAAAATAATAAGCATCTACTTAATTTTTTTTATTAATTTTTTATGTAATTTTTCTACAGTAAATATTTCTATGTAAAGTCCATTTTTTCTATCATAAATATTACATATTTCTATTTCAGTATTCGATATAAAATTTATCTTTTTTCTATTTAGAATTTTTCGAAGTTGCGATTCGGTCTCAACCAGTCCAAATTCAAGACAATACTTATTAATTGGGACAGAAATTGGTGAATAATAAGATTTTTTTGTTGACAAGACCAAGTGAAAAAAATTTAATGAACTTTTTTGTTTAAAAACTCTTCTTGAATTATCAAGAGGAAAGATTTCCTAACAATCTTAGTATTTTTTTTTGCATGTATCAGTTTAAATGTGAATTTTATTTTCAAGATTTTCGAATTTTTAATTAAATTATTAAGATATCTGATAATGAATTATAGAAAACGTCTTATCAAAAATAAAATTAAACTTTCTATTGTTAACACTAGATATTACTAATCAACCTTACGACCTTTAAATATAACCAATTTAGAATGAAAAGAAGAATTTTTTTAACAAGTGATTTAGAAATTTTTTAAATAATCTAATATCGATATTTACCTCATCAGTTTCCTCCTCTAAAATGAGATTTCCATCTGCAAATTTGTTTGATTGTCTATTTTTTCGTTTCACTGTTTTGTGAACATAAACTTGTTCATCGTTATCTTTTGTCTCATTTTCTCTTTCACTAATTTCTTGATTCTCAGAAGTATTTAATTCTGTATTGCTTTCATCCATGCTAATTTCATTTTGATTATCGGTCTCATTTAAATTGGCATTAGTTTCACTATCTTCATTTTGTTGCTTTTCCTCATTTTCTTCTTTAACTTCATTTGCTTGTTCGTCTGCTTGATTTTCATTATTATCTTCATCCTGATTTTTTATTTCATCTTGTTTTTCATTTGATTCCTCATTTTCTATTTCATTCTTTTCTTGATGCTGATTTTCTTCTTGACCATCGATTACTTCATCTTTTTGTAAAGCAACTTCATTCTCATTTAAATCTGATTTCGAGCGAGGCTCCTCAATCGGGGCATCGTCATTAAAATTTGACTTAGAAGAACTAATCCGGCTAGACTGCGGACGTTCTTAAAATAATTATAATCTATTTAAAAAAAAATATATATAAATGTTTTTCTTACCATTCTCTAACACTGGCCTGTTCATATCCATTTTGGTAACTATTCAAAATTCTGATGCAAAATTTAAAAATCAAATATCGCTTTATTTCTTTATTTTTTATTCAGTTGCCATGGTAACCAGTTTTTGAATTATCAAAAATTCAAAATTATTGTTAAATAAATTTTGATTTAAATAGCTATATATGAAAAACTAGTAGGAATAAGCTGCGACATTGACCATGTCCAAACAAGGCTCTTTCAAGTTTGCCATCATCAGACTTCTTCTGAAAACTTATGAGACTACTGGCATAAGCAATATCACTCGGTAGTTTGTTTCATTAATCCATAATTCAATTAACTAAAATTTTATATAAAATAAGACTTATTATATGAAATAATATATGGTGGTATAAAAATTAATTTAATTAACACATATTAGATATGATGTTTATTAGAAAAATAAAATAAAATCGAGCAAATAAATGATTATTAAAGAGCAAAACTAAAATAAATATATTTGTAAAAAATAAATTTTTATGTAAAATGAAAAAAAATATTAAGAATTTAAAAAAAATTAAATATAGGTGTTAGAAAGAGTAATAAAGATTTTCGATATTATTTTATATAATCAGTTCTATTCCGTAAATAAAAATTTGTAGAATAGTTAACGCTCTAACCAAATCACTATGGTATGTTAAGGTCCTCAAAACAAAATATCAAATTAAATAATTAGTATTTTAGTTAAAAATAAATATAAACCAATATTTTAAGACTTTTATTTAATTTTTTTTTATTTAACTAAATTTATTTCGTTGATTAAAAAATATTAATCAAATCTTTATAAAGGAACGAATGAAACATATTTTTTTTATATAACTCTTCATAATTGATTTGATACTATCATTTAACAAGTAATAATTTTGTACTCATTCTTTACGTAACAATTGGGTTTGAACGAAGGCGTAAGCCAATCGGACAAACCTGGGGACCCCCCTAAATTATATTTTTAATTTTAATAAATAAATAAAATTTAACAAGTAATAATATATTTTGACTTGGGCTATTATTCAGTTCCCGTATTTAAATTGAGAAATTTTGAATCCACGCACTATTGTTTGCCTATAAATATAATCAATTAATTAATATCATCTTATCAATTTCAGAAACCTAATATTTAAATTGTTTTTCTTTTTTTTAATATAATTTTTTTTATATTTTTATCTTATAAATAAATGCCCTTAACCCTTTTTTGGGTTTTTTAATACTACTACCAAAATATAAAAAATGAATAATCAAATTTAAAAAATAATTAAATCCCTATTAATTAAAACAAGTTTTAAAATTAAAAAAAAAATATTTTTAAATAAATGAGTGTGATCAACATGCATGCCAAAGCAATTATTACCAACTTATTGTCATTTGCCATTGCTTATTACCTTAGAACTAGACTCTCCGAGATAAAACTCGTTGTTAAAAAATAAATTTAGCTATTTGAAAAATAAAAGATCCAAACCCAAAATTATGCTCTTTAAATTTTTGAAAAAAAAAAACTTTTTTAAAACTATCGGAATTTTAAAATTTTTAATTTTAAATGAATACCTAAAACTTAATAAGTTTTATTACTTGAAATTTTGATTTGAAATTTATTAATTTAAATTTTATTGATCAAAAGTTTGTCAATAAAAGAAAAAAAATGAAGTGATGAAGTAATAAATTGTATGCTTCAGTTTAAAAATTACCAAGAGCAAAGTCAAGTGCAACGTTAGTGATCTAGTGAAGATCTTTGTCGAAGAGAAATTCTCCTAACCCAGGTCCAGCGCGCTTAAGTTTGGTGATCATTTCGCTTAGCTGCTTGATTGATTCAACCTGTTCATCTAGAAATTCACTCTCGATAAAATCACTCAAGTGGGCGTCGTTATTATTTGAGGCAATTTGATGCAGATCGAGCAAAGATTGATTCACCTTCTTCTCAAGCTCCAGAGCGGTTTCAACAGCCTCCAATGCACTTCCCCATTCATCCTTTTCGGGCTTAGCCATTTCCCTCAAGACAATTCTACCACCTCGTTTATTTTGGTACTTCATCAACTTTTCTGCATGTTCTCTCTCTTCTTCTGATGACTTTTTGAAAAATTTATGAAATCCATGCAATGCAACATCGTCTCGGTCAAAGTAAAATGCCATTGATTGATACACATAGCGAGCCGTCAGCTCGATATTTATTTGACGATTAATGCCTGCTTCAGACTCTAGATGAAAATTTTGTTTCACTTTGCTTAAACTCATTTTTAATGGGTGTTGGTTTGAACAGTCACTGCTGATGCAAACTTAATTTTTTAAGTAATAAAACTTAAAAGATAAATTTAAATTTGATTACTATTATAAATTGTTCTTTCTAGTAAGTTCGTTTTTAAATTCCAAATTTTAATTGACTTGTCAACTGAGCCACTGACCAAATAATTCTCATTAATTACAGCTAGCGCTCTCACCCAATTCGAATGACCATAAAGAGTTTTAATTAGCATTCCTGTAGCTGTGTTCCAAATTTTTATTGTATTATCTGCCGAACCACTGGCTAAATTTCCATCATTTAACGCAGCCAAAATGCAAACTTGACCCTTATGCTCATTTAGCGTTTTTTTTAAAACACCTTCTTTTGCATCCCATACTTTAATTGATTTATCATAGGAAGCCGAAACAAGATCACCATTATTTAAAACCACAAGAGAACTAATTAAAAAATCATGAGCTCTAAAAAATTTAACTTTTTTAAAGTTAGATAAATTATATATTTCTATAAGGTTAAAATTAGTCGATGCTATTTCATTGTCATTCAACGAGACTATGGAATTTCTAAAAGCATAATTGCCAAAATTTTTTATTTCCTTTTCTTTAAAAGGATCTAATAATTTTAATTTAGAATAAAAAGCCAGGACTATGTTATCATTTGGAAGCAGGCTAAATGCTTTCATTTTGGAAGTTTGAAATTCTAAAGTTTTTTCCAAAAAAAGATTGTCAATTTTCCACATATAAATTTTATTCGTGCTAGTCATTCCAAATAATTTATCAGATTTAGAAGTGGCTAAGTAATTAACATCTTCTTTAAGTTTTATTGAACTTTTTGTTTGACCAGTCCAAGGATCGATTAAGTTCAAACGATTGTTTGAATAGGAAACTGCCAAATTGCCATTTTTCAGCACACAAAGAGATAAAACTTCGCTTCCTTCATCATAACTTTTTTATTTTTAGTAAAAATAACTATTCAGTAATTTTAAAATTACTGGGTCAGTTCATTTTTTGTTTCTTTAAAACCTGCCAAAAAAAATATAGTAAATATTAACATTTTCAACATTTTGAATAAAATTAATTTCTAAAAAAAAACAACTTTATAAATTATTTAAAATAAAATTATTATGATTAAAATATTTTTAGTTTTTAATTTAATAATATAATTTAAGCGTCAAAACGATAGTTAATCTTTTTAAAGCTTTTTAAAGTGTCAAGTTAAAGCTAAAAAAAATAAATTTAATGTTAAAATTTTTTTTATCTTAAATTGAAGTATTCATACAATTTAAAAAAAAATATATTTAATTTAAACATTTGAAATAAAAAATCACTTAAACTTTTTTGATAACCAAGTCGTTTTGGAAATGAATTTGATCTATGCAAAAACTTTTTTATTTATTTATCTATTTAAATATGTTCTTAATGCAAAAGAACAAAGACAAAAAAGAAAAATCTTGCTGAAAGAAGCTATTCATTTAGATCGTGAAAATTTTGTGAATAGTATAGAAGAAGTTTGCCGCAGAATACGTGAACTGCAAATAGCATATTTACAAGATTCAATCCATGAAAGTTATATAATACCAGTTTATTTTTTTCAATATCCTACTCCTATTTATCTGGGACTAAATGTATTGTCTCCAAATCTTTCTAGACCAATTTATGAGCAATCATTTCCTTCTTATTTATATCTCAATGAAATATTTGAAATTTACTCTGAAAATAGCCATCATGATCCATTATATGCTCCTGGTCATGTTCCATACCAAAATCTTAATTTCGATTTTAGCATATATTCTTTGACCAGAGATAGTGTTCTAAACGAATGTAGAAGAAAAAGTTTAACAACCATAGTCCGCTTAGCTTTGGTATTCGTCGAATCTATTCGATTTATTAATGTAAGAGACTATGTTGGAGGACTTTTACAAGGAAATAATGGCGGTATGGCAAATTTTTGGTATTATCATTCAACAATAAGAAACTGGGAAGCTGATTCAAGAATTTTCTTGGAACAACAAAATGGTGAGTGTTCACTAGAATCTATTGATCATGAAAATATATCTGTAATGCCAGTTTCCATCATTATTCAATTAGCTATAATTTTGCGCCGGATTCCAATTGTTAACAGAAACTATAATAAACATTCAAGGCAAAAAAGAATCGTAGATCAAATGGATGAGAATTGTAGCTTCTTGCCTCAAGTTGTGCCGAAAGTTAGTCTTGGAATTCGTTTATTTAATCCTATTAGAAAACTAGACAACATTTATTCAGATTATGAATGCTGGTTAGAATGCTTTTATACAAGTGAAGATTGTAAAGCATCTAATTTGGACAGATCGAAAAATGTGTGTCTATTGTTTGGTGATAAATTTACTCAAGCAAGAGAAAATAGCTTCCAAGTTTTCATGGCTCAGTCTATTGATTTATCACATATTCCTTTTCACAACAGCAATAGTTGCTGTTCCTTTTGGAATTCACATTGGGTTTTTCATCCTTTTACCCACTGTTGCTGTATTGATAAATACGGCGAACTATTTAAAATTGGAGATAAAAGCTTAAATGAGTGTAGTAGCAGTTCATTTGATAATAGAGGTTGCACTAGTGGTAGAGGCTGGCTATGCGCAAGAAAATGAAACTGTTCTACGAGACGAACAAATTTGAGCTTATATATTTTAATTGATAAGCTCAAATTAAAAAAATTAGTATCAAAGAGCTAAAAAATGGTAAAAAAAAAAGTAATAGTTGAAAAAGACATTAATAAATTCTTAAAAAAGGCTCCTTATAAATTAGCAGTCCGATAATCCGCCATTTTTATCCAATTCTATATAAAAAAAAACCTATAAAACAAAAATCCTCATTAAATCTTTTAAATTTTAAGCTTTATTTAATATTTTTAATCGACTTTTAATTGTAAAATTATTTTTGAAATTTGAAAATTAAACTAACTAACTTTTCATCATTTAGAGATCGTTTGCCCTTAAGGATCTATTTAATTAATTCCTAAAAATTTACAAATTTTAATATATTTTTTCAAAATTTACATTTCTTACTGTTTAATGCCTTTTTTGTGTAAAAAGGGGTAAAATATTGAAACAAAAGTAAACCTTTTTTAAAAATATAAATAAACAAAAGTAAAAGTATGCTAGGGCTATATTTCTGACGCTGCATTACGGTCATCGCTGTGGCCAAATCTTTAACTGTAGCAGCTAAATCAATGTTGCTCGAACTTTGTTTGAGTACTAAAAATTATTTTAACCATTAAAATATTTATCAAAAATAGACACATAAAATCAAAAACCTAAAACCTAAAATAACCTAAAATCTAAAAAAATACTTAGAACTAATAATGAAATAATAATGATATTTTTGTCAAGTAATGAATTTTTGTAATAAAATTGAACTGTAATTAGCATTCAAAACCTGATTGAATATTCAAGAAAGATTCTATTTTAATTGTTTTTTAAACTTTTTTAACCTAACGAGGCAAAAAACAAAATGAATATTAAAAAGATTATCCTCAAATCTAATAAAACTAAAAAAACACTCAAAAACCTTACATTTTCTTTTTACTTTTTTGTAACATCAAGCGCCAAAAAAAAAACTCTTCGAGTTTTGGATGTTAAGAATCTTGAAATAATTTAAGGAACAGTTTAATGAACCGATGGATAAATCGAAAAGTGGAGGAAAAAAATTCAGATTTTTAGACTTTGCTTCAAAATTTTAATTATTTAACTTGAATATCATTTAATTTTTTCAAATAATTTGTAATTTAAAAGAACACAGTCATAAATTTTTTAAAAATTTTTTTTTATTTTATAGTGAATTCAATAAAAAATTATGTGTTAATAAGTTTCTTTAGGCGAGGGCACTAGGATGAAGATTACTAAAGCAAAAAAAAGGTGAAAATTAAAAATTAGAACATTAACTTTTTTGGGATAATTTGAAAAAATCAAATGGTGAAACACAAATAAATAAATTTTAGAAATTATTTTTTGAATTTTGCTGTTTGTTTTTTAAATATGAGGAAAAAATAGATTGGGTATTTTTGGCCAATTTAAAATCTCACGTGGAACTCGAATTCTTTTTCAAGAGATATTCAAAAGCGGCCATTTGTCCTTGAAAATAAAAATGATCCAACAATACCAGAACTAATTCAAATTCAAAAATATATGAAATACAGGCGCAAGAAGCATGGTGACGTTAATAACATTTGTGGTTTAGTTAAATCTTTTTGTAAAATATTAAAAAATGACTTTATGTTTTATTCACTGCACTTAATAGTATTTTTATGGTATGATTAACTTTTTCTAAAAAAAAATAAATTAAAGTCTAAGTAACATTTTATATGATTTAGTAATCTTCATCCAAGGCACTAGCCTGTTTATCAACCTTGAAATTGAATTTTATCATTCTAGTACTTTGGTTTTTGTATTTTTAAAATTAAATTAATAAATTAAATAAATCAAAGCTAACTCGTATTATTAAATTCTTTATAATTTAGTTGTTAATTTCAAAGAATCTATCTTCACTGCAAAATTTGAATTATTAAACTTAAATACTTGGTTGTTAAATTTTTTCAAATAACATTTAAATCAAAAATACTTTTCAATTTTATAATTCTTTTTTTATATTTTTATCATAAACAATTAATTTTTATAATGAATTTAATAAATGAATTGATAATCAGTCTCTTTAGGCATGGACGACAGCTTTTTAATTTTTTTGATGTTAAATTTAAAAAATTAATTTTTTAAATCTTCAATCATTTTATTTTTATTTTTGTTATTCTCATTTTTGAATAAATGACCATAATAATTCCTTTTTAGGTTTTGACCTTTGGTCTTTTTGGTTGAGTTGAAATATATATATATACTAGATGGCCCGATGGGTTTTTTAGAACAATTATTTAAACCCGAAAATTTTTTAGATTTATAGATTTCTATTATAGATAAATAAAAAAAATTTTAAACAATTTTTGATTAGTTTTTTAAATTTTTTTCTCTAGACATTAAAGTGGAACTTGATATTTGATTAATATTTTGATAAATATTCAGTATAATTTGAATCGAATTAGATTTTATTTAATGGACAACATGGTTTTAGACCAGGACATTCTTGTCAAGTAGTCATCCATCAGTATATAAGTGTAATAAATAAAGCAAAAGAAAAGAAACTGACAATTGTCTCTTTGTTTATTAATTTTAGAAAAGCATTTGTTGTTATCGATACAAATTTATTACGTGTCAAACTTATCCATTATGGTTTGAATAATTCTTCTTTGGGTCTTCTTTCTAACTATTCTGAAAATAGATCTCAGATTGTTACAATTTGCATTGAAAAGTCTAAACCTGTAAAATTAAAAATTGGTGTCCTTAGGGGTCTGTTTTAGGTTCACTGCTTTTTCTCATTTCTTTAAATGATTTACCAATTTATTTAAATATTTAAATAACAAAATGTTTGAAAATGATAAGTATCAACAAAAAGTATCTTTGATAAAGACCTCGAATCAGCTTTGATAAAATTAAATGTTATAACAAAAAGTATAAAAAGATGGTGTATTTTTAACAAAATTGTTATTGTTAAACTGATCTAATCACAAGAGGGTAATATTTTAGACTCGTGATGCAACTTTAAACTTAAATTGTTTCTAATCTATTAAAAACAATAAATTATAAAAATTGAATAAATTGATAATCTTTTTTTAATTAAATTACTTTTCAAAAGTAATGAAAAAAATAATTTAAATAAATCAAATATTAGCTAAATACTGAGCAAAAAAAAAGAAATTAAAAGTTATATTAAAAAGTAAATAAAAAAATATAATCGAAAACTAAATTCGATTAAAATTTTTTTAAATCTATACTTATGATAAAAATAAAAAAATTAAAAAAATATAATTAATAAAATTTGAATACATGTTGAAAATTTTTTTAATTAATTGCTCACAATTTTTTTTTTAATCAAAAATAAGAAATACTTTGACTTAGAGGGCTAAAATTTAAAGTTCATTTAAAAAAGCCTTTAGATTAAAATTTTCATAATTTAAAAGAAATTTAAAGATATTTTAAAATTTTTTATTAATAAATATTTTTAGCAAAATTTGCTACTTAAGCTAAAATTTTCAATATTTTTTTATTTAACAAATTATTCAAAAAATTTATTCAAAATTAAAGTTTCAAAGTTTTTCTAAATTTAAATTGAGTTGATCTAATTAAAGAAAAAAATGCTTTCATGCGCAATTTGTCAAAATTAGATGAACGAAAATTTATTTTGTTTATTTTGCGCTCGTGGCATTAATGTAATTTTCTGGTCACTATTATCACACACTCCTCAATTGAATCAATTTACTAATCTTTCTAGAAAATTAGATGGTTTTTTTTGGTGGGTAAGATCTAACATGATTTACAGGTGTAAAAACACTCATAATAGATCTTGATATTTTTCAAGTAGCACTGATAAACACTATTTAAGACTTTAACACTTGATCAAAATCTCCAAAAATAATTAAAAAAAAAAGAAATATAATTTTTTAGATAATCTAAACCAATAAACTAAATCTAGGTTATAAGTTTTTTTAAAAAATTCAAAAATGGAAGTTACCAATTTACAGCGATTTGATGGCTCTCATGTTACTTTCACAGAACAAATAAGAGATCAAATCAAAGCTCACGAGATGAAAATAAACACCGAACAAGTCCCAGTTCCAAAAGATCTAAAAGAACTTGTCAGCTTGTTGAGACAAGTTTTTGCACACGATTATGTGAATGTAGACTACGTGACTAAATTAATTGAGAACTACAAAAGCAACGCAAAAGATTGGCGTCAATATGCCAAATATGATCCACACAAGTATACCCGAAATCTGATTGACGAGGGCAATGGTAAATACAATATATTATTGCTTTGTTGGGCCGAGTCTCAGGGTTCGAGTATACATGACCACAGCAATGCTCATTGTTTTATGAAGTGTCTGGATGGAGAGCTTTTGGAGACCAAATACGAATGGCCAGATGATTCTCAAGAAAATCAAGAAATGAAAGAAAGATCCAAAACAGTCATGAAAAAAAATGATGTTTGTTACATTAATGGTAAAGTTGATTACCAAAGATTGATACACATTATTAACTTTTAATCTAATTTAGATTCGATTGGGCTTCATCGAGTTGAAAATACTTCGCATACTCGACCAAGTATTAGTTTGCATGTTTATATTCCACCCTATTTGGAATGCAAGGGTTTTGATCAGCAGACCGGAAAAGCTAGATCTTGTAAAATAACATTCTATAGCAAATTTGGAAACAAAGTTTCCAACTGATTAAAATCAGAATTTGTTTAACAATATATTTTGATAAATCAACTTCTAAAAATTTAGATAAAAAATTGCGATAAAAAAAAGTGTAAAAATTTAAAATTTAGCTAACGAAGCTTTTTTTTTCAAATATAATAAACTCTTGTCGATCTTTAAATTAGTGTTAAAGATGTGCTAAACTTGAGCTAAATTGATTTGCCAGCTAAATAGATTTTAAAATTGTTAAAAAATTTCTTTTTTATATTTTTTAAATTAAATAAAATTATTGAAAAAAAAACAGGGGTTGATTTTTTGATCTAAATTTGATTTAAATACTTTCTAATAATATTTTTTCTTCTCATCAGACATAGCTTGTCACAAAAACAAAGCTTATATAATTATAATTTTCTATTCATCTAGTTGATTAGAAAAGTTAACTAGATGTGAATTTTATACTCTCTTTCAGATTTTAAATCAAAGAGTTAAATAATCGTACCTTTTAGTACAGAAAATTCAATGTTTTATTTTCTTAGTTTTAAATTTTTATAAACTTTAACAGAAAGGCGACAGCGTATTAATCTGATTCAATTTTATAAAATTCATACTACTAAATACAATCATATCAATTACGATGCAGAGCTTATGAGTTCTGTGATTAATGAAAGTCCAAGTGGAGGAGTAGGAGAGAAAAACATTGAATGTGCTCGCAGCTAACAATATGTGAAACAAGGAAAAACTTTCTATCAAACATAGAAGTAAATAAATAGAAAAAAGAAGAAAAAAAAATGAAAGTCTATAAGTTTACATTAAAAAAAAGCAGTTTAAAATTCTTTAGTGAGAGAGAGATTTTAAAATAAAAAAGAACAAAAATCATGTAATCTTTAATAGCTTTTTCAACTATTGACGGTTTGTCTAGAAAACGAAATCCAGAAAATTTAAAATTAATAAAAACAAACTAGCAAACTTAATATTTATAAATGGAAAATTGAAAATTTAGATTTTTAAATTAATAAAATAAATGAAAAATGAAGCATAATTATCAATTTTATTGCAGCATTCAAAAAGGAAAATCATGAAAACAAAAATATCAAAATAGTTTTTTTAAAAAAAAAAATTTTAAAAAACAAAAATTGTTCAATTAAATTTTAGGAACTTTTTGGTTTAATAATGAGTGTAGAATAAAAAATGGCACCAAATTAATTTTATCAAAAAAAAGTTTTTAATTTAAGATTAGGCTTTAGATTTTTTTTAAATTTTTGTTTTCGATTTGAAGATTTTTTGCCTTCCAATCACCTTTATAAACTTTTAGCTATCAAATTTGCAAAAAAATATTCAATTGATCGTTTTTTTACGTTTGCTGGATTCAGTTCTTAGGATAGCAACATATCTTATATTTCTTAACATATAATTCTGTACCATATAGGTATAATGAGATCATGCTAAGTCATACTGATTATAACGGGTGATTCATAAGTAAATGGACAAAAATTAAAAGCGAATATCTCAAAAAATAAAAATGATATTAAGTTCTGGTTTTTTTCTGATGTAAATAATTTATT
>PJRA01000498.1:463874-481311 GCA_016987375.1 Brachionus koreanus
CCTTGTTAGCCTACTCCACATTATCCAAAGAAATTTTTTAAGACTTAAGCCTACATCAAAAGCAAGTTTTTAATTTTCGAGATTTTTGTTAAAAATAAAAAATGATAAAATTCCTAAAAACTATTCGTTTTAATTTTGAAAAAAAAATTCTTACATTTTCTTTTTTGTTAATTTTTACATTATGTTCACTTTCACTTGATGGAAATTTGTCTGTAGATTTAGAGCAGTTGGTCTCCAATTGAGCATTAATGTTCAACGAAGTGCCTGAATCGGACGAGGCCAACTTTTTATTGTTTTTATTCCAAGAGTAAAAGTAAAACGAATCAAAATTGTAGTCCAATTCAATACGTATAACTCCAATATTGCTCAGTTTAGTAGCCAGACTTTCGAACTTGTCGAAACCGAACTCCGTTGGATTTAAATCAAAATCATTTGCTTTCTTAAACAGTTCAAGAAACATCTGCTCACTCAGACCAACATCACAATGATCTCTTAAAGCTTTTTCAACATATTTTAACAATTTTCTTATCAAATCCTTTTCTGTTGATTTTTCGACTTTTTCATTTGAATTTTTCATTTTTTTTCTAATATAAAAGTTGTTTTTTTCCAATTCGACTAGTTCGAAATAATTATACGAACTAGCAGACAAAAAATGTAACAAGCTCGAATAACCAAGCTTGCGAAAGTTCAAATTTCTGCCAAATTTTTCCCAATAAATGCTACCCAATTCTTTTAGACTAATGCGCTCATTTTCTTGACCATCAATCAAACGTTTTATATTCTCAACAATTAAATTTTGTTCGTCCATAGACGAAACACATAGACAAACACAAAAATCATTATTTTTTCCACTCTCAATATAGCAAAAATGGTCCAAAGTTTCGATCATTTTCCTGCTATTCTGGAAGCCGTAATCAGCTGGGTTTAGATCTTTGCCGGTAGTTTTCTTGAATTCTATTTCTAATTCTTCTATCCACAAATAATTTGACTTTGTTTTTTCGAGTATAGTTTGAATGGTTTTTTGTACATCATTGGGAACCAAAGCCGCATTTTCATTGTTTGAATTGTAAAAATTTCTATTGCTTGACCAATTTTTGGCCTTTTGATGTCTTGATGGCTCATAATTCCTGTATTTTTCTCTTAAACTTTTGTTCGGGTCTCTTTGTCCGGCAATCAACTGTGCCAAGTCGCGACTTTTCTGGTCCGGAATCGCATAATAAATCAATGTGTGGCCGTTCCGATGCCGCTGTGTCTGTATAAAGTCATATTTTTGAAGCAGATCATTTAGAGAATTGTGCCCTAATTCGACAAACGGAATGGGCTTTCCATTCAATTGGTAGTAGTCTTTTTTTAGCTCATATTCAGTGAGGCCGTCCTTTGACGCACACAACAATGAGAAAATGTCAATTCTGACCTGTTCTCTTAAATTGCTCAACTCTGTGCAATTCAGATAGCGTTCACACATTTATCTGAATATTATTTATTTTTGTTGTTAGGCTTTAAACGCATCGTCTTCTTTGACTAAGGAATTGATACCTTAAGCTACAGCTAGAGATAAACAAAAAAATTTTCTATATATTTTATTTAGTAAAAGCAAAAAAAGTTTTAATTTATTATTTTAATTTTTTTTATTTTTAGATTTTAATATTGTGGATTTTTGGCATTTCCGAATAGTTTGCTCTTGTTGTAGAAGAGTTTCATTCGTTCTCTTTCATGTATATCGCAGTGTTTGGTGTACAGACCAGCAATAAGGGTAATTAGTAAAGCAGGTGCAGCCTTTTTGATAACGAATGACAGCCCTCTGGTGTTTAGGGCTTGTTGATATTGTTTTTCTGTTAGCATGTTTATCTAAATATAGATAAATTAAATTAGGCGATCAGGTTTTTGGTTCGTCCAATACTTAGTTTTGAATAGCTGGATATTTTTTAGACTTTTCGCGTTGTGTTAGAGTATAATCGTAATAAATGGAAGATGAAACGACCAAGATGAAAAAAGCGGAAACTTTATGTCTGTATGCTTCTTTAAGAATTCCTTTCAAATTAAAAGCCATAAACCTATTTTTAAAAATTGAATATTTTTGAAAAGCGCTAGATATATTTGAATAACTCTTTCATAATAGAGCGTGTGTGTGCGCGCTTGTTAATGCATTTCAGGCAAGTTCTATTTTGCATTCAACATAATTTTTAACTTTTGATTTAAATTTTTCTTAACTTTCATACTTGTTTTTTAAATTTAAAAAAAAAATTAGTATTAATTGTTTCAAACGACCTTTAAAACGAGTAAGACATAGTAAAAGGACAAAAGTTAAGTTTACTTGTCCGATCATGCAAATAACCACATGATTTAATATCACTTTATTTAAAAAAAACTAAAAATATGCTATAATATACAAAAATTTTTTTCAAAATGCGAATTTCTGTCAAAAATATGATTTCATAAATTAACTAATCTGACCTTGTCACGCACTTTACAAAGCTAGGAATTGCTCCTAGTAAAATATATAATACAATCAGCAGTATTCAAATAGAGGGTCGACCAATTACCTAGACAACTTGAGCGAGGAAGAAACTGAAAAGGTTGATCAATAATCCAACTTGAGTGAGTCAAAGACGTATGGCTAGGAAATTTGGTGCCCACTAAAGAACAGTTGGTCGACAATTGAAAACTTCATTAAGAAAATATAAAAGAATACAACAATTTTTTTTACAATTTCAAGGCTAATCAACAGGCTAGTGCCCTTGTCTAATAGTCTGATTAACAATTCATTTATTTAAATTGAATATAAAACATTAATTAAGTTCTTTTAAAATAAAAAAAAGATTTTTTGACTAATCTAAAAATTAAACATTGAAACATTTAAATGAAATCTTTTAAATTTTTGTAAAAAAATCTGTAAAAATTAAATTTATATTATTGTAAATAGAAAGCTTGAATGTAGTGAATTTCAACATTGATCTCTTGATCACAAAACTATCTATCAATCTTGAGTAAAAAAATCCAAACGTTTTTCACCATTTTTAGATTTCGTTCACCATGCTCTTTTATTTTGGACGACGTAAAATATTTTACTTTTGTAGTCGACAGCATGTCAGAAAATGACAAGTCTTCTTGTATGGACAACGTATGCTTTGCTTTGCTTGAAAAGAAAAATTTGCAATTTGAATAGTAATATCAGATCGAAAGATTTCAATGTCACTTTTTCGAAGATCAAAGTCGGTTGCCATTATTCCGGATATCTATATAAACGAATGTTTTCATTGAAGGAAATTTTGTGAAAACGATATTGAAAAGTTCAGAAAAATCGGTTTTTATTTAAAGTCGTTTTTAATTTTTGTTCATTTGTTTATGCCTCACCATAAAAAGACGATACATTGTCAGATTAGTATGATTAACAAAGCTAACAGACATTGCCCAGCTGTTACTCTTGTTTCAATGACACATATAACTTTATAGAAAACTCTTGAAAATTGAAATGCGTGTTTGCTGGAATTTCCATAGGAAAATTAAATTTGAGCAAGTTCCAGATGGCTATGCAATTAATGCAAACTTTATTCTAAATATAGTTAACTTAAAAAAAATGTCCTTTTTTTGGTCAACCAAAAGCTAGGTTTGTTTGTTCAAGATATCCTTATACTTCTGATTATCATCTTTTTAATAAAATAAGAGGATGGCATTTTAATAAACAAGATCAAATTGAAAAAGTGTAATGTGAGTTTAGTTCTAAAAGTCATTAATGGTAAAATATAAAAATCCAAATATTTGCTGATAGATAGCTTAAGCCCAATGGTTTTTATTTTGAAGCTTACTATTGCTTTTGATATTTTAGAAAAGTTAAAAAAAGCAGCCGGAACTGAGTAAGGACCCTCATCCTCCAGTTTATCCGGTGTTCGAACCGCTTCAAACCAAATTTTTACTAATGGCCAAATCAAGATTGACTTTGGTATCAAAAGATTTTTAAAGATAAGAATATTTAAGACAAATTTTTCATTAATATTCTCTTTTTATTTTTTACCAAAAAAAATAAGTTTAAACAATAGTGAATTTATTACTGTATTCATTAATGGAAATGACAATCTCTGGACTTTAATGTATGCCGAAATTAAAACCAATTGAGTAATCTATATAAATCCTAGTAGGGAAAACAAATCGAATCAAGAGAAATTTATGAAAAATTGAAAAAAAATTTTTAAATAAAAAATACGATTTAATTTATTTTTTAGGATTCATTAAAAATTGAAAAAGAGCATTTTCATCATTCAATAAGTCTAATTTTGAAATTTATTAAAATTTAATACCTTGTTTTTGTTTTAAGAATGACTTACTTGAAAGAGTAAACTGTGAATTATAATGCAGAAAACTTTTATAGGAAAAAGCTTACAATTTGAAATAATAATGCGAATTGTATGAATTTATTCATTGTAGTTTTTAATTTAATTTTATAACGATCATATAATTGAATGCTTTGTTTTATAAAAAAGAAAATATCGATTTACTAATATTTTAATATTTTTTAATCTTTTAAATCAGAAAATTGACAGATTGGATTCAGAACTCAAAATTAAAGCAAATGGAATAATTTTATGTTTTTTTAAATGTAATGTGTTTATTTAATTATTTTTCGATTATTTATTATTTAATTATTTATTCGATAATGTGAATTTTGTAAATGTTCTATCTTTTGATAAGATCAAGTGTCGATTAAAAATTTGTTATGGAAAAAGTCATATCAACCCAAGAATCACCAAACAGGTTTTTACTTTTTCACCTTTTTTTTTAGTATTTTTATTTTAATTCTTTAAGCGCTACAGTTTGTACATTGAATCCTTTAAATCAGATTTAGAATACTCAAACTGATAAATCAATGGAAAATATTCTGTTAAAACAAGATATCGATGATCTGCATGTTTTCTTTTAGGTGGGTAATGGACATTCTTTGGTCGAAGAAAATTTCGATTTTAGGTTTTTTTGCAGATAAAGAATAGCTTTAATAATTGATCATTTATTAATCTGCAAAATCAAGACGATTTTAAGATTTTATCTTAATTAAATTAAAATCATTGGAAAAAGCAGGTTTTTTAGCCATCTCTTTTGATGCAAATTACCTTTAATTACCTTGATTCTTTTCGACTTTAAAATTTACATCTACTTTACTACTTGTAACAAATTTTCAGGTTTATTAGAATCTTTTTGATCTTTTGATTTACCTCTAAGATCTCTAAAAAATGTGAATTTGAATTCAATAATAAATTTTTAAACAAGTTTTTTATCTAAATCAAAAGAAAAGATCTTGAAAACGCAATATATTTTCTATCAAAGGGAAATCCACATTTTTTTGGAAACTTTTAGATTTTAGCAGACATTGTTTTTTGTGATAAAGAGGCTGTTTCAGCTGATACATCTTACAGAAAATTATTTTGAATTTTTTGTTAAAAGATATTACATCTTAAATATTTTGTTTCTGTTTTTGAACTGATATTCACATTTTTGTGCAATTTGCAGACATCTAGCAGAGGCTGTTTTTTGTTGATACAGAAGTTGTTTCATCTGATACAATTTCCAAAACATTTATCTGAGCTTATAATCAAAAGTTATTATGTTTTTAATATTTTGTTTTTGTTTTTTATGAGCTAAAATTCACTGAGCCTAAAAAAACTCATCATTAATGAAATTCGAATGTTTTATATTATAGAATACTTTTAATAAAAAAAAATTTTTTTGAAAAAATTTGAAAATCTTTGATCTTATTATCAATTTTTTGTTTAATGAAATGAATGAATTGATAAATCATCCGTTTCTTTTTTTTTAAATAAATTAATTATTTATTTTTGTATATTCATCTTTAAACTGCAAGTTATGTTTCCATAGAAACGAATAAAACACAAAAATTATTAAATCAGAAAATATAATTATAAATTTTTTATACTCGTTTAAAAAACCCATATTACTAAAATGTCCAAAAATCTTCACGGTTCAATACTTACAACGGCAAGACGAACAGAATACAGCGATGCTAAGAGCATTATTCGTTTCATCAATAGTCATACATTGGAATTGTTTGGTCCCAATTGTCGTGAAATTGGCAAAATTTACGAACTAATGTAATTTTTTAATTTTCAAATAAAAATATAACTTGTAAAAATAAATTTTATTTTAAGTGAAAAATCTATTTTATCAATAACTTTGGAAGATCAACAAACAAACAAGATTCTAGCTCAAGCATGCTTCAATGACTATCCGAATGTTTATGGCGTCGATCCAGGAGATTGGCACTCATGGATGAATTTTAGATACGATACAAGCAAATTGAATACATTAAATACATTATTTCTACATTTTTTTGCATCACAAAGCGAATTTTCTATTTCATGTGCTCAAGAAATAGTCAAAAGTGCATTTAAAGCAGTGCCCGAATGCCATTACATTCTCCTATGTGTGCCAATCAACAGTGTTCAAGAACCCTCTCTGGCGAGTATGTTCACTGAGTTGGGAAGAAATAGCAATCTCGATGCTTCCAGAGACCTTAAATGCATAGTTTACGTTACTAATCGAGAACAGCATATACCAGTTTTGCACATCCGCGACTCTAATGTACATGATAATGATGATCTGATTCCACTTTTAAATTCTTACACAGATCTATTGAGAGCTACTTATGGTGATTTTTATGTTGCAGAGCTTATCGAAGCTCAAAACGAGCATAGCAAATGTCTTACCGCTGAGGTAATAATAAATTTATAATTTTGCAAGTAGTTTTCTCATATTTCCCAGAAAGCAAAAAATTCATTTTCATGATCAAACCAAGATCTTATGGATATTTCTAAGGATAGTTGTTTTATGTTAAAAAAAAAGTTTTATTACTAAATTGAAAATTCTTTTAGTTGATGCTTTAAAGAATTTTAAGTTAAATTAAATCATTTTCTAGTTATCTGCAATGTTATTCTGTTTTTTCTATTTTAAGTATTACCTTTGAAATTATTATAAAAAAGTGTCAAAACACTAAAAATATCCAAAAAAAATTAGAGCTTTGACATCTTATCTGTATACGCAAAATTTTTTTTTTTAATTTTGGAAATTTTTAGGCGGATGGTTTTGGCATAGGTTTTATGGCACTCACAACTGATGTTAATGTAAATCTACTAAACGAATGCTTTGAGTTGAGACCTTTTCATGGTCTTTGCAAACCACACCCAGAGGACATTCTTAATTATACTGAAGCAAAAAAAGAAGAAGATGGTAAAAAAATTATTTTATTTGAAATTTATAATTGATTTTTGTCATTAAAGAGCCAGATATTAAAAGAAAGTTGAGTGATGAAGAATTAATTGATGCGTAATTTTTTGAAAAAAAAATTTTATTTTAATTTTTCAATATTTTTTGTTAAGAAGCGAATTAGAAACGGAATTTAATAATAATGAATCGAATCAGAGCGAATACTCATCAGAAAAAGATGAAAATCAATCAGGATCAGCAAAATACTTTGGCGAGTCAAATGCATTTTCAATACAGCTATTTTGTATTGAAGAAAAACATGACTCAAGATCACTTGACTTTTTGCCTAAAGCTTTTGAACTCTTTCCAGACAAGGATTATTGCATTATTACACTACCACAAAATGTCCCGGAATTTTCTCTTATTCAAAATTTTATAGTAAGTAAAAATCTAAAAACCTCAAATGCACTTGTTGCTGTTTAACACAAGAAGCATAAAAATAATAAAAATACCGAAAACACTTTCCAAAAGAGAACTTATATTTAAAATTTTTCTTTGAATCAAACAGACCAAAATTTATTAATATTTTTTGCAGACCCTTATTTCATGATATGTTGAGTCACAAATTAAGCGCTTTTTAAAGGGTTATTTTAATTTTTTTTAAAGGATATTTTAAGTTAATAGTTTTTTAGCAGATAGTCAGTTACCAATTTTATTATTAAAATTTTTTAATTGTAATTTTTAATTGTGAATTTCTATAGAAAAAAATAAATATGTGAAATTTGAAAATATTTTTTTTTGAAAAATGAAAAATTTATTAATCTTCATAATATTGTTTAAGAAACCGAAAACATCATCTTAAAATTATAATTTTAAGTTTAGAGTTTAATTTTCAGATTTAGCAAAGTTAGCTTTTTATTTTGAATATTTCGAGAATCTTAGTTCACAATCTGACATATTGGAATCTTAGTGGTATTTTAAGTTTTGTTTTAAAAATTATTTATGTTTACCTATGTAAATTCACATTTAAAAATTAAACACTCTTGATATTTTTCAATAATAGATTTAATAAAAAAATTGAATAACAAAATAATAAAATTTCTGAATTCATCTCTGGTATAATAAAAAAATTAATTTTTGTATTAAAAATTGAACAATTTAATAGAAAATATCACAAATATATTTTTGTTGCAACTACTAGGACAGTAAAAATATCTTTTTTTTGCAAATATAAAATTGCATTTATTGCACAATTCTCTCTAAATGTTCATTATTTATGCAAGTAAAACCCGAGTTTCTTCTTGAATGACTTGTAACTTACTCGAATTGGCATCTTCATTTGATTCAAAACCAACTTACAAGTTAAATGTTGAATTTTTTTCGATTTTTTGTTCCAGTTATATCCATGTAACAAATGTTTTTCTGATATAAAAGGTTCCAGATGAAATTCTTTAAAGTTTAAATTGTTTATAGAAATATTTTCATTTTTATTCAAAATCAAACCATTTACTTCTGAAGAACGAACAATTTAATCAAATTTAAATCAAAATCAATTTAATTTCTAATCAATTGGTATATATTTCAATCCAAAAAAGGTTGAAAAGCTCAAAATAATATCAATCTTGTTATATTATTTACTGATTCTTATTTTTAATATATTTGTGGATAAGTTTAATGAGAGTCTAAATTAAATTTTTAAAATTTTAATTCTACTATTATTAACTAATATTTATTGTTATATTAATTTTCAGTAAAAATATTTAATTTGTCTACATAACTAAATTTGAATTTTTTATTAATAATCAATCGGACCTTCTAGTGTTAAAAATTTAAAAAAGCTGATATAAGCAAGATGCAACAAAAAATTATATCTGTAATATGTTTAGATGTGGTCAACAATACTATTTTATCACACTTCTTTAAATACTTTCTTTACAGTGTTACATCAAATTTGGCTGGCTATCAATTCGAAATTATGTTCTAGATTTTTTACTAAAATATTTTTTTACTTTTATTTAATTTATTCAAATTTAAGCGAATAACGCCCAAAGGAACAAATAAACTTAGTCAAGAACTTTATCTTTTTCACCGAGCAGGTCTCATCAAATCAATAGACGTTCGTCCAGCCCTACAGCCAAATGATTTTGAATCAGTAGAACGATTAGTTCATAACTTGGGCTCCAAAGATTCAATTTTAGCAGATTTAAAAACCTATTTAAGATCACGCAAAGATGCTAATGGAATTGATGTCGAGGTGTTTGTTGCTGAAGTAATTGGCAAAGTAATTGGTGTTGCAGTTATTCGCCAAGAAGATGACATTGAATACCTGAGAGCTAACTTCAACATTGAAAATTTTATTATGTTCAATCATCACAAAAGATCGGAGCATGGTCACATAAATCATATGGCTCTAAGTCCCATATTTTCATTTCAGACAAAATATTTTATGCGCGAGATTTTGAGAAAATCGCATAAAACTTGTCTTTATTATCCAATATATCCCCAATTTTCTAATAGCTCAATAACTAAAAAGTACTCTCTGATTACTGCTATTAAATACATGGTACCTGTAGCCAGACGCAAGCAAATTGATTACAATTTTGATAAGCTTGGTGTCAACGCTCCGTCTGATTTGGTTCTTAAGCCCAGAAATAATTACTTAATTCCATGTGCTTTGAATATGATAAACAGAAAACTTCTTCTTGAGCCAAAAGTAAAAACAAAAAATTAAATAAAATCAACTAATTATTTTTAATTTTTATTTAAGTTATCCGTTAATTTAAAAATTGTAGTTGTGGGTGCATCTGAGCTTGGTATTTCCTTTTTGCAGCGACTAGTTTTTAGTCCGCACTTGAGGTTTAATAACTTAACCCTTGTGTCAACTACTGGTCTACCAGGAACTCTGCCAGCTGACGATTTAAGAGACTCAATTAGCATTAAAACAATGAACTATGACTCCAATGATTTTGCAGCGATTTCACTACGCAGCTGGGTAAATGTTATTTCTGGCAAAATGACTTGGATTGATCGCAAACGAAAATTTATTTTGATAAATGGACACACACAATTATCTTATGATCACTTGATTTTGTGTACTGGTGAACAATACTTCAACATAGCTCCATTGAATGCAAAAATTTACAATCCGTATACTAAACGTGATGTTAAATCACATCCGACAAGGATTTTATTCGATCAACCACCTCAGAACATGTTTGTGATTAATAGTGAAGTTGAAGCTGAAAACTTGCTCAGATTTATGGAGACGTTCAAAATAGAGTCATTAAGCGAAAATATTGTTTTTTATGGCATGGACTTGAATTCACTTTGTGCAATGGAAGCCATGATTAAATGTGGCATTGATCCGAATCGATTCATTGTTGTTTGCGAAAATGACGTAAGTTTTGTTTTACGTCATAAATTTAAATTTATTTTAAAAATCATATTGATTAAATATTAATTAAAAATAAGAACAGTTATTTTTAAATTTAAGTGATAAAAATAGATTTATTTGTCTTTAGAAAAAAGTTGATACTAATAATATTAACCCTTATTTATATATCAATAGGCAAGGACTTTTATTTTTTTAATCAAATTTTTAAATTAATAAAAAGAAATTATCTTTTAAGATTGATTGTCTGATATGACTGTTTTAATTTTACTAAAATCTAAGGGAGTTAATAAAAAATTGCTTAAAATTAGCAGAAAAATAGAACAAGACTGTAAAAACTTAAATTTTTTTGACTCAAACTTATTTTCACAATTGTGTCCAACACTGATAAAAATTAAAGAAAATAATAAAATATATTAATAATTTAAATTAAGGTTTTATTATTTTATTATTATTAAATTAAAAAAAAAAATTTTTTTTATTTAAATTAATTTAGTTAAAAATAAAAACATCCAATTTTAACATTGCATTTAGTTTAACTTCAGTATTGATGTATGTACTGGGTAGGGATTTCAGTCAAGTCGGTGGTTTCTAATTCGACTATTTGAAATGTAATTGATTATTAAAAAATCTAGACTTAAATTCTTCTAATGGTTCTTTCTTTCTTTGGTATATTTATTTTGTATTTTTCATATAACAATTTAACAGGATTTTTGACCAAAGATGGTAAAAACAAAGACTTTTTCCACTAAATCTTATTTAGTAATTTTTGGTTAACCCCCCAACCCCTACTTTTTTTTTTTTACAGATTCTGAAACTAGAGGAAATTCTGAACCAAATGTTGGGACCACTATTTTTATTTTTTTTATTTTAGACCAAAATAAAATTGTCAAAAATAAGTGTAAAATCAAAAAAAAAGAATTAAATTGTAATCTAAATTTACATTTTAAAATAACAAAAATTTTTTCGAAAAATACAACTATTTTTAAAGTTAAATGAATAGTCAAATTTTGAATAAAACTTATTTAATTAACTACTAAACGCTATGTAGAAATTTAGATTGAGGATTAAAATATCTTAAAAAAGTGAATTAAAAAAATTCACTGGTTAGAATAAAAATTGCTATACAAAATTGAAATAATACAAACCAACATATATTAATTTTATGGAACATATGAAACGAATACAAATAAATTTTTAATAATTTTATGTGTTACCATTAAAATTTACATCCAAAAGCCCGAGAAGCTTTCTGGATCCTTTGATAAATCTTTTCTTTTAATTTTATATCATGACAATAATCTTATTTTGTAACCAAAAATTAATTAAATGTAATATTTTTTTGATTTGATTTCTGATCGAAAAAATAAATATCAAAAATAATTAAATTTATTTAGCAAATTTTGAAAAGATGTTCCATAAAGCGCCGAAAAGAAACCTTCGGTTTTTTAAGTCTTAAGTATAATTATAAGATTTAATATTTTTTATTATTAATGAATGTATGTTTAACATTTCATTTAAATCATTTTATGAGTAAATAATTATTTTTGATAAATAAATTCAATTTTTTTTTTTAAATCTTTTTTATCTTTTTTAAATGCTATTTAATCCTGATCCATAAATCTAAGAGTTTTAAAGTCAAAACTTAGGAAAAGATGGTTTATTAATCAAGTTTAACTAGTTTCTAGGTAAGTGGTCTTTTCCGAAAGGAAACATAAAATATAAAAAATAAGCATTTTCAAAAATGGTTTATAAATAGAAATTATATTAAATTATATCAAATATTACTTGATTAATTTTGTTAAGGCTTTACAGGACATGAACAATCCTTATGTAATAGAAAAAGTTATGAATAAGATGAATGAGATTGGAATAAAAATATATTATGGATATCAAATGTTTGAGTGGAATGAAAATAGCTGGAAATCAGGCGAATTAATAAATACAATTTGCTTCAAAAAATTTGATTCTGATTCGCAAACTGACTCTTTGCTTGAAGTTCCTTGTTGTGTAAATATGAAAAAAAAATTTATTATTTATTATTTTAATTTATATTCTAAAATATATTCAAAAAAAGATGCTGATGTGTTATTATAAAAAAGATGTTGATTACATAACTTTTACTGCTGTAAACAAGTGCCATTTGGTATACGATGGGCGTTTAGTGATTGACAACGAGTTTCACACCAATGATTCATGTATTCGTTCAGCTGGCAAAATGACCAAATTTAAAAGATCCTATTATGTCGATACATGGTGTCATGCATGCTTCAATCAAAAAGAAATAGGCGGAGACTTAGCTCTCAAAATGTTGAAATTAATTGATCCATTGGTGCTTGATGAAGAAGAAGCTGAAGAAAAAAGTGAATCACATCGTTTGGCCACGAATGATCCATCCGAAAATGTTCTCATTAAATTGTACAAACAGCCTAACATTTTATATGGTGTTTTGCCAGGTGGATTAAACTATCTACATGTTTCGAAACCTGGTCTAAAAGTAACATATAAAGAAGAGGCTCAAGAGGTTAGATTTGTTATTTTTTTAATCTTGATTCCAGAAGATGCTCAAAAATATTGGCGCTTAATTTGTTTTTTTTAATTGAATCTATCTACAAATTACAAAAATGAAATTAAATTTTTTAAAAATGATTTTTTAAATATTTTTATTTAGAATGATGAACTTGTAACCAATACGAATAATGGATATTTTAGAATTCATCTAAATAAGCACAAATGTGTACAAACTATTACTTGTTTATCCAAGAAAAAATTTAATGTAAACAACTTAATAAAATTGTACGGATTTCACGAACAGTATTTGAATCGTTTATTGCTAAAATACAACCAGAAAAAAATTAAAGATTTCTATGTGTAAGTTATATTTTTTTATTTTAAAATTTTAAGCTGATAAAAAAAGATTAAATTTATTGTAATACATGTTTTTGTTGTTAACACAGATTTATTAGAAATTAAAAAGAACAAAAAGAGGGTGTAGGCCTTTATCGTCAATTAAAGTATTATGATGAAAACTTTTAAAATTTATTATTTAATTTATTTGTTCTAATAGTGTACTTGTAGTCAATTAATATTAAAAAGAAAAATTTCTTCAATGAAAAAAGGTTTTCTTTTAATCTGATAGAACAATAATTAAATACAGATAAAGAATAACAATGTTCTATGATTTAAAAAATATTTGATTATTTTAGAAATAATTTTACTTTATATTTTAAGATATTTTTGTATTTAATTTTTCAGGTTCTGTAAATGGAACATCGTGAAACATTCAAAGTTGAATTATTACCAACAATCAAGTGAAACTTTTCAAATTTAGGCAAAATGAAAATAATCTTACATTTTACATTTTCGTATTAAAAGCAATATTTAACAAATTTTTTAATTTTATTTTCGTTTAACAAATAATTTGAGAGAGTTTTTTTATTTTTCTGCATAATTGCACAAAAAATCTAAAAATACGAAAATGTAAAATGTAAGATTATTTTCATTTTGCCTAAATTTGAAAAGTTTCACTTGATTGTTGGTAATAATTCAACTTTGAATGTTTCACGATGTTCCATTTACAGAACCTGCTTTTGACTTTTAAAAGAAAAGTTATAAGTTATCTCGTAGAAACCTTTTTTTCTGTTCTATTGTAATAAATTTAACAAAACCTAATTTATTATTTTTTAAAAAGAAAATTATTAAAATCTTTATTCTATAAAATAAAAATCTCTGCGATATATTTTCCTATATTTATTTTTTTTATTTTTATTAGAATATAAAAATAATTTAATTCTAAACAAGAATGATTTTCTTTAAAAATAAGAAACATTTATTAACGATATTTAACTTTCTGTTTTAATTTGACTTTTTCAACAATAATTTTAAAATATAATGATATTCAAGTCTAAAAATGTGTTAGGTTGTTAAGTTTTTTGAAAAACTTTAAAAAGCTATTTAAGTCATTTCTAATAGAATTTCGGATTTATTGACATTTACAAGCTGTAGAGTTCTTGTTTTTCAAAGTCATCTCATAAAGCTCGTATGCATTTTAATACCATGCCTTCAAAACGCTCTTTTGGGTCTTGGATATTGAACAATTTATTACTAATGAAACCAATAATTTTTTTGATTCTTTTCTGGGTGCTTTTAATATGTTTTATTTTATTTATTTAATATGGGTTTTTGTTTGACTTTAATAATCTCATCAAAACAGGACTGTTTTATAAAAGGTGATTAATAAAAAGACTTTTGAAGAAAGTCATTAGAATTTTAAGTTTGAAACCATGTTGTTTGATCTTGTTGATTAGAAACGTGACAATATTCTAAGTAGGAGGCTATCCATGAGGTGATCACGATTTCAAAAGTCTTGCAGATAAACCGTCTCGATCCGTTGCACTTTTTCCAAGTCTTTCTAGGGTGTTTAAAGTAACACTGTGATTGAACATGTTCCTGGTTTCATGAAACTTGTTTCATGAATTCTTGCAAGAATTGGATTTTTTGTAATGAATCTAAATAAAACAGATTGTTCCTTCTGCCTCAGATCTCGTAGAAACCTTCGTTCAGGTTAAGCGCTAAATCAAAATGTGTAATATTAAATGTGTATAGTAGATTATTTTAAAGAACTTTAGTCTATATTAGTTTAAAATTGTTCCCATTTAAAAAATGGTTAATTAAAAGCTTATTTTGTAAAACTTTCTTTCTTTAAATTTTTAGGTACTTCAATGACGATTGGGCCAATGCAATCTATCATGACCGGTTTGATGAGTTAGCTCGAGAGATTCGCGACATTGTTATCAATCCAGTAATTTTTTTTAAATAAAAAAAAGTAATTTTTAATTTTTTTCTTAAAGGAAAATGGTATAAAATCTGCTCATGATTTACTTAATGAATTCATAGATCGAGATCTTATTGTGAGTCAATGAAAAAAAAAATTAGACATTTTTTATAAATTTTATTTTTTTTAGTTGACCAAAGATCAACGAGACAAAATTAGCGAGCATTATGCCAATAGTGGCACAAGGGCTTTAGTGGAGAAAAAGGTGTTGAGCTTTTTGAATTACAACAGCAATAATTTGCCCATGTATGCTAAGCCGGACATGGTTTAATCAAAAAAAAATTTTTTTTTCTTTTTATTCAATTAAATTTGAAATTGATTATTTACTTGAAATGAAATAAAATTTTAATTTAAATAATTTATTTATGTTCATAATTAAATGTTGATAAATTATTTTCAAAATTTTTCAAAAATGAATTTTATATGCTTTAAACTCGCAAATGGCTCTTCTACCGTCTGAAATATGCCGTCTAATACTCGGCTTTCTCGAGGAAGAACAACTTTTCAAAACATATGACACATTTTTGGGTGAATGTAAATATTTAGATGAGTGCCGAATTTACACTGAGAAGGGAATAAAATTTCAAAAATCTGTTCATGGCAAAAATTTGATCCAACACCTGAATCAAAATTGTAAAAAATTCTAAAAATAAGTGAGCAAAAAATTTCAGAAAATTTAATTTTTTAGACATGAAATCTTTCACAACGGTGGCTACAGATACTGGTAATGATCAGAATGTTGATAAAAATAGCTCTGAGCCGACCAGTCATGCAAACGAGACCGATCAAGGAGGTTTCAACAGACGAAAAAGGTAAATCTCCAACTGATAGCATATTAAGTATTAGGCGTTGAATCACATAATTCTATAACTAGTCTGAGTTAATAAGCTAATAAATAATTTGATAATAATTAATTTAAATTATTTATAATTTTAAAAATAATGCTCTTTATTATTTAAATTTTTATAAAGTCTGAAACGCAAAAATACTTTATTAAGTCCAGCTAAATCAATGAAAAATACTCCGGACATAGTCATGGAAGATTTTGACGAAACTCTTTTGGACATTGATGTAAAACCAAAATTCATTTAATCAAAAAAAAAAAAACTAAATTTTTTTCCAAGTCATTTATTAAAAATTTATGCCAAAATGATTTTCCCGAACGACTGGCACAAAGCATAAATGACTTAAATACAAAAAAAAATGTGCTCGAACTAAGCGACTGTACGATGGATAACAGTGGCCAAGTTCAGCAAATTGAGCCAATTATAGAGAAAAATAATTTAGAAAAAAATACTTTGATTAGATCGCAGTCGGAACTTAGCAATAACAACGAAACTGAACAGGAGAAAAACAAAATTTTGATTGCAAATGAGGAAATAAGTGTTTTAGCAGAACATTTTAGCGAGCCAGTAGTGGACACTCTTTTTGACGTATTCAATTCAAGTAAGTTCAATTATAATTTTATTTAAGAGTAAATATTTAGATAAGGTCAGCATTGGAACGAATGTGCTGATGATGGAGTGATAATAGATGAAGAAAATAATAATAAAACAGAAGATGTGAGTTTGAATTTGGCTTTAAATCAGAGCAAATTTGGGTTTGATAATGATGAAGGAGAAATTTTAAATGGATTGGATTATTTGGCAAAGGCGGCATCAAATGCTCAAAATGAGGGTTTAGATGAAAAAATGTCAATTACTTCGACACCTAGCAAAAAAAACCATGAGAGTATGGCCAAGCGGTCTAAGACAATTAGAGAAATATATGATGAAGAGCATAAAGTAAATGAAGATTGTGCTGTAGTAAATTCAGTGAATAAAGTTGAAAAAAAAAATGTAAATAAACCCGTAAAAAGATCAAATCGAACTTATTTTTACGATTTTTATCAGGATATTAAAAATGATATTGAAGATAATGATAAAGAATTGCCAAGCACATAAAAGTGTGCATATTAAATTTTTTTGTTTTTTATAAGCTTTATTAAAATAAATTTTATCAAT